>JAJEKV010000155.1:1044994-1273841 GCA_021234155.1 Isoetes taiwanensis | reverse complement strand
CTAAACCAAGAAACAAACACCTCTTCATAGTAGGGAGATTAGGTCCCCATCGGGTCCTTTCTTTCCGCAAAGGCTATCCACGCCTGCGCTTATCATGTGGCCCGGACAAATAAGAGCATTCCTTTCTTCACATCTTGGTAGGGGTCAATATTTCAAATGTGGTTCTTTGGGTCTACCAGAAAGGTCCCGACATAATGAGATGCACCAATGTGTTCATCCACCAATAAGTTGTCGGGTTCTTTCTATCGCAGCTTTGTCTCGCGGCCGGGCCGTAAATCCCTAATGACAGCTTCTCAAACGCCCCCAAGCACTCGCAACAAGGTGGACCAGTAGTCAATAACTTCATTCATATATGTGTTAGACCATGAGTTATCGCTGGCTCTAAAATAGTCAGCCTCAAAGGTATCATGCACTTGGCAATTGAAGCTTTCCCAAGGCACCTATATCCGCTCAAGCTCTGGATATGGTCGCATCTAATCTTAGGGTGACCCCTCTAGGAATCATAGGTAAGCCTTGGGCATCCTCCTTCCACATTTTTAATTCCCTTTCAGGTAGCCACCCCCATGCCCCCGCCTCATCTTGTAGAACATTAGTGGCCATCCATCATCTTTGTAATCCTTGAAGAGTAGAGGTTCCAAATGACCACATAAACGGGTCCTTCTTATCGGGATAAACCTTTCACGAATTCTTTCCAGCTGGGGAACCTCGCAAGGGTAGGGCGAGGAGACTTTTGAACTACACCGGGTGAAGAGTTGCATAAGCTCCGATAGTCAAGGCATCCGGGATCTTCTCAATAGAGTAGAGTAGTTTCCAAAGGGCATCTATGGGCCATCGCGGGTGTGTCCAACCATCATGAATCCCGGGGCTTGCACCTTCGATCGACACACCCAACCGCACTCCAAGTATGACAAGTAAGAGAAAAAGATACCGCTTTTGTTTTGTCCTCGAGCAATTGTCTAGGTCATAAAGTAAAGCCTCCTAGGCAACTTCTTCTGCATCGAGGGGCTCCTTGATAGGAGGCATAAAATCATTTCTAGTGCCCACCATTTTTGTCCTAAGGGCTTCCTTGTTCAAATTGCTCCACCCTCAAAGCAGCCTTTCCCCGATGATTCAGATTTCAAATGACCCCTGGGGCTTGTCCTCGATTGATTCTCTTTCTAGTGTTTTCAGGGTATATTTAAAGATCCCACATGAAAAAATTGAATCACATCGTGCCGCCGTAGGTCCACGAGAAGTGGCCCAAAGCACCCACACCATGCCCATGCATGAGAGCACCAAAGAAGACTTCCCATCTTCAACCGCTCACCCCTCCATACAGATTTTGCTATATCTGCATCGAGGGAACCATCGTCCTTTATTCCGGGATCCATCTTATCATGTATAATGGTTAAGGCATTTTCGTGAGATCGATGAGACAAAAAGCTCTCCACTCCACCAAAGAGAGACCTCGGCAGAAAGTTACTGTCACAGTGAGATTTCCTTCCACGCTAGCCGCTCTTCTCTCTGATCCCTAGTCTTGGCAAGTTTCTCCCTTTATCACAATACACATGCATTACACTCTAGAAAATGCTATCCTTTTGGCGAAGCACCAGTGGTTCTTCCCTTCCATGTTGACAAGAAGGACCCATTGAGAAACATGTTTTCCTCACATCCTCGTGGACGGTTATATCTACCTCTTTGATGTATGTCCTTTTTAGTCAAGATGGAAGGTAAATTCTTCATATTTTCTAGTTCCCATTCAGAACCTTTGAGTTGCAGGGTATAGTTTCAGCATTTTCATCTATGTACATAGATAGTACAAAGACCTCCGCCGCTGTATGAGACCTTTGGCTTCATGGACCCGAGTTTCCATGCTCCCGCGAATCCCGCAGGCCCTTCCATAAAAGCTTCCTCCGCTTGTAAAATGTAGAAAATCGGGATATCAGTATGCACTATGCCATGCCTTCACGCAGACTTCCCCGTTGTTCAAGATTAGCTTTTTCCGCACATCCATTCTTCAACAAAGATCTAGTATGTTTTGTACGCAAAAGTCGTGACGCTCGAAGCTTTTCATGTTCCAAAGAAAGGTCCTCATGGCGGATACCTCTTTAACCGCGGAAATTAGCACAACATCTCTCTTAGCAAGACATCGGTGACCAACCGCAAGTTTTCCTTTCACCCTTTTTTTTTAGGTCGAAGGCCCTCCTCTGCTTCACCATGTGGTAATCGTGTCTTTTTTTGTTACTCGGCCTGGAGCTGATGGCGTAAGTCCTTCTCAACCCTGGGTCTCCTTCCGCGGTAACTAGGCTAGAAAGAACTGAATATTGTCAACGAATTAATGCTATTGGCCATCTCACCAAGTCATGCATCGTAGCATTTACGCACAAGGCCCGGCCAGAGCATAGAAATCTTCTCGGCATTGGCAACAAATTCATAACAGAAACCCCTATCCATGCTTCACCCAACTTCATGTCGATACGGCGACGTTTGATCTCAAGGAAAACGATGACACCAGTAGCATAAAGCGGTTTGTAAAGACTCGCGCGAACTCACATGTCTTTTTTCCACTAGTTTATCCCCAAATCCCCGCAATTCAATTGGTTCATTGTTTCCTTCCGCAGGAGTTTACCGAAACTTGCCAATTTATCCGCTTGATCGACCCGGTGTGGTGTGCTAACATCGGGTCTTTGGAGTGATTTCATCATGAACGCCGCTTTTGGACCAAAGAATGAAGCTACCAACATGTACCTCATCTAGGTGGTTCAATTCCGGCTCGAAACGCAGCGGTATCGCCCATCAAAGACAACGACTAAGAGAAACTACTATCAATTAAGTCCCGCACGGGACGTTGTGGTGATTTTTGAAGTTATGCACTCGGCCTCGGCCACCTTCTTCCCTAACAAATTAGAAAAGACCGTAAGAGCTTCCATCCCTCAATAAAGTCAAACACCGCCGCCAACACGCGATGGCGTCATACCGACCTCATTAGAAGAAAAAAATGCACCCGATTACTCAAAGACCCAGGGGACGACATAATACCTCGTGAAGATCTAAGTCGATTCCCTTGAACACACATGGGTAAAAGGGACGAGGAAGAACAAGACACTAACAGTAGGGGGAGATCGCGGCGGCATCCATCCGACCTCTATGGTGGACCTTCAATCCTTCAAATCTACCTAGAAACTTTGTCTAATCTAACTAACCATTTAAAAACCACCTATCCACTAGACTTACCTCAAAAGATCGCAATCGCCGATTAATTGGCGCATCTCGCCGCTATGTAATTCTGCTATGTTCGGATGAACGCTAGCCGCGATTCTTTCATGCGGATATCCGGACGTCGAAATGAAAGCAAAAATAGATGCTTGAATAAGTCTCGCAAATCAAATGTCTATGTGAATATTAATTGCAAATATTATTTCCACAACGAAAATTGCCCGTAAGTTAATCCCGCATGGAGATCCGGCCGTGAATTGAACAGCTTGGGAGCAAAACCATTAGCACTACCATTAGCGAAACCATTATGTTACCATGATATTCCCTCACTATCACAATTAGTCCGAGAAATAAACAATTCAACTGGCCTCGCTAATCGATTGTACATCCTCGGTCAAAGATATACCAAGAAAGAGATGGTGCATATGTTGTTATGGTTGTGAGGGGCACTATTATAACCTATACATAAACAACAAATCGAAAATCTCTCCCTTTCATTACGACAACTTCTAAATGGATAGACAAGTAAGGCATTAGGATTTTTGTACCCCCCAGAGCTTAGAGTAGGCGGCCTTCAAAGGTGCACTATAGCCCCGATGAGGCGGTCGACGCTTCCCAAAAAAAATCCAATCTCGCCATTTAGGTGATAGAACGAACGCCTTCCCGAACACCACCGCCGATTACAAACCGGAAATCCCTTCATCGGCCAAATTCGCTTTTAAAATTTGAAATCGGTTGTCTCTTTCGGGCCTTCAAACCTCGGGCGATGTAAATTATGGTTCCAGAGGGCCTTTACTACTGCATAAATTTTTGAATTTGAGGTGCACTTTATTACGCATACACTTTTTAAATTTGAATTTGTGTGTCCATTAATAATGGGCGGTCGCATTAATGGTGTGGTATTTATGAATGCCTACCGTATTAATGGTCGCACTTATGGCGTGTCGAGATCCCGCACGTGCCGGATTAAATTAATCCGGCTTCCCCGCCAAGATATTTACTCTACGCGATCCTTGACTTTCATTCCGCGTGGTTTTCGACTAGCGCCTTCCGATTCAGCGCCGGGCCTCCTCCGGCGCCCTTGACCACGGTCGAATCAACCCGCTTTTTCTTCCCGAAGCGTAGCGTCCACATGGCACCAAAAGCCAACCCTCGAGAAGGTTAGTTCCAACCCCCTCAGCTCAAGAAGATCAAGGGCGATTTCTTTCGATAGTGCATGTTCACTAGACTTTACCTTTCGGGAGTAATGTAGCTCGCTAGAAGGTTCGGGATCTCAACAGACGCGGTCGCTATCCTCGCTAAGTATCTACCTGACGCTGGCTATCCTCGCCAAGGTTTGACGGATCGCCAGCCCCAGCGGACCCCGCTGATTGTTTCAGAGCGCTGCCGCGCGATCGGGTTGAAAGTGGTCAACAACATCGCGGCCGCCATCTTCCGATGGGGCTCACCACCGCTGCTGATCATGGTCTTCCTAAATTCCATCTATGAGGATCATGGGTCGCCATCGGGCCCTAAGTTTCCTCTTTAAAGCATCGCTGAATCGCATTTCTCCTGGCTGGTGTTACTAAGAACTTTTGTGCATTAGGGGAATATCAATCACTTCTTACTTGCAGCCCGGATTTGTATCGCGCCCGTGACGCTGAACCTAATAAGCATCATCACACCTTCAAATGAAAGAAAGTGGTGTATAGAAATTGCACGTACACCCACCGAGGCGAAAAGCGACCGCCGTAGACCTCCTCGCTTGTTCCTCGGACCTGCAAGAAAGCCGATGACATACAAACAGATAGGGAATTGCAATCGCTATGTGGGAAGGAACAAAAACAATGTCCGGACGCCATTATATGCGGCGTAGAGGACACATGTAATTTTGCGTTCATTGAGTATGTCCTTAAATGGACAAACTATGATCCCCGCTCATGGCGGCTAAAGCAAATTAAACAAGCCGGCCATCGAAAGAATGTTCAGCCGGTCGAAAAGGATACGGGCTGGTAATCGCATCCCTAATGAATCTGTCCTCGCCCGGAATAACCGGCAATGTGGGATATATTGTCCGCTTCTACGACATCGTAAAAGGTTTGCGTGGCGTATAAGAAACCACCTAGCATTGCAATCGAAAGCTAAACGAGATGAGAAGATGCCTTCAGAATGGACACCGGATTGGTTAAGGGCTCAGCGAAAAAAACATGTGAAGCCCTCAGATCTATAAGTGCAGGCCTCCCCGCCTCAACCTGTAGCCCTCTCCGTTGAGCCTCGCTTCCAATCGCCCAACCATCCTCACAAGTAGATCCCGTTCAACCTTCCACGGCTATTTGTGTGCTCCCCATTGCTTAAAGATCCTACCATCCCAAAGTTCAAAAATCAAACCCTCTAAGCAAACTCAATACGCATGGCGAACCTTCTTCTTCTTCCAACACCCCCGCCTCTTCGGTCTTTGACGTCCAAGAGGCTAGCATTTCCTATTGCTTCAGAACGCGCCGGACCTCAAATTCAACTCGGCGAAGAACGCCAAATTGGCGTAACAAAGCACGAAGCTTGAACAATTCAAACGGGTTCTACCCCGCTTGGTGTGAACCGGTTTATGAAGGTTTCAATATTAGATTGAACCAGCTCCTGCTAACCTCACGCGACGAATGCGTTCAAACGACCACGGACATCCTCGTGGAAGAGTTTCAAGACGTATCCTACGGAGGTGCTCACACCGCCCACATGTTGTCCCCTTCGACCCCATTACCGTGTGATTGTTATTGTTCATGATTTCGGTTTGTGGTCGCCTAACTTACAAGTGCACATTATTTCCCAGGAAAAAGATCACATGGAGTACGTAGAGGATGACTTGAAGGGCAAGAAATTTTGATAATATCCGGTAACCACGATGATATGTGTGCAAAATTAACCGCTATGCTTGCCTTTGTTGGAGAACGGGAACAGCCCGATGGAGTTTGCTAAAGCCTACGCCGAGGAGAAGAACAAGAGTGCTTAAACGGAAACTTGACGGATAGAGAATATATTGAGTTGAGCATTCAAGGTAATGAAGTCATCGCTAACACCGTATACGAGAGCCATTGTTAGAGAAGCTTCAACAGCCTACTACGGCATCAACATAAAGCATATGGTTGTCCTCCTCAAGGTCCCATTGGTACCGCCACCACCTCGGCATGGAAGGTATTTTTATTATCTTTGCTTCAAAGACATCGCCGATTTTCCCAACCATTTGTTTTGTAGGACTTCCACGAGATAGCTACCACAACGTTAAAGGTGAAGGAGCTAAAGGACGAGAAGCAATTTATTTTTATGGAGGAGCTGGTTTTCGAAAGTTAATGGAAGTGGCCAATGGGTCAACAAGAAGCTTTGTGATGAGCATGGAGATTTTCCTCGATAAGCCCCGAAGGACTTCTTCAACAAAACCGGGTTAAGATACCTTCGGTAGGCATGTCTAATGCAGGCTTCTCGGCCACTCGATGAGATTTTGGAAGGAAAGACATACGCTAAGGTGCAAAGCCGGATATCATGGCAGGTTTAATTGCCCGGTAGCGCCATTGATATTAAAGCCACGCTTCATCGCGGAAAGAGATTTTGTCATACGCCCACGCCGCTTCAGAAAAGATTACACTTTTTGGGAGGAGTTGCTTTCGACTTTCCCGCTTTCCGAAACAGCGATTCGGATATATCCGATTCGATACGAGTAAAAAGCCAATTACAATAAGGAACATGTTGTGGGTAATTTGCCCGTTGCATTTCTAGAACCCATTAGATCGATTTTTGAAACCCAAGAGGCTATCAAGATCAAGGAGAAGAAAAATGTTGTGCATGCCGAACAAAGGAAGGGATTCCTACCTCCACTCCAAAGATCTCGAAACGCAACTATGGTGTTCATAGACATTAGAGGATTATCTCGCATTATGGACGTGCAAAAAATACATGGAACTCTTCACACGAATATCCAAAGATGACAATCGCTAACATTTATCACCTTGTGATTCGATGCGGTCGAAACTTGCCGATTGCTTGTAAAAAAAAAAACGCATTCAAGGCATGGTCCCATATTTACAGAGGTACATATGACGAAATGGGATATGTGAACAAGAAAAGGGTGAAGGAATATCAGTATACATCACCCATATGTGCATCAACGTAAGCGACTCGGGGTGAACGCCATTATGCGGAGCTGAGCTTCGCTTGACACAAAAGTGTCTTGCACCACGTAAGACATGCTTGCCACCAATGCCCGCCGCTGGTGACGAAGATATCGATGAGAAAATGAAGAAGAAATGGCGCATATTTCACGGGTAAACCCAGTACAAGTTTGTCGGAATGGAAGGTGACCACGGATGAAGTGTCGTTGAGGACATCATATGCCTACTACCGGGTTGACAAGCTTGTGCCAAAGGATGGTTGTGTTCTTGATTTCTTCGGCGTAATCGCCGCGGTCGCCTTACGCAGGGAAAGAAGAGTATTGCTTTTGAAGCCGTGGTAAAGTGTGCCGATTTCGTGGGGCTTTCCCCGGATAAGCTTCGAAAAAATGGTCGCATTGTATTTGGGGAGACGATGACGAGGATAAGGCAGAGCCCGAGAATGATCCTAATGCGATCAATTTAAACATTACCCAATCCAACGATATATCTAACATCGATTCAATCTTGATCAAATGGATGAGAAAAGCTAATGAGGAAAGAATGCGAAACGAAAAAGACTTCTCTGAGGCTACATGAGAAAGGTATTTCGCTAGAGCCCGTGTTTCAAAAAAATTGGGGCTTTAAAATGAAAAAATTTGATGCCTACATGCCTTTCTTGACAGGCGGTCGAAGTTTCAAATACGTAGGTATGGACCCTAGGGATCAAGAGGGTGAGCCATCGCACACAAGAGCATCAGGTTCCAAAGAATGAAAAAACCAAACTCTTCCATGCACCGATATCGCATGTGCCGAAAGCAGAGTGGCGCAGATGTCGGCGGGACCCCCATGGATAATCGACATCAAGGACGATCGGATCCACATGTCCAACTCCTTACAGCCATGTTCAGAAAATCCCGGATAAAACAAAGCAAGCATCGAGATGGACACGTAAGATGTTTTCCAAAGGGGACAAAAGAACATGTAGCTAGGATAGTCACCGAGCTCTGTTGTACCCGAGACAAGATGCTCGAAACCCGTGATGGACTAATTTCTGCCCACATGGCAAAGAAATGTACATTGAAATGTTTGAGGAATACAAATTACAATGCTTTGAGTTTACTATTTCAGTTATTTTGTCTAAACATTCCTTCACACGACAACTCACAATGTTCGCCACCGCGATCCTCATTATCACTTTCAATTCTTTTTATCCATGTGAAGAGCTTAACGGAATTGTAATATTACATCCATCGGCTGCCTAGGCAGCTTCAAATCTTCACCGTGGCGATCCTGCTGAGTGTTTTCAATCTTTCCTGTGGACCGCTCTTGCTCCCGAAGGAGCTTGGGATAGCCTTATACATGTCCAAATCGGATACGTCGCTGTTTGTGCCCAAAAAGCAGCGGAAAAAACGTCAACTTTTACTCCGCTGCAACCATTTGCGGTGTTTTATAGACACCCAAGAACCTATTTCATGCTAAACGAGAATTCCGAAATTCTCGAATTAATTAAATCGTGCATAAGCGCTCTTGGTCAATTATATAGGGGTTTTGTATATAGTTGACTATTTGATTGACCAGGTTGACTTTAGGATTTAATCCGCATTTAACTTGGGGAGAGATGTGAATCATATCAAGTGAACCATTAGCTTATTTATTGCCATGTAAATTGGTCGGTTCTTGAACCTAAGAGGAAAGTTAATACATGGTCCCACACATGTTGGAACAACCTATAGACATTTCAAGAGTAGCAGGGCATAACAATTATAGTTATGTTGAAAAGACACACATAATGGCCCTTTTCTGCACACTAAGGTTTGTAATGCATTTTATTCCTATAGGAATTTTTTAAGTCCTTATATAAAGGTGCATGGAGCTACAAATATTCCTGCTTTTGGATCCAAAGTACCCAAGATGGTCTTTAAAATAATACAAAGGATTGGAATTTTAAAACCATATAATGGGATGAACGTGAGCCAAGTTTACCACATTGATCCTTTGCAGTTTCTTCTAAGTCATAAGGGCTACATGAATTGTTTAAGCTATTTTGTATGAGCAACAATGGCTAAAAATATCACCAATCCAAGCTTTTATTCCAGCAAAGCCTGCTATATTTTGTTTCTATGGCAGAACCTCGTTAACATTTACTAAGAGTACCATGCTTCAGGGACCATTCTATTTGAACTGTGGTAACGGACTCTCCATAAAATTTCTCTGCGTATCTATGTTGCACTCGATCTTTTCATTTCAAAGTCTGAAATGTTGATTTTGTTGCAGTGAATTTCAAGCGTGGTTGCGGCTATGCTAAGGCTTCCTATTCTGCTGCTGCTGGGTGTTCTCAAATACAAATGATTGCGTGAATGTCTGCATGGGATACTCTTGCATGTCCTTGTGGGTATGGCTACTCTTGAAATCTTCCACGTCACCATATGATTGTGCAACCATTGTATCTAGTCAACATTGAAGTCAATATGCAAGTCAATGTCATGTGGCACTTTAGATTGAAATGACCACCCATACACATGTATGTTATGATGATGCCATATTACCACAAACTGCTACCCTCAGATAAGAAGAACTAGAGGGAATTGAACCCTCCCGTACAAGGCGTTTCCACAATACTTTGTGCAACATAATGTAGGGCACAACTAGGACAAGTCAGGACAAGCAATATGCCCAAGGCAACAATAGCAGTTTAACAACCAATAAAACCACCCCTACTAATCTAATCTATCCATACTCAGACATAACAGTGGCAGAAAGAATGAAAATCTTAAGAACCAAACCAGAAACCCAAAGATAAAAGAGAAGTTGAATTTGTCACCAAGCCAGCTGCAAATATATTTGGGGTGAAGCTTTACCTGGTTCTTTGCCGAATGAACCTCTACCTGCTTCTTTGCCATACCTGCCAGATCCTAAAGCAATTTAAATAGAATTTCTTTAGATTTCAATCACATTCCATGACATTACTCACATACAATTCAAATGAGGCAACCCTAACAAGCCCAAGCATAAGATGCAAGCCCAGGCACATTACCATCCCACTTTGAAAACCCTGTTGCCTGACCTGAAAAGAAGATTGGGATATTACCGAGGTGTGTTTTGAGGTTAATAAAAGAGTGCATTAAAACATGCAGAAAACATGGCAGTAGATTCCCTGATGCCATCTTCAGTGCCAGCAACCAATGCAGAAACAAAAAGAGAAAAATGTTGTAACCTCACAAGGCAGCATATGCAACTTACCAGAGCAGTGTAACCACCGATGAAATGAAACATGATCTGTGGTAATGTCAACTTGTTCACAGGTTGCACCACACCAAAGGTATCACAAACAAACAGAAAGTGCATTTACCTCCAAAGCTTCTTCAAGGACATATTTTTCTCTGTTTCTTTCTCGATAACCTTTGCTACTGCCGTTTCAAAATCTTCTTGCATAACGTGAACACGTCGTTCCCGCAATGCAAACATTCCTGCCTCTCTGCGTACAGCCTGATCAATATAGAAATGGGATGCGTAGGTCATAGCAATCATTTCCAGAACATTGCAGGATGTGAATATTACCTTCACTCGGCACCTGGTGCTCCATTCATCTTTTCAACTATCTTCTTTAGATAAATGCCCTGCATGAGATTCATCTTTCTTGAATGCATTTTTAGAATATCAAGCTGAGACTGTCATTCAAGCCACCATGCCATTAGTACATCTTTAAATGGACTTCTGCACAAATGTAATAAATACCTCTTCACTAGGATTTGAAAACTCTATTTTATGGTCTATTCTCCGTAGCTGCAATAAAACTTGATCTAGAATATCATATCCTATTTGTAGCCATCAAAACTTGCAAATGCCACATGATTTATCAAAAGCTGCAAAAGGTACCAAGTATCTCTAAGAAAATTTCACTTAAATGCCCAAAGGATAACCATACTATAACCAATCATTTGACCTTAAACTGTAGATAGAAGGTACAACCATCAGCAACTAAATCAATTCTACAAACTTGCTGGCCACATATAATATAGTCAGCACCATGCTATAATGTTCGAGACTTGCTGGCATCACAAGCTTGGAGACGAGTAATAAGGTCTACACACCTTAATTCTTGCTTCCTTTTATATCACAAGAACAATAATTATAAATGAAATAAACAAAACAAATTATGTCACCTTGATTTTATTTGATGCCTCAAAACCATCTACTTGACTCAACAGCCCCAGCAAGTACGTTGAACTCCACTGTCCCCATTCCCAATACCCGATTCTATATGGATGAGACAAATCCTATGGGTTACAAGACAAATTGAGCAAAATGCTTTGGCAGCCTGTGGGAGCTAAGCTTGACCATAGAGAGAAAAAACCTTCTACAGAGCCTATTCAAACACTCTGCTGTGCATATAAGAGAATAGTGCAACTGCTCAGGACTTCTTAAAATTCTATTACAAATCGTACATAACCAAAAATAATATTTAGAAGCTCAGCAGCCAAAACCCATTTTCTAGTTGATCTGCCTCCAAATCGGCATCCCAGTCCAAGCCAAGAATACACAAACTCAGGAAGCATAGAGGAAAGAACAAATAATTAAACCTACCAGTCTGCCATGCTCTGCCAGAGCACACCTGGCTTAATTCATGATTATCGCGTTGGCTATGGAGGGTAGAAGCGACCACCAGATTGCTACAAACCCAAACCACACCATACTCTAGAGCCTCTGCATACTCAAATGTCTAAAAGCAGCAGAATGAAACACTTTGGCAACCAATACAAGGATCAACCACGAGAAGAAAATTATGAGGATGTAAGTCGTCTAAATGCCAGGGTACTTGAACCAAATGGTACTGGATTTATCATGCCATGCCGGTTAACCAGTTGGACCATCCTCGATTTAGAAGGCAAATGACCGCCAGTTTACAGGGTACAATCGGTTTGGAGCAGTCATTAACATATTCTGAGTATATTCCAGCATATACTCAGGATATGCCACAACCCCATACAAACGAGGGTTTGCCCCCCTAGAGGCAACCCAAAAATGCATTTGCTAAAGCTTTTTATCTTTCTAAGAAGATGGATAAGTAGGACGCAAATCGTGACCATCCTATACTCCTTAGCATTTCTTACCTATATATTTTAAATGTTGCTTTGAAATTATGGCTGGAATTAGCCTGCCAATTCCAGCCCCCCCAGCATTGAATCATGACTCGGAATGGCCACGGTGGAGGGTATTCTGGTGCGCGAAAGATGGGTCACTGGTACGGGCACCCTTGGTTCAGGTAGGACGAACGAGCGACACTTGCCACACGTTGGGAGCGAGAATGGGACAACGACGAAAGGGATCTTTGGTACCACATGGTATGGTACTTCCGCGAAAGTGGGCAACCCCACCCTAGGACCATCTTGATAGCAAAAACAAAATCTTTGAATAGATATTAGATGAGAAAAAGATCCTGTATTTTTCGAAATATAGGCAAAAAAAAGGATTCTCGTTCAAATTCTACCCTATCATTATGTTGGCCTTATTTTATTCGCCGCCATGAATGATTAGCCTCCTAATGTTTATGGGGCTGTGCAACGGGACATGCCTATGCATTAACCCATGCAACACAAAGAATCTTACGAGCAGAAATAACTACAGGACAATTTAGAGGTACCCCAACCTTGCTGCCAAACATCAATTTGATACCATCTGATTCACACATACTATTCATCAGGACACAATACCCAATCCGTTTGGCATTCTCGATGACAATAAACAAGTCACAAGACCAACCTTTGAGACTGTCGGGCTTTACTTGCTACTGCCAGTTTTTGCACATGGTCAACTTTGCCCTCTCAAGGTGCACTTCACAAGCAGGAAATAAAATTGCTATTATGAAAACATCACGCCAAGGTGCATTAAGAAAAGACTACCGGATGTATGGGGGAATGGTCATTGGGACCACATTCCGATGTGGACCGGTGGGGCCCCGCGACTGGCGGAGCCGGGAGCGGGTCACCAGCGACACCGGAATGTGGGAACAATGACCATGCTCCCACAACATGGAAATTGGGAGCAAAATTGTCCTCCCTTTTTTTGCTCCTCTGTTTTCAACGAGGCGGAGTCTAGCTATGGCGCCGATGGAAATGCGTCCTCCTAGGCCCCTTACTTCATCATTTTGTCTTCACAGGGCAAAGGCCATCGCTCGAAAGAAGGTAAAAACACTAGCGCAAGGAGGCATTAGTGTGTTTTTTGGATTAGGGTCTTCATTTCTGGTGTTGTTTATACTTTTGCTGCTTCAGCAGTGTCTTTCGATGGCAGCCACCTGTCTATGATCGATTTTGAGAGTGATATCATAGTTATTCAGTGATCTTTCTTGAAGTTTATTGATTTTTTGTTCAATCCTTATGTTTTCTTTAACTTTGCAGGTGGAAACAGTGTTCTTCACGAATTTTCTGGCCCGGAGGCGACTCAAAGTTTAGGTAGAGTAGTTTTTGTTTGTCTTTTATTTGCTTTCTTTCTAATTTTCATACATGCAGGTCAGAATGCATGTAATCATTTCTTGATGCTTTCTTTCTAAATGTTTATAGATGCAAGTCAGAATACAGTGCAAATACCAAATGTAGGCTCAACTAGCTGTTATTTCTTTGCTTTTCAACCTTTAACTGTTTGCAGATGCTAACCATCCTTGCATTCAGATGCAGATGCAGTTTCTATAGGCAAGCAAGCCATAAATTCGGTTGTTGTAACAGGTATGTACCGTTTATATGTCAGGTTTGTGATTTCATGTTACTTATTAATCAAGTTCTTTTTTATAGGAAATGTTAGCGGAAAAAAGACTCGTATGCAAGATCATCCCTCTTCACCTTTGTAGCTGAAACTTTGAGTGCTTCAATGTAACTGAAACTTTCAATGTTCTGCAATGCCATAATTGAAACTTTGAATGTAATTTTGTTTCTAAATAATAATAAACTAATTGTGACCTGCTATAACCTGTCAAATTTGATATGCATGAAATGTGCTTCCCTCTTTCCATTCTGGATTGTAGGCATGTGTCACGTGTCAGCACAGGGTTCAATCCTACACAGATTTTGCGACCCTATTCCATGTTGTAGGGATGTCACTTGGGACCCCTTTCCGGTATGGACGGTGGGTTCTGCTGCACTTTCTACTTTTCTAGTTTGCTCACATCCTAGCTTTTTCGATCTTTCTAGTTTTCTACATCGACTGCGCAGCGGGCCAAATCTTCAGCATGGGCGATACACTAAGTAAGCCTGCAAAAAGCGGAATGCTATGTTTTTCAAACTAAATGCTCTGTTTTCTGTAAAATGCTCTGTTTTAGAAGTGAAATATTTTGTAAGTCAAATAGTATGCTTTGATTTTTCTAAGTTGAATGCTATGTTTAGCTCTGTTTTTTTGTGAAGTTGAAGCTCTGCTTTCCATGTTAAAGCTTTGCTTTGCATGTTTGCATAGTACTCATGAATATAACTGTGCCAGCACGAGAAGCTCCAGCCATAGCCATCTCCTCGCCAAATCTGTCCCAAAGTAGTTTCCTACTGTTCCGCCCTTAGATCTTGTCCCATACCATCCTTTGTCACTCCTTTTATGGCCATTCCGAGCCCATCTATGCCCAATCTTTGATTCCGGTAGCTCTCTGCCCCCCCCAGAAGCTTAATTCATCTTACTTGATCTGTTTATTCATTTTTTCCTTCATCTAAAATTCCATTTTCGTTCTCAGCTTTGTGTCCATGAATAAGGTTTTTCATTTGTTAATAACAGCGCTTTTGAATATAACGGTGTCAGCCGTTGTTTTGATTAGCATTTGTTCTGATCTCTAAAACGTTTGTGACTGAAAACTTTAACTGTTTAACTAAAAAACAAAGCTGATGAAACAACTTAAAATAAGCAAGATGACCAGTTAAACCTGCAGGATCAGGCACCCCGGAATCAAGGTACCCAACTTCTATTCCGAGATGTAGGCATTGCCACGTGACAGCATAGAAATGCACGCCAACTAA
The DNA here is from genome assembly GCA_021234155.1 of Isoetes taiwanensis. Classification (NCBI taxonomy): domain Eukaryota; kingdom Viridiplantae; phylum Streptophyta; class Lycopodiopsida; order Isoetales; family Isoetaceae; genus Isoetes; species Isoetes taiwanensis. The sequence continues at coordinate 1,258,546 of JAJEKV010000155.1, read as the reverse complement.
AAAAATCGACCCTATATTGTATATCCTAAAGCACTTGATTTATTTCTTGGAACACGGGCGGCCGCTTGTTATGCACTAAGCCCTCTAGTGCTAACCAACATGCCAAAAGGGTGGATCCTTCAAGGAAGGAAATCGTTATCCAATGGGCCCCAACCTTTTCAGGCTTTATCCCATATCCCAGAGACCATATCAATTCCTCCTCCTCCTCGAGATGCTTGCCCTCAAGCACATGGAACACACCAATGTTGCCACGAGGAATTGAACCTTGGCTCTGATACCAAATGTTACGCACTAGCACCTCTAGTGATAACCAATACACCAAAAGGGCGGATCCTTCAAGGAAATCGTTATCCAATGGGCCCCAACCTTTTCAGGCTTTATCCCATACCCCACAGACCATATCAGCTTTTCTAGTATTCTTAATTAATTCTTTTATTGCTCTACCCATCCTATCCTAATCGCTTTTTTTTTGGCATCACAAAAAAACAAGGGCCGTTCATTTAACCATTAAATCCTAAGAGAATTTAACTGCTGTACACGTGGCAGACAAGCGGAGGAAAATCGAACAGAAGAAGAAGAAGAAGAAGAGATTTTAACGTCACGCCACAAGGCAGCGTCCTATCGGACATGTGACACTTTACAACACACCCAGATGGGTCCTGCCCCCACCACTTTACATTGCTGAAGTGGGTCCTTCCCCCACCAACTTTACATTGCATGGCCACTTTCACAACGAGGCGTTGAACCCGTGACCTTGGGTATGGCAGTTTAACGTCTTACCACAGGAAGAGAAAGAGACTCGGCGGGCGATTCAAGCCCTGATCCAACTGGCAAAGAAAGATCACAGAAGAGAAACTTTGCAATTCCAACTCACAACCCAGGCCATCCAGGCAAGGCAGAAACAGATCGGAAAGAGGAAGCAAAGAAGAAGATCGATGCAAAACATGCAAAGCCCTTACAAACGGCTTCACAAACTTTGAGCAAAAGCAGCCACATGCATTTGACGAGAAAATCTGAAGTCGGTTCAAGATTCATAACAATAAAACACAGCAAATTTAAAGCAACATCCAACATAGCAGAAAGTGGCAGCAACAAGTAAGAAATTGAAAAGATAGATAGTCCCATCCTCTGCTCGATAGCTTCTTCAAGACCAGGCAGGTTGCATCCAGGAAAATCGGCCAACTTATGCCAAGCGTGAAGCCCTCTGCGCAATTATGCCAAGCATAGGGTTTACTGAGAGAACTTCTAAAACTGTTCCGTGCAAATCCAATCGTTAAAAAACAACCATTGGGAAAAAAAGAACTCAATCCGACGGACAACCAAATTTTAAACCCAAAATAAGACAGCTCACGCTACCCGGAGGTCATTGGGAAACCTACTATAAAAGCAACTCATACGCTCTAATTAGTTGTGCTTAAAAAGAAGCAAACGAAGTTTCTATTTCAGAAAGACCTTGGTTTTTTTTGGTAAAGAGAAATGGCGTGCGGGCCTTCGCGTTAGCCTGGCTGAAGTAGGTGCCGCAAATGGAAGGTAAGACTGGGAGGGGCAGATCAAAATCTCTTTTCGTGCTTCCACAGTCGAAGCGGGATTCAATTTTTGTGGTTGAAGAGAAAAGTACGGGTTATTTCTGTAAGCTATTTTAAATTGGAATTGAAAAAGCTTAAGCTTGTTCTCTACTGGGCTGTTGTCAAACTTCCAGAGAGCGTTTCGATTGTGCTAAGCTGCCCAATTATATGTTGAAGAGAGAACTTCATATCTATTATGCTAAATGTTCTGTTGGGTTTAAGTAGTTGGCTGCATATTTCGTTCATCATATTATTTTTTCCCGCCAATTGTGAACAGGTGATTTCAGTGTATTGTCACTTGTTGTAGTGATTATTCCAAATGCATGATGGTCAATGTCATTCAAGCTAATTTAAAAAAATAATACCATATCAGTATCAAGTTAGCAAATCACGGCTGTCTGAAAGTTGCTATTTATAGAGGCTGTAAATGCTCAATGCATTTTGCTGCGGAATCCTTGAAGAATGGTACTGAAATATATAGCTATATCCACTGGAAATCTGTTTTGGGGTCATGGCATTGTAACAGGTTTCAAAAAAGGGCCTTTTGGCCTATTCAAATGTCTCATTCTGCCATCACAATCAATTTTAAAATGCAGAGACATAAAATGGAAGTTATTACACATGCTACATTTATGAGATGGGCCAAATAGGAAATAACAAGTTTGACAGAAGGGCCCTGGGCCCAGGCCCCAGCCAGAACGTGCATAGCTGACCCCATTTATTTATATGGAGGATATGTAAGGAGCATGGTGAGCTATGTTCTTGAGCGAGCCTTCCCTTGCGTCTTCTCTTTAAGGTATGCTTCTAACTAATTATTTTATCAATCTTGGTTGGCATTTTTGGCATTCGTGTGTTTGGAGTATTGATTCGTAAATTTTTTTGGTGGAGGCAATACACTTAAGAATATGAATAAAATCAGTTTTTTCTGTCCATGTGTGGAAGCAACACTTATATAATCAGATCTAGATATCTAGCTTGTCTATGGCCTAAACCCATTTGATGAACAGGGCATATCGAAGAGCGCATAGCTTCTGCTAAAATGGCAGCCTATACACTCCTTGGCATCTTCTTGGTTCTGTGCCTTTTAACAGGGACAACATTTGGGAGATTCAATTCTGCAGCACTAACAGAGGGTGCATCAGTTAAGATGATTCTGCTATGCAAAACAAAATGCAAATTACTCCAATTTCTGCATTTGTTGACAAAGTTGTTCTTCTGCAGGAAACTTGTGTATATACTCTTTATGTAAAGACAGGATCAGCCATAAAAGGGGGCACAGACTCAAAAATCAATGCAACATTTTCAGATATCTACAACAACAGTGTGCTGATCAGCGATCTAGAAAAATGGGGAGGGTTGATGCCAAATGGATGGGACTACTTTGAGAGGGGAAATATTGACATATTTAGTGGAAGGGGCTACTGCCTATCTGCAGCACCCTGCAAACTATATCTAGCATCAGATGGAACTGGCTCAGGACATGGCTGGTATGTGAACTATGTAGAAGTTTCAATTACAGGGCCACATATGGGATGTGCGCAAAAACGTTTTGATGTTGAAGCATGGCTTGCAACTGACCGTTACCCATATAAGCTTGATGCTTTTGTAGATTTGTGCAAGACATCTGAACTTCTTGATCTTCAGATCTAGCCATGAACTTGACGACTATATAATATTATTATATCAAATATATATTTCTTTTTCATTCTAACATATTATATTAGACCATCAATTAATCCACGAAATGCATCTTTGTCCGAGATTATTCATCTATAGTTATTGATAAATTGCATAATGTTCTTTCTTTCTAGCCACATACTGAACTTTATTATAGCATTTCATTAGTTAACTACAGATGTAGAAGTAGCAAAGAAGTAGAAGTAGCAAAGGACAACGAACGTTATGAAATGCTCAACACCATCATAGGCTAGTCATCTCAATTTCAATATCCATATATCCTATCCATCCTCATCCTCTAAGCCACTAGTTATTCACTAGTCAAACACACAAAAACTGCCCGTGTCTAAGGTTTTGTCAAGCTTTAAGTAATAGTATTTAAAGTTGAAGTCGTGTCCAAGTCTAGGCTTTAGTGTTGGTATTAGGAAGTGCAATTTCTTATTTTGTGGTCTAACATCATGGATGAAAGTTGGAATTGCAATTTCTTAATTTGCGGTCTAACGTAATGGATGTTAAGATAATTGAATCATTGTTTTACCTTCATCATTGATACTTCCATTGTCAGTAGTATCTAAGTCCATATGCATCATCTTTGGGTTATCCATTTACTAATATATCTCTCTCACTCACTCTTACCAAACAATGACACATCTTCCCATTCAAATCGCATATTCCCTTTTTATTTCATTGTAAGTCATTACATATGGTATCACATATATTCAAAATCGCATGTTCGGCATTGGCTTGCAATGCAATGCACCCATTACTAATATTATTAAAAGCATATAAAGGAAAGATTTTGGACAAACTCCAACATTGAAGCATTGGTTGTGTGGTTAACCTTTTAGGTCAAGCAGGACAAGGTCGATGAGTGGGATGAATTGTTTAAAGCTTAAACCTAATTGTATAAGGTGGGCAACATTATTGCTTGTGCAATTCTGTCAGTTGTAATGGGGATCATATATAGTAGGGCTAACGTTTGGTTTGGAACCATCCCATACATCATGCTAATCTAGATCATTAAAATGGTCTAGTCAGATGCCAACTCCATCTAAGATACCTTGTTTTGTATTTCAGTCATCACAAGTTTCTAAGCATGTAACAAAGCAAGATGTTGGTTGGAGAGTTATTACCTCAAGAAGACAACTAGAAAGAAGTGATCTTCAGCAGTCATGGGTGAGTTAGAGGATAGCCATACTAAATGAATTTCTGAGATGTTCAGGTCATCTTGTACAGTGAGACATTTTCTCTCTTTGAGTTGTAACCCTGTCTCCCAACTTATTGTATTTCTCCCCCGATTGGTACTGAAATCTATGTTTTGTCCTTCAAGAAAAAAAGAAAAAAACTAGCAAAGAAGCAAACCTCGTGTTGTTACGTACTGGCATTGGGTTCATAGACTCATAAGATATAGGGGCTAGTGTGTATAAGCAAAGGAGCAGCTCACTTGCATGTCACACTGCCCTAATCAAAGCTAGTGAATTATGACTAGTGATCCTAGGACCACTACAACTACTAAAGGAGCTAGCTCACTTTGTTAAATACTAGAACTAGATTCGCAGACTCAATGATGGAATAAAAAAGGGACCATTTTCAAGGAGTTGTGAACTGCACTTGGTAGTCGACACTTTGAGGGTAGGATATCGACCCAGATGAACTTATTATATGGTAAATAAGGTGTTGCAAGAAAGTATGCGGCCACCGACATTAGGTGACTGTGGATCAGTTTTTCCAGAGCCCCATTAAGCTTTTATCATTTGCAAGGCATATAAGACGTGCACACCGCGTCTTATATGTAGACTTCACCTAGAGTCTGCATGGCTATGACATGTTCTGGCAACTTTCTACCCGTCATTTTTCTTTTTCACATATGAAACGCATATTTTTACAAAAAAAGGAGGAATTTTCATAATTTGTATTTTACATATGCAAATTTGTCTCTATCCCTGGTCTTAATAGACAGAAAATATATGTTTGAAATGCTAGTTTCATGTTCCTCTAAAACTTTAGGAGATTCAAATCGAGAGCCACTCCCAACATCTGTTGAGGCACTTTGCATTAGTGCCATGATTTATACTGACGAGCATGCACCACACCAAGTCATTTGCCACAAGAGGTAATGCTATACAAAGAGTAGATGTGGATGCACAAAGGCAAGAGGATGCTCCAGATAACATATAGGGACTAGAATTAAATCAGGTGGAATAAGCCAGAGGCCTGGACCTGTGGTGGATGTGTCTGGGACAAGTTCTCACTGAGATACATAGAATAATTTAAGGGCTAAACTTAGCTATTTGGCGATTTTTCAGCACATTTTCAAAAAAAATTGGCTAAAGTAAATGAAAAAAGTTGGGAAAAAAAATAATAACTTTAGCTTAACTTTTATCGGGATTGCACCAACCCTGGAGCTCTTTAGCCAAACGCTAGAAAGTAAGAGAGTGAAATTTTGTATTGTTTAGCTAAACCATAGAAACTTTTCGAATGAATTTCGGGCTAGTTTAGCTAACACCATTCTAGTTTATATGATTATCATTAATAGCTTAGTTTCTAGCATTATAAATTAATTTGGGTCCTAGACTTTGCTAGTTAGCATTATTTTAGAATATTGCCACAAAGAAAAATGACTAAAATAAGTGGAATATATTGGAAAAAAAGTATAGTCATTTTGGCTTAATATTTTCTGTTGGCCACACCATAGAAATTTTTGGGATGATGTTTGGCGTAGTTTAGCTAAACGCTAGAAAGTATGAGAGGAAAAATATGTACAGTTTAGCTAAACCACAAAAAGTTTTGGGATTAATATCGAGCAAGTTTAGCTAAAGTCATTCTGGCTAATAAGAAATATGCGATTAGTAATTTATTCCCTGCTGAGATACTGAAGAATCTGAATACTTCTTTACCGACACGATGCACATCCATACGTCACAGTCATTTAGCATGGGAGTCATCTCAAAGCCATTAATTTTGCTGTGCAGGAAGATCTTTCCTCATTGTAGTTGTCTAGACGGCGTGAGGAAATGTGCAAGGTTTAGGATCTTTGGCTATAAAAAATGTAGGCAGTGTATAGAGATGGTACAACTACTATCCTCGGGTTACCTTTAACTGCTTCAATATGTATTATATTGCAATATATTGTTTGATATATATTACAACGAGGCACAGTTCCCTTGTTTGATTTGGACATCATGCGCTTTTCTTTTATGGGATAGTTTCTATACATATGTTTGAAATTTTTGACTGACAATTATGTGTTTGGTGACTTATACTTTGTGCAATTTATACATAGCAATTAACAAACCTGCAATCTCCATAAGAAGATTTAGGATTAACATACGTGTGCCCATGGTTGAGCGCACACATAAATATGCAATCCAAACTTAGGTGCAACCAAGCTTACGCGACAACCCCGGGCACAATTTTACTGGTAGATATTATATTTGGCGCATCCTTGAAGACAGTTACTTGCAATCTATTGCCAACTCCAACATATGCCATAACTGACTACCATGGCTTGCTGTGATGTCGATATGATAGCCAATTTTGCCATCATAGTTGTACTCAGGCTGAGTTGCCAAATTTTTTGTCATCGTGTTTGTACTCAGGCTGAATTTCTACTCAACAAAATGTATATCACTACTACAAAATAGGTAAATTGAGGTCGTGGCAATGTCATTGCAGAATTCTAGGCCCAGTTGGAATTCTAGCATATTCCCTTCACATCTAACGTATTTGCATCCTTCAGGCCTGGCATCTATAGCCTCCTCGCCCTCCACTGCTGAGAAACGAAAACGCCCGAGTCCAGAAATTCCTGCTGACATAGTTTTGGGTGTTCTAATGAAGAGGTTGAAGGAGCAAGATAATATTTTAAAGAGCAATGCCGAAGTCATTTGGCAGAAAATAGAAGAAAATGAATTCAACCTACTCATGCTTCAAAGCCAGGAGAGGCATATTAGGCTAGACCAGAGAGGAAGGTTATGGCCCAACAACTGCACTAAGGCTGTACAAAGATATGTTAGACCAACTGGAAGAACGCTTGGATGTTTTAATTGCGTGCCTAGGGAGAGGAGACGGAAATGATGATGAGGAAGAGCTCGCATTGGAGCAACAATGATTTGTTCTTCTGTTTTGTTCTTGAGTGTAACAATTTTTCCAACTTTTAACAAAGTAATTTTTTTTATTATTGTCCTGGACAGCATCACACCATGCGAAGTCATATGAATGCAAATAATAGCAAAGATGAGTTTTTGTGTTTATGATCCACTTATGATCATACAACGCGAAAGTACACTTATGCAAACGACGATGTAGACACATACTTCGCGTCGTGTGAACACACTATGCATTACAAGTAGACTTTATCGATTCTTTGTCTCTTAGATTTTCACTTTTGCAATGCTTATCGGGCCCTAGAACATTGCCACGCGAGCTTCCGTTTCCTCTTCAACATTATGCCAATGGTGTTTATCACTTTTGGGTTGCTCGTTAAACCACATCTTGTCATATTTAGCCATCGCACTTCAATCCAGTAGCTCAATTATGTATAATTGTAACTGCTTTTAGCTGCTTTCTCATGACTGTTTTTGCTGCAATCAGCTAACTAAGTCTTCTTATAATGCAGATAAACCTCCAATCAAGGGCTTGCGGTACTTTTGATCCCCTCATTTTGATGCCAAGATGGTCCCCTCATTTTGAGGTTCCTTTAGAGGATATTACTGCCCTGCCCTGCAGTGTAGTTTGGGGAGCTATAAATATTATATAGACATGAGCAAGGTACTTTCTTAATCATAGGCCACGCTTATTTCAAATGTGTTATCTTTTCCTCATTTAAGTAGTTAAATCTTAATCAAAGGTTGTGTTTGAAAGCAGTGACTCTAGCCCCAACAGAGACTGAGCTTAAGCACACCAGAAGTCTGAATTCTATTATATTATGTTTTCCTCTTACAAGGGAGTGCCGGATCTAATTGGTAAGAGTTATTTCTATTATAAGACCATCTATAATTTTTGTCTAGAGTTTGGCCTGGTTACAAGACAAACATTTTCTGCAGAGACATTTTCTGAATGCTCTTTGCGCAATAACGTATCTATTTTCTCCCTGGTGGAGCCAGAGGAGGTTTTCTTAGAGTTTATGTTGGCAGGTAAGTGAAACAGCTTTGTGACCCTTGCTCCTGCTATGGCGACTATACCCAGCTTCCTCAACATGCAAATGTCGTACTGTACAATGCTAGACACTTTGCCAAAACAGACTATAATCTTCGTCATTGCGGACACCCAAACAGTCGCTTCTCAAGCGTTCCAAGTCTCTTTGCTGCAAGAAGTGGGTCTGTCTCAGAAATTTATAGAGGTGTAATAGCAGTGAGTGAGTATACGTTGTTTGTCTTCTTTTTGAGAAAACACTCAATGGCTGAATCAAGTTCCAGATATATGTAGATATATGTCTCATGCCTCCCATACGAATGTGTAGTTGAAATTTTATACAACAGGGAATACAATTCATTTGGTGGGCACTGTTCAGCTCCATGCTTTAGGTTGATGAAAGTTCTGATCTCCTTTATCCTTAATTGGCAAAGCTAATGGGCTTCATGCAACTGTAGAATTAAAAAAGACTGCCCCAATGCATACACTAAAAAGTTGTGCACACCAAGTTTGAGAAGCATAAGAGGGTATCCATTGTCATCATGAATAGAGCAATTGAGAATGCAATTGGACATGCAAAGTCAAAGAGCAACATAAATAACAACAAAGATGTAGAGGTAATGGATGCAGAGAAAAAGGCTGCCGAGAAATGGTTCTTATGTCAATCTGAAGATGACACCTGGTGGTTAGGTCTCTTTAAAGTTCAGAAAGAGACATATGAGGTGTTGAAATGGGTGTTTAACCAAACTGACATCCCGAGTATAATATCAAGATTCGAGGGAGGGGAAAAACTGCAAGTGATCAATATGGTTCTTACAAAGTCATCTTTCACTTGGCCTCTGATTTAAAGACTGAGAAAGCAATGTACAACATAAGTGGTGGAGAACAAGAAACTTTCAAAAGTTGTCTCTACGACAATCATTCAAGGAAGTCAAGTACTGGGAGGACGGTTTCAACCTTGTCCCTTAATCAAGCAAATGCTCGTAATAAAGGAGAAAGGGATCCCAATTTCCATGGTATTTTCTGCATTCCATTGGAGAGAGCCCATATCTGCACTTTGCACGGCTTCGTGAGAATCATCGACAAGATGACATCTTTGAGCTACAGATTCATGTGGGACATTTCAGACAAGAAGAGAAGAGAGGAAGGAATTCGTAGAGTTGAACAGGTTTTATCAGAAGAAGGTTTGCATGGTGAGAATGTCAAATTAGAACTCGATGAGAAAAGGTCAGGAAGAACAAGTGTGCCTCGTAAGGTGTCAATTGGAGAGGTGAAAGCACGATGCTTTATAAAGAATCATAAAGAGGCTTCCAACAAAAATAGTATGGGTGAAAAGGTCTATGAATATGAAAAATTGCTGATTGATGTAGAACAAGACCGCATAGATGGTGTTCGTTCCACATTGAGAAAAAAAAGCATGGGATGCATTGTCTGAATTGTTCCCATACATTCAAAGAATGGACCTCACAAAAGAAGATGCAGAAATATTTGTCCAAGCGAATAACAAATTTATTAAGGCTTACACAGATGCATGGGGAGAGAGCGAAGTCACGCACTACTTGCACATCTTTTGGGCTCATGCGTTTCATCCAATTCTATGCAAACTTCAATCTCACTATTGGTTTCTTCAACTGTTAAGTCGTAATATTTGACAAGGAATTGTAGGAGACCAACTAGGCCAAGCCAAAGATTATTGCTTTCATTCATCCCAACTATATCAGAACAATCTTTGCCATTCTTATCCTTTATGGCTATGGTAGGTCCAGCACATTCAACGTGGTGCATCTCTCCTAATATGGCATACACCATGTGATGTCTCCTTATATTGAGGTGCTTATTGAGGTGCTTATCCATGAGCATCTACAATATTTTAGAATAATTGTAGAACTTTCTAGAACTATCTAGAGCTTTCTAGGATCCAACGGCCAAGATCGTGCCATGTAGTGCCTCCATGCATTGAGGTGCTTACTGAGGCGCTTATTCATTAGCATCTAGAACATTCTAGAACTTTGTAGAACAATCTAGAGCTTTCTAGGATCCGTTGGCTAAGACTGAGCCACGTGGCACCTCCTTAGGTTGAGGTGCTTACTGGGGTGCTTATCCATGGGCATCTAGAATACTCTAGGTCGTCCTAGAACTTTCTACGCCTATCTAGAGCTTTCTAGGATCCGACAGCCTAGATCGCGCCACATAGTGCCTCCTCGGTCATCGATGGGGTGTGACTTACAGATACTATTTTCTTATTATGTAGGAGGATACCCGGGGGATTCACCTTTCATTAGCGTATAACCCATGAGAGTTCAACGGAGGGGTGTTTTTTGGACCATTTGCGTACGTATACTTAGGGGTTAGGGGTGTTTTTTTGGCACTTATCTGGAGCAATATCTATACACATAGGGGTCAAATTGCCTTTTAAAAATGTGTATACAAGGGGGGTTTTTTGCTACCCTCCGAATGCAGATGCCATACCCCTTTTATGTATAAGTGCATCCCCCGGGGGAGGATATAGGAGTAGAAAAGGTGCCATTGCTAGGATTTTCATTAGGGCATATGTTCAATCACTTGTTGAATTGGATTTTGAATTCGAGAGCATTACCTAGCAGTTGCTTTCTTTTATATTTTCCTTTTCAAATCTACTAGATGGTCAGTTTTGCCAAAGAATAAACTACAAATACCATACATGGCATTATTCTGCAGGCTCCATGTAGGCCAATTGACAACGAATGTGTTGGACATGAGCTCTGCTTGCATTTCTTGGAGAAGGGATGGTCTTCTGCCCATGAAACCTGGCCCTCAAGGTAATGTCGATGTTTTGATTCAATTGGTCGAGTTAATTTATAGTTTTGGTGTTTTTTTTGTTGGGGTGGGGGGGGGTCCGTTGCCAAGGCCTTTGATAGAGGACTTTTGGTGCGAGCTGCTTTCGGGGCATTTTAAGGGTACATCTTCTGGCGTCAACACTTCCCTCCACGTGTATAAACCCTGTGTGTTGCAAGGTTCTTGAAGTGTTTTTTTTTTTTTTTTTTTTGAAGAACGACAATTTATTATCAAGGAAAATCAAGATACATACAAGAGACCTGTGACGTGGCACTCAAAACCTAGAGGACAAAATAGTCCACTAAGCAAAACCACCCATACACAGAGTATAATCATAATCCTTGTGCCACCTTGAGGCATTTAATGGCCTCATCACAGTCATCATGTTCTACGTCATCAAGATGATCATCAACAGACATCAAATTCTAATGCCATTGAATAGTGCGAGGCAGGATAGCCTCATGAGATGATATCACAGACTTCTTCCTCGCTGCCTTCTTCTAATTGACCTATTGCCGTGACTCTTTACCGCACTGAAGATTAGGACCATCAGCCATAAAAACCTCAAAAGCATGAAAGGCAGAAGCAGCAACGTGGAGAGTAGTAGGAACTATAGCTGCAGCTGATGGTGCTAAAGATGACACCACTGGAACTGTATCTAGAGCATCTTCCATAGCCAAGGAATGCAAAGCAACCGGCAAAGGTTGATCATGTATAGATGAAGAAATAACAATGGGAGCTTGAACTTGGGAAGAATGTTGAACAAATGCCTAAGACACAGGAGTACCTCGACGAAAGCTAACAAAAGCCTCCTTATCAGGAAACAAACGGGCTAATTCTGGACCATTCAAAAGCTTAAGATCCAGCTTTTTATACCAAGGCCCGCTCTTCACAACTATACAATCTGATAAAGGCGAGTCCACTGGCATAGAAACACAAATTCTTGGACCATTCATGATGGAGTGTGAGATATGAACCCCAAGTCCCATTGCAATTGCAACTAAAAATTGATGAGCCATTAGATCAGGAGGAAGATTACGTATCGAGAACCAGCAAAGCATCTTTAATGCACGAACCATATCTGGTGTGAAGCCAGGAGAATAATACTGGTACATCATATATTCTCCACCAAGTGGATCAATCCCTCTTGATACCAAAGAGTCCACTACATCACTGCTTTCAAACATAATAAGAACAAAGTTTTTTCCCAACAACTTGATGGACTGAAAAGGGGGAAGTTGAAGGCGTCTCAAAAGCCGAGATAACCAAACACGGAATCGAGAAAAATCTAAATAGCCACCAGTAAAATATCCAAGAACTGCACAGGAAGATAAATTCTCAGCACACTTAATATGAGCTTGATGGTCCACCTCAACCACAGGAATACCAGAAGCTTGAACCACACTCTGACAATCAGACTGGTAAAATATGTCATCTGGAGGCAACTGTTGTGTTTTATATTATGAGATCGAGTTTTGGTCATTTGCACTGAGGACATAGTCAAGAAGTTGTAGTTGAAAGCATAAAGCAATAGGAACTGACAAAATGGGGTTTGGATCTATCCTCCTCTCTATGTGGCTTTAGAAGTCAAGAGCGCTTTTTGCAGAAGGTTGTTTGGGATCATTTGGGATGGGTGATCCAAAACTCTGTTATTTTAGTTGCCATGGCTCTGCATGCATGTTTAGAAATGGTGCACCTAGTTGTCCATGAGAACAGCCACGCTTCGGCCTTCAGAATGTAAACCCTCTAAGTTGCTAAATCCTTGATGGATTTAAGTTTTCAAGATCGAGTTTTAGTCATTTGCATTTATATCGTCAAAAAGTTGTAGTTGAAAACGGAAAGAATAGAAACTGACGAACGATGTTTGGATGTATTCTTCTGTTGATGTGGCAATTAGAAGTCAAAGAGCTAGCTGTATACAGATTATCTTTAATAGAGGTAAAAAAGTAGGAATTATTGAGCTTGGCAGAAATTCTAATGTATCTTGCAAAATCTAATCGTATGGTTTATCCTCCTCTCCCATGCCCATTAAATCATTTTGGGATACCTGTATACAAGGTAAACACTTCTCAAGTGTCTTAGTTCATATGAAGGCTTTGATACGGATGTTGCAGCAACAACACATAGTATAGCTTCTCCAGGTGAAAGCATACCCAACAACATACAACCAAGCTTCATTCAAAGTTTGCAAAGCAGTAACAATTACTTTATGAACCCTAAAGGAAAATGAGACAATTGCACTCAAATTTGAATGTCTCGAGATATAATGATCATTTTCACATCATTTTTTAAGGAAAAATCAGAGAAAACTTGGTTTGATATGTGGGGAAAATTTTTGACTCAATTTGGATCCTCAATGAATGACAAGATTGGGTTCAAATTGGATAGGCAATTTGGCCAGTGCACTTTCTTGTGGTAGAAAAAGCTATGCACACTCAAATGATAATATCTCGGATGTTATTTAACATTCTTGGCTGATATTTGAAATAAATATCACAGGGAACTATGTGGAACATGTGGAAGAAACTTTGGCTTGTTTCGGAATTGTAATTTCCAATTTCAAAAAAATAAAAAGAGTCAGATTCATATGCTTATAGTATTTTTTATTGTTGGATTTTTGCAAAGAGGTCAAATAGCACTTGAACTAGACAACCAGAAGTGCTAGTGGCCAACAACCCAAGAGCAAAAGAATACAAGTAAAAAACGTTACGGACGGATATACCTACTCAAGATGTCAACATTATCGTAGGGCCATCATTCCATGTCACCTTTCTTGTGACTATGAATGACCTACTTACCTCATTCCAACCCCCACCTTTTTAATTGGCCCAGTCTAAAGTGCATAAAATGCTTAATCATCATGTAACATGCCACATTTTCCAATGAAATGCCATGCAAGGTGGTTAAAAAACGCGTTTTTTATTCATAAAAATCTTCTATAAAAATCCGTACGTACTCTAAAAGATTTTTATGGAATGGGAATAGCAAAAAAAAAAAAATTGCTCCTATTTTTTTTGTGCACATTTAGGTTTAGGGTTTGAATGTTTAGAATTAAGGCTTACAGAGGTTAGAATGTTTAGGTTTAGGGTTAGAATGTTTAAATTTAGGGTTAGAATGTTTAGGCTTACATTGTGTACACTTAGGTTTAGGGTTAGAATGTTGAGAATTTAGGATTACAGGTTTAGAATTTAGGTTTAGGGTTAGAATTGTAGGCTTACAGGTTTAGATGGCTATATTGTAATTTCTATAAAATTTGTATTCTAAGGATTTTTAAGGATTTTTATATTTTTTTAAAAAACCTTTAAAAAATCTTTGCATACGGATTTTTAAGGTATGGATTTCTAAGTACTCAACTACCTTGATGCCATGTCACCATGAAAAAATATGCTTTTTAAAAGTTGCTAAATTGTCATGCACATTCTTCACTTTTCCACCCCTTCATATTTTGCCACCTCACCATACTCATGCCATGGTATCTCCCATGATTTTTGCCTATAATCGCTTTTTTTTCCAGAAAAAAGCACTAGCAGTAGGGCAGGCTTGGGGCAAAGCTTGGGTGGCTGCAGATTGGGAAGGATGGAAATGGAGTGAGAGAAATAAAGGGCAGTTTGAAAAAAACAAATTAGCAATAAAATATTTCGTGGGATTATTTCATGAGGTGTTTTGACAGGTGAAGTTTGGAAGACTTACAACGCCTTGTGCCCCTGCCATAGTCTGATGAGATAGAAAGTATACTTTATTTTGGTGAACGAGATGAATTTGCAATCAACGGAAAACAACGCTTTTCCAGTGTTAGAAACAACTGAACAATATCTTTTCCTAGAAATCCGAATCTTATATCTGCCAAAAGTAACAGATATGTAAGGTTTTGGATAAAATGCTTTCTTTTGATTTTTACATTCTTAGTAGGCTGTTACTAATCAAGAGCAAAACGTACAATGGGTGAGGGGCGATAAGCCAAGAAATACACCATGTACCTTTTGGCCCTTGTATCATTACCGAGATTATCTCTAATGTTTACATGATTGGCTGCAGGTACGTGGTATTTCTTCTCCCATTGTGCTCCTTTTTGTTGTTATGGTGGGTTTTAGCTCAAACGAGTGTATTGATCAAGGAAAAGCATGGTGAACTAGACTGCTTACTCAAACTGATGGAATAAATTTTTTTTGAAGGCTTCAAACTACAGGATATTGCTGCAGAAGCTCACTTTTTATGGTATTTCTATTTAAATTAAACTTTAAAGAGTAAATAGGTGGATTACAAGCATTCTGATGTTAAGCAAATATTATGGTTTTCTTTACTTTCCATATAGAAAAGATCAGATGATATTTCTGTCATGGCATTGTATTATTAAACCGATCCACATGAGAAAACAAATTAGAAATGACTGGCATGCAATGTGGCATTCATGCATGTCGTGTAAAACTTTATGTTAAGTTTCTGAATGCGGGTTTTGAACGTCTCCTTTATCAAGAATTTTCTTTTGGAAAATAAAAGACATTGTAAGACTAAAATCATGTGACTTTTTGACCATAGTAGGATGTCCCATCTATGACTCGCTCGTTATTGTATGGAACGATAAGGCTACTGAGGGGTTGATTGATGTAGCTAGAACTCCTAGTAGGGTTGTTGCCTGAACTAGTTGTCTCCGGTTCTCTCTCTCTTTTCTTTCCCTTTTTTTTTTATATATATATTATCAAATTTTAATAGATACATCTATGTATGGGCAAAGCACATATCTCTCGTCTACTCATTTTTATGCCAAAAGTTAGAAAGCTAAGGGTTACTTTTAGAGATGCATGTGATCTTTCCATGCATGCATGTAGTGCCAAATGTCATCAAGCAAAAAAAAAAAAAAGAGCTTGCATGCACTTGTGCATTAACTTGCTTGAATAAGGCATCCATTTTATCTATTTATTATGTACTCTTGCATGCTTTTCCAAGTGGTTGATAGTGGCATCATTTTCGCCAAAAAAAGATTATGGAAACTTACTCAAGGCATATGTTCCATGTGCAATGTGTGGGACATATCAATAAACATAAGGTATGAGCCATAACAATTATTTTTCATTTTACATCTACGTTTTTTCTTTATGTTTGTCTTTTCAATGCAAAACCCTAACGTCTAGGGTTCTTCTTTGCTTCTACAAAGACCCTATTTGGCCGTGTTCTTCATTCAGGCATTTAATGCACACAATACTAGCATTCAATCTTATTTTACTGAGATCTTCTTTAGCAGATTCAACCCTTTAGAAGATTCGCTTGGCACAATCTGTCCATGCTCTTTACACATACATGTTCAGCTTTTGCTGGTACCATATATAGATGCCACTCGAAGCTTGTGGAAAATTTCTGGAGCTGGTATTCATGATCATTTTAGCATCGGATGCTGGGTTCTTCAAGTAAAGCTTTATGTTGGCAATAGAAACCTGACAACAACTGATGGAGGAAACATACAATATGATGGAGTGCAAATTTTAACTCTGCTGATGTCTATGGACACGAGGCTTCAATCCAGTATGTGGCAGACTAGTCTGGACCAGTAAAAGTTGGTTTACAGATTACTGTGGCTGGTTTACTAGTTACTGTAAAAAGCCCTCTGGTCCTAGGATTCCCAAAAGTCCTACGTGGCAGGCGGCACTAGGCTGGTGATGCTGTGTTCAACAATGCCCCTAGAATTGCCCCTAGGATCCGAAAACTTCCTCAAGGTTGGATTGTATCCTGCCTACAAAGTGTGCGTGTATGGCCAAAAGGTCTGCCCAACGGATGTGTGGTGAGTTGATATAGGCCTAGTAATGCCAAAATAAGTGTTCATTTGGTCATGGGTTCAAACCTTGCCAATGTCACTTATATTTGGAAGTTGGTTACTAGGGGTATACAATAATGATCCCCGACGTGGCAGAACTTAAAAGCCTATACATGTCCTCCATTTTGGCTGCTCATTGGCAGTGGGATAAAAACTAGCTAGTTTGTAAAAAGACTAGTCTAGACCAGTAAAAGTTGGTTTACAGATTACTGTGGCTGGTTTACTGGTTACTGTAAAAAGCCCTCTTGTCCTAGGATGCCCAAAAAGTCATACGTGGCAGGCGGCACTAGGCTGGTGACGTTGTGTTCAACGATGCCCCTAGAGTTGCCCCTAGGCAAGGGGGCGTCACCTTGTGGAACCTGTCAAAACCACGTGCATCAATGGGAGGGGGCGATTTTTTACCCTTTTTCGTATGTATACTAGGGGTGATAGGGGTTTTGGGATGTTCTCCTAGTTATAAAACCATACGGAAAGTGGTCAAATTTGCCTATCAGAAACACGTATACTAGGGGTTTTTTTGCTACCCTATGCACGCAGGTGGCATATCCCTTACAAAGATGGTGGATCCCCCGGGCCCCTATGATCCGAAAACTTCCCCAAGGTGGGATTGTATCCTGCTTACAAAGTGTGCATGTATGGCCAAAAATTTTGCCCAACAGATATGTGGTGAGTTGGTATAGGCCTAGTAATGCCAAAATAAGTGTTCATTTGGTCATCGATTCAAACCTTGTCAATTTCACTTATATTTGAAAGTTGGTTACTAGGGGTATACAATAATGATCCCCGACGTGGCAGAACGTAAAAGCCTATACATGTCCTCCACTTTGGCTGCTCGTTGGCAGTGGGACAAAAACTAGCTAGTTTGTAAAAAGACTAGTCTAGACCAGCAAAAGTTGGTTTACAGATTAATGTGGCTGGTTTATTGGTTACTGTAAAAAGCCCTCTGGTCCTAGGATGCCCAAAAAGTCATACGTGGCAGGCGGCGACACTAGGCTGGTGACGTGTTCAACGATGCCCCTAGGATCCAAAAACTTCCTCAAGGTGGGATTGTATCCTGCCTACAAAGTGTACATGTGTGGCCAAAAATTTTGCCCAACGGATGTGCGGTGAGTTGGTATAGGCCTAGTAATGCCAAAATAAGTGTTCATTTGGTCATGGGTTCAAACCTTGTCAATGTCACTTATATTTGAAAGTTGGTTACTAGGGGTATACAATAATGATCCCCGACGTGGCAGAACTTAAAAGCCTATACATGTCCTCCACTTTGGCTGCTCGTTGGCAGTGGGAGAAAAACTAGCTAGTTTGTAAAAAGACTAGTCTAGACCAGTAAAAGTTGATTTACAGATTATTGTGGCTAGTTTACTGGTTACTGTAAAAAGCCCTCTGGTCCTAGGATGCCCAAAAAGTCATATGTGGCAGGCGGCATTAGGCTGGTGACGTTGTGTTCAATGATGCCCCTAGAGTTGCCCCTAGGATCCGAAAATTTCCTCAAGTGGGATTGTATCCTGCCTACAAAGTGTGCATGTATGGCCAAAAGTTTTGCCCAACGGATGTGTGGTGAGTTGGTATAGCCTAGTAATGCCAAAATAAGTGTTCATTTGGTCATGGGTTCAAACCTTGTCAATGTCACTTATATTTGAAAGTTGGTTACTAGGGGTATACAATAATGATCCCCGACGTGGCAGAACTTAAAAGCCTATACATGTCCTCCACTTTGGCTGCTCGTTGGCAGTGGGACAAAAACTAGCTAGTTTGTAATTCTAGAATGGGACTCGCATGAAACCAACAAACCGCCCACTTAGACTTGCTTCTCATTCATCTCAGCAGATTTTCTACAATGGTGGATAGTGGGTAGCCGCACACATGCGAACTACCCATAAAAAATAAAGGGAAAATCCAATTATATCATTTGGACCCCAACAAAAAATACAATGCTAATAGAGATTTAGGTACCGCCGAAAAGCTTATCACCGGATTAAAAACCCGCCTTTCGGGTTTTCGAGGAAAACTCCTAGTGATAAGCCTCCAAGCAAGGGGCTTGGACAAACGTAGGGGCATCCACGAATGGAAAAGTCGAAACAGACACCGCCGCTAACCCTCGCACCGCATCACCAACAAAACAACAAGACAAAACAAACCTCCCGTGAGTGGAGGGGTTGATTACGCCGCTGCCACACGCCGATAAAAATACAATAACAAAGAAGGGGGGAGGGTGGTTCAAAGAGAATAAGGTACTACCGAGAGAAGAGGAAGCCCGATGAGATGTTGATGCGTAAACGCCGCCTAAAATAGCCATCTTAATTCCCAACAGAATGGGCATGCGCACCGCATGCATGCAAAATAGAGATGCTCGCCCCATTCTAGAATGGCGATCCGGTGTCTCGGATCGATGGGATTCTAGAATGGGACTCGTATGAAACCAACAAACCGCCTCAATACCAAAGGACTTCCTTACAAACTAGGATCGAGGGACGAAGGTCACAGGACGCAGAGCTAAAGGCCTAAAAGGACAAAGAAGAAAGAAACGCCAAATTGGCCAAACCAAGCAGAAGAAGCCCCTCCCCACCGGGAAACAATTCAAAGAGAATAAGGTAACGCTGAGAGAAGAGGAAGCGCCGATGAGATGTTGATGCGTAAACGCCGCCTAAAATAGCGAATTCCCAACCAGAATGGGCATGCGCCGCCCGCATGCATGCAAAACATGCATGCTCGTCCCATTCTAGAATGGCGATCCGATGTCTCGGATCGATGGGAAAAGACTAGTCTAGACCAGTAAAAGTTGATTTACAGATTACCGTGGCTAGTTTACTGGTTACTGTAAAAAGCCCTCTGGTCCTAGGATGCCCAAAAAGTCATATGTGGCAAAAAGCATTAGGGCAAACGTTGTGTTCAACGATGCCCCTAGAGTTGCCCCTAGGATCCGAAAATTTCCTCAAGTGGGATTGTATCCTGCCTACAAAGTATGCATGTATGGCCAAAAGTTTTGCCCAACGGATGTGTGGTGAGTTGGTATAGGCCTAGTAATGCCAAACTAAGTGTTCATTTGGTCATGGGTTCAAACCTTGTCAATGTCACTTATATTTGAAAGTTGGTTACTAGGGATATACAATAATGATCCCCGACGTGGCAGAACTTAAAAGCCTATACTTGGCTGCTCGTTGCCAGTGGGACAAAAACTAGCTAGTTTGTAGAAAGACTAGTCTAGACCAGTAAAAGTTGATTTACAGATTACTGTTGGTTACTGTAAAAAGCCCTCTGGTCCTAGGATGCCCAAAAAGTCATATGTGGCAGGCGGCATTAGGCTGGTGACGTTGTGTTCAACGATGCCCCTAGAGTTGCCCCTAGGATCCGAACATTTCCTCAAGTGGGATTGTATCCTGCCTACAAAGTGTGCATGTATGGCCGAAAGTTTTGCCCAACGGATGTGTGGTGAGTTGGTATAGGCCTAGTAATGCCAAAATAAGTGTTCATTTGGTCATGGGTTCAAACCTTGTCAATGTCACTTATATTTGAAAGTTGGTTACTAGGGGTATACAATAATGATCCCCGACGTGGCAGAACTTAAAAGCCTATACTTGGCTGCTCGTTGGCAGTGGGACAAAAACTAGCTAGTTTGTAAAAAGACTAGTCTAGACCAGTAAAAGTTGATTTACAGATTACTGTGGCTAGTTTACTGGTTACTGTAAAAAGCCCTCTGGTCCTAGGATGCCCAAAAAGTCATATGTGGCGTTTTGCATTAGGCTGGTGACGCTTGGTTTCAACGATGCCCCTAGAGTTGCCCCTAGGATCCGAACATTTCCTCAAGTGGGATTGTATCCTGCCTACAAAGTGTGCATGTATGGCCAAAAGTTTTGCCCAACGGATGTGTGGTGAGTTGGTATAAGCCTAGTAATTTCAAAATAAGTGTTCATTTGGTCATGGGTTCAAACCCTGCCAATGTCACTTATATTTGGAAGTTGGTTACTAAGTTGGTTACTAGGGGTGTATAATAATGATCCCCGACGTGGCAGAACTTAAAAGCCTATACATGTTCTCTGTAAAAGTTGGTTTACAGATTACTGTGGCTAGTTTACTGGTTATTGTAAGTATGCCACATACTGGTCTAGACTAGTCTGCCACATACAAAGTAGAAATGACTGGCATGCAATGTGGCATTCATGCATGTCGTGTAAAACTTTATGTTGAGTTTCTGAATGCGGGTTTTGAACGTCTCCTTTGTCAAGAGTTTTCTTTTGGAAAATAAAAGACATTGTAAGACTAAAGTCATGTGACTTTTTTATCATAGTAGGATGTCTCTATGACTCGCTCGGTCAAAAGGACTTGCCAAAAGGACTGTGGGAGGACATTGAACAGGTCTTAAAGGAAGGAAGGAAGTTTATTTTAACGTCCACGGAGGCCGAGGCCTATGAGATGGCACGTAACAGTGCAAAAAGTCAAAACCCCAACACCAAAACAAACAATGTAATCAGACAAGAGAACCCTACTACCGGATGAAGAAACCCCCACTTGGGAGGAAAACCCTAACAGTAGGCTCTCAAATACCATGCCCCGTGAAGAGCAAGTCCGACGGCCCGAAATCTGCAGGATGTAAGCTCCCAAATAAAGCGCTACCATAGGTGATGCGAGTAATCGATGTAGCGGGTGTGTCGAGCATCTAAGATCGCAGTGCACCGCTTTGGACATGGGCATATGTCCGGCAATCACCGAGGGCATGGTGCTCATCCTCTATCACGCATCTCACAACACCGACATATCCTCTCCTCCCCGGGATCCCATGCCCGCCATTCACCCCCAAATGACTGCCCCAATTCCGAGGTAATGGGAACCCGGCCCTTATGGCGGCAATAGCTCTCCGCTTTCTTCACAGAGATGTGTGCTTTCAAGCACCGATGGGGTCCATGCTCAAGGCCGGATTAACTGAGCGTGATAGTGCTCGCCTTGGGCTTTGCAAGAGTAGAGGCATCCCACGTGAGTGGCAAGATAGCCCGCATCCAATTGCCCATTCTCATGCGATCGGGACCGCCGCTGCCACCATCCGCTGGTAATCCATAGACCACCTCCTAAACCATCCCTTATGCTGGTTCGTGCATACCCTTTCTTCAAACCGGGGCCCCATAAACAACAACACTACCCGGGGGCAAGCGATGCTCATCCATCCCATCCACCTTTATGGAAGCAAGTAAGATGCCTTCGATAAAGGTAATCGTCAGAAAGGCCGTAACCCCGTCTCATAACAATGTTTAAATTGAAACGCACTAATTTAAGAAGTGCGTTTCAAAGATTCCTTTATAAAATGCAAGAAGTCTTAAGATTTAGCTAAAAAGAGGCTTTGGTTGTTTTTAACAAAAAAAAAATGCTAAACTTCTCTTCAAAATAGTGATTTTGCCCAGACATTTTACTGAAGTGAAATACCAAAAAAAAAAAATCCCTATTTTTGGGGGTTATACAAACCATGCTGCAAGCAAGTAAAACAACACATAGTAAAATCATGAATATTAAAGAGAGATGTTTTGAATTCGCTCATGAGCATTAAGAACTACATGTTGTAGAAGCCATCCAAAAATATGATGCCACATGCAAGAGCAGTCTCAACCATAACATCCCCCTCTAATTTATGTTTCACAATGACGGAATGTGCATAATGTGCATGCTTTTCTTGGTGCATGCTGAAAGGATTGTATAAATTATTTGGCAAGATACCCTCAATCTGCATTTGCTGGAAAATATGGAAGGCCGCTTAGCAAGATCTATTTTGAGCATATGTAGAAATAATGATGGTCCAAAAAACCACATTTTTTCCCTTATCCTGCATCTATGCCCTGCCATCTCTGATATGCCTGCATAGATCTGCATCTTTTCCTTTGTGATATCTTCCTAGCATGAAGGCACCATAAGACACCATTGTACATTAGCAATACTAACACATGTTCCATAATTTGTTTTCAGGACTTTCATCACAAGCTATGACATCTTTGTCTAGTAATCAACTACAAGCACAATTTCATTATAATGGGAAAATTTTTAGTAAACTGGAATTTTTTTATTATGGGGGTTGTATAGACCTTATGCAGGGGTTGTATACACGTGTACAGTACCCTGTATCATAGACCTTATGCAGGGGTTCTATACACGTGCAGTACCCGTGTATCATACATACATGAATATTTAGAGAACATAATAACACGGTATCATATACCAACTTCCAAACACAATAGAGACCAAAGTATGAACTATGTATGTCCCTAGTAACCTTCCCCTGTGTTCCTAACCCCTTCCCTTCCCCTTTCCCTTCGGCCACAGGTGGGTCAACCCACGATCCGGTTAGGAGTCAAGAGCTCACGCCATCCCATGCCGATTCTTCCCACCATATGGGGTACCTAGTCATTAGAAAAAGTAATTCCACGGTGATAATACTCACGGAAGAAGAGCGGACCTAACTCCACAAAACCGTTGTACTCATTGTAGTACACCCTAATAAGGCCATACATCCGTCCCCTTTACAAATTTCATGAATGAACTCGATATGTATGCATCCGAGAGTGTGCTAAATATCCAAAGACGAAGAAGAGGCCTCAATTGTTGTAGCATCTCGGCCCGTGATAAGGAGGGGGTTCAAGCATTCCCCTCATTGCAAGTCTCCTATAACATTCGGATGGATTAATTTCCATCGCTGGCTCATGACCACAATCAAATCGCCTCCAAATGAAGTTGATCAACTCCATTGTAAGCTCCTTGGTGGGACGTGGCGCAACCTCCACTCCAAGAAATGGTCCCATAGCTCATCCATTCCAGGCCGCATTGCATGCCTCGGGCATGCTTGCAGCCTTCCGAGTAGCCCGTGGAGGATTGGGTCCAATCATTTGCAAAAAGCAAGCAAGGATCACCGACGGAGCAAGGAACACGGAAAGCGTAGCAAGTAGCAAGTTCAAGAGCAAGCAACAAGATCAAGTAGCGTGGAGCACGGAATGAAGTAGCAAGGAACAAGGATCAAGATCAAGTAGCAAGATGCAAATGAACAAGGAAGATCAAGTAGCAAGAAGATCAAGGAACAAGGAAGATCAAGGAGCAAGAAGCAAGGATCAAGATCAAGTAGCAAGGAACAAGATCAAGTAGCAAGATCAAGAGCAAGGAACAAGATCAAGTAGGAAGGAGCACGGAATGAAGTAGCAAGGAACAAGGATCAAGATCAAGTAGCGAGTAAAGATCAAGAGCAAGGAACAAGATCAAGTAGGAAGGAGCACGGAATGAAGTAGCAAGGAACAAGGATCAAGATCAAGTAGCCAGAAGCAATGAACAAGGAAGATCAAGTAGCAAGAAGATCAAGGAACAAGGAAGATCAAGTAGCAAGAAGATCAAGGAACAAGGAAGATGAAGGAGCAAGAAGCAAGGATGAAAAGTGAGAAGTGAAACAAGGTAAAAGAATTTATAGCTACTTGAATCCAATAATGTTGAAGTATAATACCAATAATGTTGAAGTATAATACCAATAATGTCGACGATAATACCAATAATGCTCACGATAATACCAATAATGCTGAAGTATTATACCAATAATTCTATAACGACTATAAAAGCAGCTCCATTCTGTAAGTCATTCATCTCCCATGGCTTATAATATTTATGATGATCAGTTTGAGACCATTCTTTGCTCCATGAGCTACAATGATATTAATCACCGTGATACATAAAGGTGTTAAGTCGATCCTTACTTACAATCCAAAGCGTAAGGTCGTGGAGTGTGATTGCCCTACCTTACCTCGTGTTGTGATCCATCTTCTTTGGGTTCCCGAGCCATGCCTACGATCCTGAATGCGATCACAATAGCAGGGATTGATGATGAGTGAATCATCGACTCTATAATGCCATCAATAATATGTGCATCTAAATTATATGTATGCCATCAATAATGTGTGCATCGATGTAATGATGTGTATTAAACACCTATTATAATAGATGTAAGGATGTTAGTATAAGCATAAATTAGGATGTATCGACAACGATTAATTGTCCAAAATGCTTAAGTATTATAGCAAAAGAAATTACATACATGATTATCGAGAACATGACCGAGATTGAGAGCTTTAGCTAATGCTATGTCCCCCACATGTCAACAATGTATTTTGAATCAACAATCTTTCTGCCTTTTGCCATTTGCATCCCATGCATAATGTATGGCATCTAACTTCTCATACCTTGATGGATCCGATGGATTGGGTCGCCAACGCTTAGTTAAGCAACCTGATAGTCACGACCAAAGCATCCACCATGATACATAAATGTGACCATAATTGGTAGACTCGATCTAGGATGGCATCTTCTTTTCTCAGAAAGCCCAACCACGTTGGAGTTTCATCGCCTCCGTGTCGGACTAAAACAAACATACCTTTCGTAACATGTGCATGAGGATCGAACTCATCCATAGGCAACACCGGATTTCCATCTCCGCTGGCCCACAATATGTAGGCAAAGGTCTTACAAGCACAAATGCTTCATCGACCTCCTGAGTAAATGCACTTTGTAGAGGTTCTTGCCTTGTACGCAACCAAAAGTTATCATTTTGAGGTCGCCCGAGAGATACATCTTCCAAACACAAAAGAATCTCGCTCCAAAGAATCCATAGTTGCTTTGTAATCGTCGTTAACCTAAACACACTATCTTCTTTGATTTTTGCAGAAGGAATTCCATAATGCTATGTACTTGCCGATGCCGCCCGCGCCAAAGCCGTGGAGATCTTTCAATGTCTTCCTTGAGGGATATTTTTAGGGCACCCCTCGCTTGGTAACGCTGGCTCACCATTTTCATCCTCCTTCCACATTCTTATTCCATTTTCTCGAATCCACTTTTATGGGTTGGCCGCGATCTTATATTGTATAATGGGCCATTTCCCATCCATTTTAAATCGGAATAGCAATGGCTCGGTATGGCCTCGTTAGACGTTGGCCCTTATCGTGATATATCCCTTGACAAAGCCTTTCCAATCTGAACTTCATCCACAAAATATGGAACAGAGACTTTGCATTGCACTTGCTAAACAAGTAAAGCAACTCAGTGCAAAGTTAGAGCATCCGATGAACTCATTAACGCCGAAAAGTTCCCAAACAATGCATCAATATCGCCATGAGTGTGCCCAACCATCATGAAGCCAACCTCAATCTCATCGAATACCTTAAGCCATGTCAAATAAGAGAGGTAGGAGAACACATATCTATTTTTATTTTGACCCGATGCATTATCCAACCTGTAAGTAGAGATTTCGAGGAAGAGGATTGAAGCCTTCTAACTTGGCACTAGAAGATGAAGGCATCTTCTCTTGTGTCTCCACTAGCTTATGTTGCAAAGGTCGAGTATCTTTTAGGGCTTGCATCAATTTGCAACTCAGAAGTTCTCGCTTCCACACAAATCACCACACTTGTCTTCTTCCCAAGAACTCAAGATAGTGTAGGATCCTAGAAAGTGATCCAACATGAAAGTTTGAGTCATCCTTCCAAAGATCAAGAGAGAAATGGCCATAAGCCCGGCCCACCATGACCATGTGTCAATGCTCCCCGCCAAGCCGCTTCTTCAAGCGATCTCCTCCCAAACAGACTTTGCGAGATGGTGACTTCTTTGGTGTGAGTGTTTTGACCTGATCCATCTTATCATGTATTATGCAGAGGTGACTTTCTCGGCTAACGATGTGATAATGCACGCCAATGCCAATATTGACTCCTACAGAACGTTGTTCCAACATATGTGCCCGCCGCTGAATTGAAAGGTTGCGCCTCCCTTATATCTTTTGTTCTTTCCAATTTCTGCTTGATGACTACACATATGTTACACTTGGAGAATGCTGTATTTTTTTGCTATGTCGACGTCCGAAACTCTTTCTTCCAAATATTGTAAAAAGAGGGCAAGGTTACACTCTTTCCCCGGCCAATTCTTCCACCACGGCGCCCACCTCCTTATGTATGCTCTTCTTATTAAGGATGGAAGGAAGTTTCATGAACATTCTCCCTTATATCATCCTTTCCTTTTTTTGTTTCTATGTGGAATGCTCTCCGCATTCTCACTAATGAAGGTATCAAGCACACTTTCTCGTCGCTAGTGTCACGTGATCTAGGCTTTTAGAGCCTCAGATACCATGTTCGCCTGCTTTCCACCTAACTCAACCTCTTCCTCCAACTATAAAACGTAGGATCGAAAGCAACTCCTAAAGCCACGCCATGCGAATTGACAAAGACTCCACCCACGCATTCACTACTTTCGCCCCGACGCCTCAGATAAGTTACACTCAACACATCAAAAACAAGCGTAATCCTCGCACCGCTTTGATTGAGAATAAAATTCTTTTCTTAAGGCACATACTTGTCGGCTCGCTTTTTGACACATTCGTCCTTGCAAAGATGTTGATTTTAGAGCACTCTTGATTGCCTTGGAAGCGCACATCCTCTCCTCCTTGCCATCCCCTTTGGTTCCCTCCCCGACCCTCTTCACATATGTATATTTCCTTTTCCTCTTGAATTGCTTCTCAACATCGCCTTCCAAGCACTCAACTTCTAAATCATCATGTTCGAGAGCAGCAAGAGCTTGTAAATGTTGTGAAACTGTCCTACCATCATGAAGCAAAACAAAGATGGGTCTCCCAAAGTTACTAGATCATAGCTATAGGCCTCAAAGACAAGCATGACATGACCGATATTTTGGTTTCCGCTGGATCTATTATGTTACCCACTCGAAAAGCCCGACCTTTGATACACCCAAGAACTCATCGCCTATAGCATCCCCGAGGATCACTAAAGACTATATTCGCCCCGGAATATTTAGATCCTGTCAGGAGAGCCAAAGAATGTAGCATGGCAAACCTAGTAGATCTGTCGAGTAGTAGATCGCCTCATCTTCGTGCTTAAACAACCCGAGACCAAGACGGGCAGCTAGATTCTCATGACCTCCAATCTCCTACTATCTCGCCTTCTTCATTTGTTGTCGTGGTTGCTTGGTTCACCACAAAGAGCAAAGGAAACCGATGTCCCATGCCAGCTAATGATGATGGACTACTAGATGAATCCTCTTGTGAAGAGGGCAAATTGAGGGATCTCAAGACGATCTTCACTTGAGGGCCACTCATTTGGTTTTACATCCCTCTTAGGCCATCGAATGAATGTGCCTACCGCTTCACCAATGTTATCTCCCCCTCCGCAGGGACCGAAGCTCGCCGATGGGATCACCACCAGTGACCTCAATTGCTACATTTGAAGGATCTATTTCCTTCCCATGAAGAGTGGTTCTATTCAAAATATGTCCCCGCAACAATTGTCCTTCCGACCTAATAGGTTGTACAGTGGGGAAAATTAAACCTCGCTTTCAATCAAGCAAGGCGATACTTTTCTTTAACATATGAAATAGAGGAAAAATAAGCAAAAAAAATAAGCGAAAATGGCGCTATTTAGTACAAAAGTATAAATTTTGGTCCAAATTTGGAGCTAAATGAGCCATGGCGCCATTTGGTGTAACGGTGAACACTTGATCAAATGAAGCCATGGCGCCATTTTGTCGAAATGGTGTTTGGATCAAATGAAAAGCCATGGCGCCATTTGATCCAAATTCACACCTATGAATGTGCCATAGGTGTGAATTTGGATCAAATGGCGCTATGGCGCCATTTGATCCAAACACCATTTCACCAAATGGCCATGGCTTCCATTTGATCCAACACCATTTCACCAAATGGCTTAGCTCCATCACAAAATCTACACGAGGTGCCTATGTTATGCATTCTTGCTCCCATTGTCAGTATATGTGTCAATAAGAGCAGTATGCATAACATGGGCACCCCATGCCAACTTTGCAAATTGAAACCAAGGTTCGTGGTCCTAGCAAAGATTAATGTCGAGATTTGAACACTCTATACACATGGCAAAGAATAGAACGTAATTTATACCGTAAACAAAGGACTTGATATTAGATAGATCCATAGTGGTATGTCCCGAGCAAAGATAGAACAGAAAATGAAGCTGATCCCGCAGATATATTGGCGTAAGAATGCGCCAAGAAGAGCGCCAAGAAGAAAGCGCCAAGAAAGATTCGAGAAGAAGGAGGATTCGCCAAGAAGAAAGCGCCAAGAAGAAAGCGCCAAGAATCACCCGATTTCGGAGCGCGAAGAAGAAAGCGCCGACAAAGACGCATGCGCCTTTGCAAAGTTTCGCCTAGGCGCTCGAGAAAAGAAGCGAAGCGCGAGCGGCAAAATGAGACGAAACAAAGGATTCGAAGCCCCCGAACCGCACACGAAAACGCCCGCTCAAGGCTGCGGGTATGGTCGCATTAAGTGGGGAGCACGGGCGGCAAAGAGGGAGCTTTAAAGGCAAAGTACAATTTTCAAAACGGACGATTCAAATTTGATGTGTGGCACCAAATTTCAATATACGGGCGGAATTTTGACTTTTATGTTAATTAAGGCGGGCGGAATTTTGAATTTTATGTTCAAATTTAAGCGGGCGGGCGAAGGGGTAAATATTCAATTTCAAAATTCACCAATTGTGGCGTGGCATGGCGCGCTGGGACCACCCGCATGGGCGGAGGGGGCCGGGCTTACGGGCGCGGGCGTGGCGGCCGGGCGGCATGGGCGCTGGACCGCCCGCGGCATGGGCTACTGACAGCGATGGGCCCTAGTTGGTCACCGTTTTCCTCAAGCTTCATTCGCTTTATTCGCTTTCGATTCCAGCTCCAAATACGACCTTAGCCCGCCGAAGCGCTTCAAACGACCTTAGTCACAATGGCCCACGAGTCACAAATACCATGCGCTTCAGCAACCCTTTTTCATCCTTTTTTTCAATGATTTAAAGCGCCATTTCCCCGATAGGCGCCTCAACACATCTAGATACACACCGGGTTTTCTGACCAAATTCAAGGCCATTGAAATGGAAATGGACAATTTCGAGAGCTCAACAAAATGTGGAGACGAAGCTAGCTTACCTCAAGGGACAGTATGTCGCCTACTTGCATTGTTTGTTTGGGCTAAATGGCCACCACCGCTATTTAGATGCCTGGTAACCACTTTAGGGTCTTATAGTTGACAAATGGCGCCATGGCGCCATTTGGATGATTGAGTGCACTTTAGGAGTCTTAGCTTACTTTAAGATGCCTGGTAGCTTACTCTACAGTCTTGTTGCTACCAAATGGCGCCATGGCGCCATTTGATGTCTTTTAGCTTACCATAGGGTCTTGTTGTTGGCAAATGGCGCCATGGTGCCATTTGATGTGTATTAGCATACATTTGGGACTTGTTGTTGGCAAATGGCGCCATGGCGCCATTTGATGTGTATTAGCTTACCATAGGGCCTTGTTGTTGGCAAATGGCGCCATGGCGCCATTTGATGTCTATTAGCTTACCATAGGGCCTTGTTGTTGGCAAATGGCGCCATGGCGCCATTTGATGTCTATTAGCATACATTGGGAACTTGTTGTTTGCCTAGTCATCTGGTCTGTCTGCTTGTTCTGTTGTGGTATCTCCTACACGGTCGCGAGGTGCCTCCACCCGATCCGATCCACTCTCCTTCAACCATCTTCCCTCGAATATTGCGAAGGGGAGTGGTTTGGACTGGGTGGAGGCCTCTTCGACCAAACGCAGGGATAGGCATACGATCAGCCTCCGTGCTTATGCACTGGACTGATACAAATGGCGCCACGACGCCATTTGCCAACCACAACCTATTGTATGCCTGCTTGTTCAAACCATTTACTGATGCCTCTTTGTTGCTGATGCCTCTTTGTTGCAGCTATCTTACGTGCGGAAACACAATTTCAATCCGACCAGACTATGATGCTGATAGACAGGTACTGGTGCATGGAAGTAATGCGGGTGAGCCCCTCTACCGCTAGTGCTCTAAAGGAGATCAGGAAGAGAGCTCTGCCTTATAAAGGAGACAGACACCAAACAAAACGGCATTTACCGGCCAATATCTTGGTCCAAATGAAGTTGGTTGCCAAGAGCTGTCCGCGAGGATTGGATCCGTTGGTCTGTGAAGATACTTTGAAGCATAGAATAATTGTGTACTATGTGGACTGGAAGTTTTATGATCCCATCAGAATGTCTCGCTAGCATTGCAAATGTAGCCGGTTCGGCTAAGAAGCAAGGTCGAAGGCCGCCAATGTGACAACAGCTTTTGAAGAAACCGACATCAAAGGTCCACAAGAAATCTTGAGGGGCTTTATGATTCTTCGCAATCGGATGAACGAAATCGAAAAACTCGCCTTCATTCGCTGTCAAGGCAATAGCCCAAATAAAACTACCCGCCATTGTGGACACGGCCGCTAAAAACAAAGGAGCAAGAAGAAGACAAGACAACCTAGGGATACACCAAGCCGACAAAGACTCCTCATCTTCACCGAGGATGTCCAGAACCTGAGGAAGGAAAGGCGGGCAAGAGGAAAGTTAAGAGAAAGGATCACAAAGATCCGTATATGGAAAAGAAGGAAAAGAAACAATCTAAAGAAAAGGAAGAGAAGGAAAAGGAAGAGAAGGAAAAGAAAGAGAAGGAAGATAAAGAAAAGAGGGAAAAGAAGGAAAAGAAAAGGGCAAGGAAAGAAAAGGATAGGGAAGGCAAGGGGCGTAAGGAAGGAAAGGCTGACACAGAAAAACGAGGGAAAGGAAGTGGAGACAGAGGAAACGGATGGGAAAAAGAAGAAGCACAGGCCGGAGACCCTTGAGAAGGAGAGGACACCAAAAAACAAAGGAGAGCTCGGACCCAAGTCCCGCCTGAAGTCCTAGAAGTGGTGGTGAACCTCCGAGCCCAAGGCATAGCGAGGATCCCAAGCGGACACACCGCCAAAAGGGTCCCCATTAAGAAGCTAGAGCCAAAGAAGCTCACATTAAGAATAGCTCAAAGACTTGCTAGAGGTGCCCCCGCAAATCTTCGGTGGAAAGGTCGAAGAGGAAAAGACGGGAGAGAATACACCGGCAAAAAATTTTACGATCACCGGCATCTGCTTTCCTGTGTCACATTCATTAAAAAATAGATGTGTTCAAATTATATCAAGGACCAGCAAATCTGACATCTAGACCAAGGAATATGGAGCACGCCAAAACTTTGGTGGAGTCCTTTTCGTAGAGATCCACATCCAGTCTTCACTCCCGCTGATGTGATTCCATTCAATCCCCTCACAAACAAACCGGTCCCTTGGAAAACCGAGGATGACCTCATGGGGATGCACTATTATATAGTGAATGGTAATCATTCGCTTATGGCTGCTCAACTTGTATGTAGAAGACTTCGGCACACCAAAGTCCCAAGAGCAAATGTCAAAGATTTATCTTCAACGGAATTGCCGAGTGTTGTCCGCACATACCAATCGAACAGAATGCCCGCAGCTTCGGTTGTGAAGTCAATGATATCACCGCTAAGACTATTTTCAAAGAGCCATTCATTGATAACATAACCCACCACGGCAGCAATATGCTCTATCGCGGGAAGCCTGATCCATCGGACGCGGGCAATCTCGCTTAGAACCATACAAGGTACATGTTTTAATTTTTCGCAAAGATTATGAAATGGCGCCCGTGGCATTTGTTTGTTCACTAAACGGGCGCCACGCCATTTCCTCACTCAAATGAAGCCACGGCGCCATTTGCTCATTAAATGTTCAAGTCTAACTTCTTGTTGTTTCCAGCGTTATCGGCTTTTGGCTGAAGTTACCATGCGTGGTAAGCATCCTAAAGATTTCAACCAATGGGGTCTTCATGCCGGAGGATATTTTTTCAGTTATTCGTGTCCCTATGGAACTTGTGGAAATCTTGCAAGCTAAAAAGACAACAAGGGACAAACTATTACACAGAATCGGCAAAAGAATCGACTACTTCCAGTCGACCCACCCGAGGTGCATGAGGGGTATGGACTACTTAAGATCGGCTGTGCTTCTGTTCCGTGAAGTGCTTTGGATGGGAAGACCTTCGTCAAGGTCACTAGTGATTATCTGGTAAGCAATTCTTCAAGGCAAGGGCAAAGACACTAAGATCCATATCTTTCTTGAAGAAGAAGGAGATTTTTGCATACGTGAAGGATAATTTTCCGAGGAAGTTCAAGTCCTTCACCGATCTCGGAGATCAGCAGGGGTCGGGGCTTGAGGATACCGACCGATTTCCATGGCCACCTTGCATAGTAAGTGGGTTGAAACCGGAGTGGGCAAGGAAGGCATTTTTCGGTAACGCCACCCACCTTTGGCAAGATTCATACGCAATGCCGTCTTGAAGAGAGAGGATACTTGAAGACTTCCGTTGTGAAGTTGAACTACCGCATGACAAGGGACAAGTTGTTTGCACTCCCGTACCCGGTATCCTTGATTGCCCCGACACTAGAGGCATATTTCCAATGTGGGACAAAACCACACTAACAAATTTCTTTAATACAACCAGAAAGAACACCACAGGTGATTCTTTTGGATAGTGGTCTTTGCAAGGCCGGAGCATAACTTTTGATTTCATCTCAGATTGGATGATCCGATTCCAGATCCGTAGTTTATATTGGCATGTATGAGGGCCGAATACAAGAATCCGCCTCCCCCAGGAGTTCGTGGAGGCCCATTCACTAGTGTATGCCACAAAGATTCAGGCCAATCAAGGTCCTCCTCTGAAGTTATTGACCTCAAGTTCCCCTTCAACGATCATCCTCAAGAACGCCACCGCCTTCTGTTGCCTAACGAAGAAGACGAAGACGGGAGACCGAGGCTATGGTCGGAAGCTCGGCAAATGCCAGATTCAGTGCGGTGGCAAGGCTTGCCGGGGGACATAATTATGAGAAACTAGCTGGGGTCCTCACATGCTCGTACTTCGCGGTGAAAAATGGTACCGCCGAGAAGCGGGGGTTTTGATTACTTCTCACGTGGTTCTTTTGGCGGGCTTCATTCTTTGAATAAGAGATTTTGCATTGTATTCGAAAGTGACCCGCTTAAGCATGAGTGCCTAAAGGGGATTCTTGATAGGCTTGACCGCCCTCGGTCCTACCATCGCAGCTGTTCTGTGATGTAGAGAACCACCCTGCTGTAGTTGAAGAAGCAGAGATCCACCAAATCCAGAGATGCCCTGAAGCTCCACCCGATGTGGACTATGATGTGATCAAGAATACACAATTCAATATGGACATTCTTGATGATCCCAATTTCACGCCACAAATAGTTGAGAGCTTTAAGATCCTATGGTTGCTTCTTCTAGCCATGGCCCCGCCATACCTGGAACCCGATCCTATTGTGGAGCCTGTTCTCGATGAGGAACCCTGAATTTTGTATGAAAATAATGTAAATTGTACACTAATACTCTTGTATACAGGCTACCTCTTCCGAGTCCTTGCCTGTTTTGGCAAATTTTTTAATATGCAAATCTATGAATTCGAAATTTTTAACTATTTTTGTGATGTTATGTTTCTCCAGCTTCATTTTATGCAATGCTAGAATTTTTAATGGCGCCAATAAATGGCACTTTAGATGCATATTTTTTTTAAATGGCGCCATAATTGCTCAAAAAATTGGCATAAATTTGACTAAAAAGGATTTCCGTTCCTAATTGGAATCACGAAATTTCTCATTTTAATGAAATTGTGCTTCTACTAGCCCTTTCGAGGCTGACATCCTTGTCTAATAATGAACTATAGCCCATTCAAGGCTGACATCTAGGGAAAATCTTGAACTACTGCATCGCTAAAAGCTTATCCTTCTCCAGAAGCAATTTAAACTTGGTCACAAAATTTGCAGGTTGAGCATCTGGCGTACCTTTGTTGCACGTATTCTCTTGTTTCTACATCCAAAACAGCCAAAGAATGCATGAATCAAAGGCCGCTACCATTTTGTGCATGAGTTGGACCTTATCTTTAGTATAATCTGTTAAAGTAGGCCATCCCCAGCCAGCCATCGTGCTATGAATACATTGTATGTACAGTTGCACAAATTAGCACAGTTGCATAGTTACTTGAATAAGAGTTGATCACCAACTTACTTGAATAAGAGCTAATCACATAAGGTTTGAGCAGCTGAAATTAATGATGCCCGTAGTATCCCTTGCGAACTGCATATAAACTCAAGCTGAGGCCAAAAGCTGGAAATAGAATGACTCGCTGACTGCATCCACATATTGCATCCATGAGCTCTGAGCCATACAAACCATTTTCGATGTTACTGTACAAACAGAGCATAGGCAGATCATTTGTGACGCTTTTAACCATCTTTCACATGCTTATGGCATGAAATCTGAGAAAACCGCAGCTTTTCTAGATCTGAGATATTGCTTTTGACATCATGCCGATCCAAATTTGTTACACCTTTTTCTTTTCCAATCCTTGGCTTCTAATAAAAACTGAGACAAAAGCAGAGGATTTGAGGTTCGAAATTGTTGTCATGCTGCTAAAGATCTGCCTTTGGACTTGTTATTATCTGCTTTGTCCTGGAATGAATTGGCCAAAAGAAAAACCTTCAGAAATCACAGATTTAGAGATGCACGTGAGTGTTTTCGCAAAAGATATGTCTCTAGTCCTCTTCTGCAGTGGCCAAAATATGAAGGCATGAATTTGATCAGGACCGAGGCTCTATGCATAGGCGAATCGAGAATAACTAATGCCGATATCTATTGCAACCACGATCTTTTTATGTCCATGGAAGTCTATTTACCCTAAGAAATTTTCTTCCTCCTTGAAAAGCATCAAACCTTCTTCAAAAGAATCAGACAAACCCTGGCCGCACCAAGAACCCCCTGGATCGAGAGATTGACAAAACCCTAAAAATTTTCTTGCACCAAAATTTCCTAGCCACGGTATAGATTTATACCATCCAGATCCATTCGGGATGTAGATTAGATTTTGCCTCGTTATAGCCAAGCAATGCCATGTTTCATCCATGCAGTGTCATGTTATAACCATAAATAAAGTTTCATTTGATGAAATTTCTATGCGTAAATAAAGCTTTATATTACGAAAACGTTCGAAAGGGAGCTCGTGGTATAAATTTATACCATGGCATGGTATAATTTTATACCGTGGCGTGGTATAAATTTATACCGCTTGAGCTCACATGCGGTATAAATTTATACCGCTCGAGTTTTCTTCCTGTATACATTTTTACCACTTGAGATCACGCGGTATAAATTTATACCGTTTAGTGCTCCCGGACGGTATAAATTTATACCGTCCGATGACGTGGGAAAAATTAAAGCCTACGAACTGATACTAAAAACACATCATTTTATGAAAGGGTCAGGTTGTATGGTTACCTGGCCATGTCCGCGTAGAAAATTATATAGCAAGTCGTCAACACATTTTGGGGCAACTATATAAGGCGGAGCTTACAAGTTGCATGTTGTAACTCAAATGTTACTAAGGTCAGAACTCGAATTGGGTTAACCACCCAAAAAGGTTATTAGAGATGTGATGAAGTTTTATTAGTAGATAGCGACGAGGAAGATCCACTTTTGATAGTGAGGCAGAGGACATGAATAACTTTGGTGATCATGGTCTCAACGAATCAGACGAAGACATGCATCCTGATTTAGCCACAAAACGTAACTTTGTTAAGAATGTTAAATGTACTATATTTTTTACGATTTTGTTCATAAATTTGTAGTGATTTTGAAAACTCTGAATACCATACCTTTTTGTTGCTCTAGTGCAATTGCTGTTTGTTTGAATGTCAAATTTTCTAGGGTCCTTAAATTTGTTAGTATTTCTTGTATCAAACTAGGGGGCCAAAATAGGGTTTCAAACAATTTTACATGTATGCTAAGCTCAATTAGAAGCTCAAAAATGGTGTCTAAAATGTTGAAATTGTCACACTTGTCACAAATAGACCACGAAATTTGATCTTTTTGGGGGAATTTTAGGGAATCTTTTAAAGATTCCTTTTAAAGTGCATTTGGAGTAAATAAGTGCGTTTCAATTTAAACTTTGTTTCATACAACAAAATTTGATACGGTACGGTGTCCTTCACTCCCAAGCTATATGTCAAGAAAGCTTTCTGCACCCTTTCCAACCTATCCCACGTATTTTTGCTAACTGCTGGGCCCCAAACCTCCACCCCATATAGCAGCACCGGCTCAACCAAAGCCCTAAACAGGTGTGCTCTCCTGCCCAAATACAGAGATCTATCCCAAGCAACACGCTGCTTTGCAATCGCATATAAAGCCTTCCCCACTGACCGGCTCTCCTCTCCACACACTCATCCCACGAAGATGTTAGTAGTGAAATCAATTCCCAGATACTTGAAGCTCCGCACCATCTCCACTTCCCGCCCCCGTAATAGAACTCCCGGATAGGGTGTTGCGAGGACGAGGATCGCAAGAAGCTTAGTTTTGTGCAAGTTCACCGTCATTCCCGTTGCCCCACGTAACCCACCGAGGGCATCCAAATGCTGCCGCATATATGGGGCGGCCGTGTGAGCTAGCAAAGCTACATCATCCGCATATAGTAACCGGCTCACGTAGGTCGATTTATAATTGCACCCCGGGCCCCCATGGTGTCGCATCCACGCCTCCAAGCTATCAATGTACAATCCAAAAGCGTTGGAGACAACGGGCAGCCCCAAGCAACTCCCATAGTGCTAGCTACCGCCGATCTTCATAAGGCGATTGGCATAAATCCCATCATAAAGCTGGTGCACCACGATGCAACTCTCCTGTGGAACTCGCAATTCTTGCAACCTTTGCCACGGTATGTCTCTCGGGGGCCGGTATCATATGCGTCTTAAAATCTACAAAGCAAAGAATCGGGCTTGCCTCCATCAACACTCTCAAAGTGAAGATATGGTCGGTTGGGAGTGAGTGGGCGAAAGCCTGCCCGGCCAATTGCCGCACCCTCGCCTCCTCGGCCCACTTAGTAAGTTTCTTCTCCACCACCCCCAGGAGCTTTGCAAGCGGCGAGCTTACCATAATCATCCTGTATTTAGCCGGCTCATCCCAGATTACCGACTTTATGAACAGGAACAACCTTACTAACCATCCACTCACGGGGAGCCCTCGCCGAGCCTGGTTAATGATCACCGCTGTGGGCCCTACCACGATGGGCCACCCCATTTCAACAAATTTCGGCCTGCGGCCCGTAAATCCTTTGCCTTGCCATTCGCCGGATGCACGAGACCACGGTGAACATCCTCCCGCGTGAGCTGCAAACCTCTCCCACCGATCTGGGACCACTTCGGCATTAGCTCTGGCGGGTCATATAACTCCCCGCAGCAAAGGCATCCATTGCTCCACACTTACATTACCAGACCACCCGGCGCTTCTTATATAACACCTTACGCCAAAAGCTTTTGGCTCGCCATGAGCATGTCAAACAAAGCCCACGGGTTTCTCGCCATGTATCTCCCCTCTTGGCTTTAGGAAGAGCTTATAGTCTTGCGGGGCCTGTGGGTCAAAAACTGTGGATCTATGACCAAGCGCCACCGGCTCTTTAGAGCCTTGCAATTAGCATCAAACCACGGGTTCTCGGAAAATGCGGTGTCCCTCCTTGAGGGCCCTTCACCGCAAAGGAAGCCTTAGCAGCTGCAAGCGGCGCCCTCACCAGCCATGCACACCTGCCTTGCAATTATGTAGAAGCTATCAAACCCACGTAATTCCCCGCAGACCAACACAGATTCATAATGTCCCCGCTTCGATGGCGTGGGATGTATGGTAACCCTCCACGCCCCTTTGCGTGTCTCCACTATTGAGTGCTCCCAATTGGCAGTGACATAAAGCCGGTAGTGATCCGACAAAGCCTCCTCATCCCCCTGTGGCTTGTGCCAATGGAGAAGTGTGTAACCATGTCAAGTCTTTGCTACCGGGCCAAGGTAATCCAACACACTAGCTCCCCATCCCCGCCTATCACTCCTGCAAGTAACACCCCCGAGGTGTGGCCATCATTGCGTACCATTACAAATTACCATGTCAAAAACCGGCGAGCTGGACCAGCTACCACGCCAAATGGTCTAGCCACCATATCCTGGGAGTGCCGTGTATTCTGAATAGCGGCTGTCTCAAGCCAAAGCGGATCAGCATTATCGTCACCTTGAAGGTCACCGACCGCAATCGCTACCGCATTCGAGCATTGAAATCTCCAAGCAAAACACCTGCCCCTCGCTGATTATAGCGGTCTATGTCATCATACGCTTCCCTATACGACATCATCGGACATCCGTAGACTGCATCATGTACCGGTAGAACTTAGAGCCCGCATGGGGAATGTAGCAGCTAGCAAGAAACAATTGGACATGACCGGGCTCTAATACCATTACCCACATGTAGCGGTTAAACACATCGACTTCCCGTGTGATCTTGCATGCTAAGGCATCCCTAAAGTAGCAAGCCACTCCACCGCACCCGCGCTCGCCATGGCGCCATTAGCAAGTGAAAAATGCCGATATCCTCGAATGTCCGGCAATCGATGCCCTTCATACTCTCATGTCTCCCCGCAGAAGACGATGTCCATGTCTCCGCGATCCCATTCAAGCCCATCGCCCTTCGCCGCCACGAGAAGCTTCCACAATTCCATGAAACAATACGAAGACACTTTCCCTATGCCGATCAAGGGCCGTGGATCCATCCGAGTGCCCGCGGACGCTGGCCAGTGGTTGGAATAACTTCGGGCAGCCTGCTCCACGGGACCACGATGGATGTGTCGTTGTGGAAGGCCTCAACCGCCCTCTCCCTGGCCTGCCTGGCCTGATGCCCTCCCCGGACCGCTCGCCCCCCGGACGCAGCTGTTGTTCGTGGGAGTGGCCGCCTCCCGTAATCTTGTCTGACGAGGAGGCACATATACCTTCATCTTGCCATTAACCAAACCAGCAGCCCCTCCAGCTTGTCGAATCTCTCTTATCTTGACCAACTCTTGGCTTCTTTCCCGTTGTTGCAGTGGCGTGAGATCCACATCCAGGTATATGGACGTACCTTTCAAGCGACTGGTGCGTTGCAACAACAAAGATTTTGCCTCCCAATCCAAGACTGCAAACTTAACTAGCCGAGGTCTCATGCTCGGTCCTCCGATCCTGATTGGACTCTTGATAACCAAATACTGTAATTGGAGCTTTGCAAGTACCAGGGTGGTAAGCTTACCTGGCAAATCCTCGCCTTGCTCCTCCGGCAATCCCCGCACAATAAGGTTGAGGCGGCGTGCCTGGATGTCTTGCTCCTCACGAAGTACCCGCCTGATTCCCTGAGCCACCTCGGCCTCTGGTATGGGGGGTGCTGGTGCAGACGACTGTGGTGCACTCCGGACTCGTTGCACCTCCATTCGGAGGTCCCTCTTGCTGTAAGTGGGCCATATGGTTCTCTATATGTGAGCATCTTCCCACATCTCCCCCTCTGCCTTTGCTTCATCAAGGAATTGGAGCCTGCCCCGCACCGCTTCCACATCCTTTTCCTTAGCATCTATCCGACCAGCCATGCTTGTGACTTGTACAATCTGCTGGAGCAACCCCTTCATGTCGGCCCGGTGCTTGCGCCATGTCTTCCATCCACCGGCCGTGGACCTTATCCAAGCGGTGCCCCATCTCCTCGCGGACTAGCTGCGTTGTTGCTTGTATCTCCCCTCTTATCTGGTCATCAGCCTTTTGGGCTCCCCTGCAATCATAATCCCCAAGCCGAACTTCCACAAGGGAAATTCGCTCCTTCTGTTGGAGAAGCTGCTTCTTGAGCGCAGCCCCTGGCAGATGGTCCCGTGATGCCTCCAAGCTTGCCAGCTTAGCCTGGAGGGAATCGGCCTGTTCCTGTACAACCCTGATTGCCTCAGCCTGAGATACATGCTCTGATGGGGACGAGGTGTCCAAATTGCGGGCTCTTTTCTTCAACGCATGCATGCTGTCAGAAGTGGCCATAGAGGGCCGGGACTGTCAGGTGGATTCCGGCGGCTAAAACAGAGGAAACAGCTAAGCCTGGGGGGTTTTGCACATACCTCAAGGATGAACAAGTTTTGCATTTAGAATTGGGAGTGAAGATCCAGACTCCATACCAAATGATGCTAGCCGAGTGTGGAATAATGCCCCTTGAGGGAGAAGCAATACTCAGATGCATTCGTTATTTGAAAAAGGTTAGAAGAATGAATCCTAATAGGATGCCATACTGTGCCATGTAGGTAAGTGAGCAGAAAGGCTGGTTCTGCAGC
Source organism: Isoetes taiwanensis (assembly GCA_021234155.1). Lineage (NCBI taxonomy): Eukaryota > Viridiplantae > Streptophyta > Lycopodiopsida > Isoetales > Isoetaceae > Isoetes > Isoetes taiwanensis. The sequence goes on along the minus strand of JAJEKV010000155.1, from coordinate 1,217,474 downwards.
ATAAAAATATGGCTAAACAGGTGGGATATTAATTGGGAAGATGCAATGTTGTACGATGGTGATCTTAGACAATGGGTATATGGCAAGGTCAAAAGAAAAATGTGGCAGACAGCACATCTGCATGAAGATATATCATTTAAGAAAAGGCACATGATTAGCAGAATACGTCTGAGTTCACACCACCTTGGTATTGAAGTTGGACGATGGGGTAGGACAATTCCAAGAGAAATGAGAGAGTGTAAAGTTTGTGGAAGTGGTGAAGTAGAAGATGAAGAACATGTGCTGCTGAGATGCCCCGCATACAAATTGATGCGAGATCGTTTTGAAATTGAAGCAAATGATCTTACAACATTTTTCTCACTTCCAGGTGATAAAATAGGCTCTTTCATTATTGATATGTTGGCATACAGGGAGACTAATGTATATATTGTAAACACTTTATTAGATGATAGTGAAGAAGAGAGCGAGAGTGAGGAGTTAGATGAGGAAACTGAGACTCATCAACTGTTTTATCAAGATATGTAAATTTTTATCTATAGGCCTGAGAGGCCTCCACAGACATAATACATTTCATTTCATCTCTCTCTCTCTCTCTCTCTCTCTCTCTCTCTCTCTCTCTCTCTTCTAGTGGTAACACACTAGGTCTAGCAACTATAGGTCTCGAGTTCGAGACCGCCCAGAATCGCACTCTGAACTGTTGGATGTCAAAACCCACAGACGCAATGTAAAGTGGTTGGGGGCAGGACCCAACCAAGCAATGTAGTGTGGTGTGTGGTCACATGTCCAGTTGGATGCTGCCTAGTGGCGTGACGTTAAAATACTATCTATCTATCTATCTATCTATCTATCTATCTATCTATCTATCTATCTATCTATCTATCTCTCTCTCTTTTAGCACGCCAGCCCTACCGGGTCTACAACCTTTCTTGCAATTCTAGCCTATCCACGTGGCACCTCCACCTCAGCAAAATATGACATGGCACTATTTTATGCCATTAGATGTGATCTTTTCCAAAACGATGGAGGAGAAAGATAGAAAAGCCCAGAAAATAGATACTGAGAGCCGTCGACTTTCGGTGCGTCCTCTCTCGTTGAATACTTCACCCCGAAACTATAGCCAAGCCTAATTTGCATGCAAGAGTTTCAAGTTGTCTCCAAGAGAACTCCTCCTATATTATAGATTTATCTTCTTATAGGCGTCGGTCCATCTAATAGGATGCCGGACCTGTTCCGACACATGTGGATTTTTTTTTTTTTTCACTTATCTGTTCACGCGTCCGTGTCGTTAGGCTATGGCGGATGGACAAGCAAAGCAAAGAAGCAGCAGGGAATATATGCTTTTTGTAGGTATCGGACTTAATGCCAGCAGAGCAAAAGCATTTCGTCAAAGAGGATGCCTATTTGCTTCTGAAGACGAATTTGGAGGTAAATCAGAGGTTTTGAGCAGCCGGATCTAGTTTCTTATCTTTTACAAAGCTTCTGCAAATTTTCATTTCTTGCTTTGAGTTGCAGTGATTTCGGCACTCCTTGTGGTGGACGGTTCATAGTCAAGAGAAATTCTGTGAAAGGCATAATCTAAGAGCATTTCCAAGTAGGTGCTTCTGACCCTAATTTGATTCTAGATTTTATGTATTTTCTCCACCGTTGTTGCGATTATTGAGCCCAAATCACTTCTCTGAAAAAAACATAGAAAGGCAGTTTATTTTCAGTCATTCTTATTTCAGTAGAAATAAGCAATTTATGTACTTTCTATTTCCAAAAACCATGTTTAATATGCTGTTAACCAAAAATATTCCTATTCCCAAAAATATGCTGTTAATAGCTACTTTGTTATTAATAAATAGGGTATAATCCAAAACATGGTTCTGCAATTTTCCAAATGACAGCAGCTTGCTGTATTGTTTTTTCAATGACAGGATACTTTAGATCTGTACATGATTACAAAGCATATTTGAGACATCAATTATTAAATTTTCCAGATACGTTCGGGTCTGAGACTATGAAATTTCAAGATGTCTGCTGCAATGGTAGCTAGTGACGGCTATTGGGGCCATCTTTTTCTTCTGATGAATATGCGACTGCATTTTATTTGCCTTGCTTTGGAGGTTCATTCGAGTTTACAAGATTCAAATCAGAGATCTGAAATTCTCCATAGCATGATAAGTTTGTTTCTTAGAGCATTTAAGTTCAATGCAATTTGTTTGTGTGCAAGCAGCATAAGAGTGTTGGTAAAATTCCACTTTCAAGCTCATTTTAAATGTAAATGTAGAGCATGCATATAGAGAGGGCCAGCAAATTGCGTTGGCATGTGTATTTAAGGAGGATGGTTATTTTAAATCGTTGGAGAGCATCCAACCTAGCAAATTCATTGGCCTTCTTAACATCTGCATTCATGATAATTTAGAGAATTTTGATTTGTTATTGTTTTTTTTCCAAGCGACATGTTTAAACTAGCAGAACTCAGGGATGTGGCAACGAAAAAGGTAAGCAGAATTTCTACAAGCAATGGTTTTAGCATTTTCATATTTTCTTGTTCATAGATTTTTGCAGGCAAATATGTGTGTTGCAGTGAAAAATATAACTGGCTTAGCAAAATTGAGAAGAGGCGTTTATTGTTGATGAGTCAGCTTCCTAAAGTATCTAAGATACTTTGTGGATTAAAAAATATATTTATTTGGCCTCTAGATGAAAGATAATTTTTTTCCAACCGTATTTTGCTATACCTCTCACAAAAGCACCTCCAATAGTGTCTGCAATACTTCATTTGCCTGTTTCCGGGTTGTCCTTTCATAGAACCTAATCATGTAGTTGCATTCTTTCATAGTATCTCCTTTTTATCTCTCGACGGATATCTGCTATCCACAATGATACATGTTGAAGGATAATTAAGGCTGCCAAATGTCGCAACTTCTTTCAGGTTCATATGTTTCCTTCATTCATAGCAACAAATTGGCATCTGAACATAACCTTCTATAGATATCCAACTGTCACTTTGGCTGGACAAAAGCTAATAACAGTAGAGGTGTAGTCCCAGTATCAATAATGGAGTAAAAGGAAATGAGTGTCAGGCCTTTGGGCAGAACACATGCAGCATCTCACATGCAGCATTTGCAGCAGCTAGACAAAATAAAGTAAGTTTGTGCAATCTTGGAGGCTGGTCTTGAAGGATGTTTTGCAGACAATTTTAAGAGGGCAATTTATCAGGTAAGATTGAACATTTAGTTTTTTCTTTTTTGTTTTGTTGATTCCTGATTCATTTTTTCTAATTGTAGCCAATGTGTGAACTTGCATCTTCTTTTGCAAATGGCATTTCAGGTCCAGCCTTTAATGTTTGATTTTAATTATCTTAATTGTTATACATGCTATTCCTTGAGCATATAGAAATAAGGCATGCCGATGAAGTCATCATAAGTATATAGCAAATGGTCTGAAATCATGGTTTCCTGATTGTGCAGCTCAGATTCATTATGCTTTATTTCCTTAGACGAAAATTATTTTGGTTGATTCTAATATGGCAAACAATTTTTGAACTGGGGCTTTACCAATAAATGCCTCTAAATTAACATGTGGGTAAAAGCATGTTAGGGTGTACCACTTTTGGAACCTGCAAAAGTACATACACTAGGTACTTCAGAACTGGGTACTTTCTCATTTTTCTTTTCATTAAAACTAGTACGAAGGTCCAAAATAAAAGTCAAGGACGCATTAATATTCAAAGTTAAGATAAAGATAATGCTATCGGAGACCAAAATATATATAAAAGTTCTAAAATGTAACTTTTATTGAGATATTACACGGGTACCCAGTACCCAGTCCTGGGTACCTTTTTAGGTACTTTTTTTGTCACTAAATAATACTTTTTAAGGGACACCCTAACATGCTTTTACCCATGTCTCCCAACATGTATACTCTACCCGTGTGTAGCATATTTCCATGCAGTGGGAATGCTTTCGTGCTTATGTCTTTCAACTTTTGAAACGTATGAAAATGGGTGCCTATGCTATTTACAGTCCTTGAAGTTTTGACGGATTGAATGATTAACTGCAAGGCCCATGAGAGCTTTCGCCACTAGACTTATTGCACCACTTTGTACCATTGCCTCTCAAGCACCAAAACAACGGGAAATAATATGAGCATTGGAAGCTCCACAGACTCTTGCAAGGGTTGCAATATCTGCTTTTTCTGTTGCAAAGGTTCATCCAATTATCAAAACTGCTAATCTTAGTTCTTGCCAGGTGTATGGGTACGGGGTTTAAAAGCATTTTAAGTAATGAATTAGAACCATTGCTAACGCTATTATATAATTCTTAAATGATCGTTCAAACAAGCTCTACAAAACCAATATCTAGCATTATAACAGGGGTTTTTTTTGTGATTTTATACGCGTTTTGGCATGGTTTTCATATGATTTCATGGGCGTATTGCATGAGACATACTAATTAGTATATCTAGAGTGCACTCCGCATTTTATTATCTAAATTTTATATCACCAGTGGTTTACCCCCTACCCTCCACAAATAAATAAATAAATAAATAAATAAATAAATAAATAAATAAATAAATAAATATAAATAAATAAAAAAAACCAATGGCATGCACTGCAGGGGTCGAGAACCTGTACTTTAGGGTTGTGTTGATTAGGGTCTGTCCTTTTAAAGTAAAATCCCTGCCTTCTTCCGTTACTTTAGAAGAAGTGAAGCAGCCTTCTGGTTCAGCCAAGCTCATTGCCTTCTTGCCAACATTTCGAAGGTACAAAAATGCAGTTGCTTCCAAAAGGATCCAAAGAGCGGTTTTCTGTAATCGGAGCTTCGATGTGCGGAGCATGGGCGTTGCAAATGTAGAGGTGCAATCTCATGCTTCACCAAAGGATGACCTCTTCACGGGTGATGGGTCGCAGGTGCCCAGGAGGTTGGGATGGGAAAGAATGTCCGTGACGCGGGTAAGCAAATGCAGTAACTTTTGTTAAAGCCAATGAAATTCTTGGGTATGTGCATCCTTGTGAAACGTAATTTTTAGATCCGGTTAATCTATCACGATCTACGATATGATCTTCTTTGATGTTTGCATTAATGGGCCTAAAGAAAAATCTGGATTCTACCCGCCATAAGCCAAGTAAGAGCCTTTCTCGCTTTGTTCTTAATCAAAATATTTAAGGCACAAAATCTAGATTCTTCAAATCTAGACTCCTCAAGAGTATAGTAATCGTAACTTTGGAAACACTCGAAAGTAATAAAGCTCTGTTCCGAATATATGTTGCAAGCTTAGTCAGCCGCTGAGGCACTCCGAAAGCACGTAAAAGAGGGCGTGCCATTGTTGTTGATTCGGGCTTGATGTTACTTGTGGACTCAAAGCTTGAATACATCGCACTTGCTTTTGCCGGAGTTTTCAAAAAAAAGGGTGTATATTTTCAATTGGCATGTGCATATAAAGAGTGCACACAAATGCTCATGTCTAATTTCTTGCGCTTTGAGGATGGACTAAGGCTTAAAGCAACGTAAACTCGAGGCAAATCTGACTTCTTTTACTTCTCTCGAATCTTTAAAGAGGAAGGAACAAGTCCGCCACGCTTTTATGGGAACTTCCCCACATCCAAAGGCGAAGCTTAAACGCCCCCTTTTCCGCCTCATGGTGATTTTTCTTTCTTTAACCGTGGTCCATGAAGCCATTGCGTAGAGTAATCACGTTTTAGATTCAGAGTCTGTCTGAAGCTACAGATTTACTTTAACAATGCTCTTCAGGATTATGTTGGTGTTGTCAGGGATCTGCAGGCATTGTTAATCTTTGATCCATCGTATATGATATAATTTGATTGTATTGATGGCTAACAGGTTCTTAAGTTGCTTGATCAACGGGCCGAACAATGGGGGTTAAGGCTCGTGAGCCCCTCATTTCGGCACCAAAGCTTCCAATTCATGCAAGGAGGTTGCTGGTTCTAGTTCATGGGTTACAATACAAGTTCCGAAATGGCTAGGAGAGCAAATGAGTATGACTGATTATGTCTAAATGGCAAATTTGTATAGAATGTTAGAACTGTATTTAAAATGGTGGCTTCTACAACTCACCTTCTCTAAGAAGTGAATAACTATATTTATGTCGTGAAGAGACTCAAGCATTTTTGTGGGAAGTACAAGCTTATGTGCGGCCATCAAAGCCATGAAGATGCTTTGTTTTCAAGCTGTATCCTTAGTACATATTGTCTTGGGTAACCAATTGTATCCAAAGATATGGAATATGTAGCTTGAAGAAGGTAGGTATCAATTATTATGATTTGACTTCCCGAAAGTGGTTCATTTTATAGGCAAAAATTTACGTAAAAACAAAAATTTCTATGATGGTCGCCTTTGTCATTGTTAGCATGTTTCTAAATTCTAGTTTTGTTGCTGTACTTGTTCTTTTCAGATTTGGTCTTGAACTAATGTTTTCTGTTTTTAAAATGTGTTACGTTTTGTCTATTATCTATCATGGTATTATGTCACACTTAATATTAGGACTTCGAATGTAATGGCTTGTTTTTAGCTCTACTACCATTTTCTATTATGATTTATATGCACTAAGGAATCTCCATGCACAGATATTATATGCACAATATTACATGCACTAAGGAAACACCATGCACAATATTACATGCACCCCTACACCATCCTTAAGGCCCCGAAGGGGCCAAATTTTTTTTTAGTTAACACAAACCATTAACACACAACTACCATTAACATTATTAACATAAACCATTGCATTTGACACATTTAAATTAAAATCCCCCTTAAACCCCCTTTGATTTGGGTGCATATTCACACAGGGGGTTACGTAGGGCAGCGAGAGCCCAAAAAAATTTACAATATATGTACAAAATTAACACCATTAAGTACATTCTCTCAAACCTTATAGTATTTTGCAAACTTTAATATACAGTATACAAAAACTTGTACATGCATACCCCACAAACGAGGATCGTTATGTACGGTCCACATCTTGGAATAAAGGGCAAATATGCCCATCCGATAGCTCTCGTTGCCCGGAGTAACCCCCTGTGTGAATATGCACCCAAACCAAAGGGGGTTTAAGGGGGATTTTAATTTAAATGTGTCAAATGCAATGGTTTATGTTAATAATGTTAATGGTAGTTGTGTGTTAATGGAAACAAAAACTATTCTGGAACTGGGTTTTGGAATGGCAGGTATTTGCTCCCCAATTGCTTCACTAACTCCTGGAAAGGTAGTTGCAACAGATATCAAATTTAGGTATCTAGCATTGAAAAAAAACTAGCAAAAAGCACACCAGAAGGCTTTAGCAAGGTAAAACATGTGTCGTTGGTAATGTTAAGGAATAGCAAGTTTTTTTTTCTAGCATAAATTATTTGAATGCTAAATTTAGGTATCTAGCATTTATTTTCTAGTAAATTTTCATTTTCTATGGCCTCTAGCATGTTAAATCATTAAAGAATCTATAACTATATAGAATAGAATAGAATACATTATTGTCCCTTGTGCCCTATACTATATAAGATGTGTATATGAAAATTTGGTAGAGAATGGCCTAAAAACTTTTAATGGATCCTCGTACCAAACAACTATGAGTTCGAACAAGGATGAAAAACATGGCTATAGTAATCACAATCGAATATATCAACGTATCATTTTCTTGTATGATATAAAGCTCAAACCTAAAAGTGAGTTGAAGGTCACTTACAAATAAAAAATTCCAAATTTATAGATCACACTCAAAACCTTGCTATTCCTTAACATTACCAACGACACATGTTTTACCTTGCTAAAGCCTTCTGGTGTGCTTTTTGCTAGTTTTTTTTTTTTTTCTGCGTATGCGAAATTCAAATTTTAAATGTGTACGCAAAAATAAAAATAAAAAAAATCCCGTACGCGGGTACACGATTTATCCCCTCTCAAGAGACACGCTGGTTTTTTCACTGCTTTATGCGACGCGAAAAAAAAAAAACGCGATACGCCGCTTTTAGTTCTTTTCGCGTACGCGAAAATCTTTTGACGCTAGAATTGTTTTTTGCCATACTTTTTACTTATTATGGCAAATTTATGCTGTATCATACGAATAATATGTACTGCATATAAAACGTACGGAGTATTGAACCTATCCATGCGTGAGGCTATGAGAAATACTAATATGGCCTTGGTAGATTATGATGATGAGAACGATAAGGAGATATTCGATTGGACTGACATGGATACTAATGTCAGATGGACATGGCGGATGTTAAAGTACTCACTGATTCCGAGGGAAATCCAATATTTGTTAGAGAATATCCATAAATTATTTAGGATGAATTTGTAATAAAGTATGGCTCCAGCTTCTAACAAATCGCCATTGCGATCGCTCTAAGCCGAAGCGTTGGTATTTGATAACATATATACAAATCATTTTAATAAATTATTTGTTTCACATATATTGATTGCCATAGCGATCCCTGAGCCCAGCTGTTTTTATATTCTTTTGTGCATAAATTGCTCTCTGTGTCGTCTTTCTGCGGTAGAAAAGATCAGGATGGTGATCATCACAACCTGCTCTGTGTCATCCCTGAAAGCATCATACACATCTGCACCAAGCCAATCCCAATACTCTTGGAAAAATTCCACCGGAATACCATGAAGACCCGGACACTTGCTCCTCTTGAGAGAAAATGTGGCCTCAGCTAAATCATTTTGGCTGATCTCATCCTCTAAAGTGGCCCTTTGCTCATTGATGACTATAGGATGAACCTTAGCAAGCAAAGCTGCTTGAAAATCTGACTGAAAGGGAAGACGTCTAAGTTTGAAATTGTGCAAAAAGCCTCTAAGTCAGCTGGATCTGAAATAACAAGACCATCCTGAATCTGCAAAGACTGAAGAGATGCAGCTAGCTTTCTTGTTTTGGCAGCTCTGAAGAAAAAACATGTACATCAGTCTCCCTCCTTAAACCATTGCAACCCAGCTTTAATGCGAGCAAATTGCACCTGTTCTGATTCCATCTGCCGAATGCTACACAAAATTTGCCTCTCCACATGACCATCTGATGGGGCAACAGACCTGCATGCCTCAAGTTGTTGATAAAGAGCCAGCAGAAGGCTCCGGTTAGCAGAAGCCTGTTCACGACCTCAACCTTTAGCAAAAGACTTCACAGCAGCGAGAGCATCAACAATATCTGACATGCCCCTGTGCCGAGAGAAAGAAGCGAACCACGCCTGTCTACAACCTGCCAAAAATTCCTCATCCTTCAAGAAAAATGTATTGAGCTTGAAATATGTCTTAGATGCAGCATGCACCACCGTATGAGAGCAAGAGAAATACTGTGGATTATGGTCAGAAATCGCTGTATTCAACAGGTTCTCACGATGAAAAGCAGGCAACAGGGTTTCTACCAAAGCATTATAGTAGCCTCTATCATGTCTTGCATATGCTCTACCACCACCCAACCAGCCATTACATCAAGTAAAACTTGAGGGACCCTCAACTTCTCTGAAATCACAACCTTGCATTAAGTAGTGCCATTGCTCCCGTTCAAAGCCCTGCATTATCTCTATATCTCTACCACATCTGTCTTGCTCAAGCTCGACCATCTTAAAATCACCCACTATGATCCATGCAACAGGGGAGCCTAACCTCAGTAATTTGGAACGCAAAGAAGCCCATAATGCGCCTCTCTGACGTGGTCGATTATGCGCATATACATTAACCAGGCCCCATTCTTGCCCCTTAATAAACCACTTGATTATGATCCACTGGCCAAATCACAACCCGAAAATAAATGACACCGTAATAGTCCTCCTCCATGTCGTAAGGACACCACCTTTTGCCGAAATCATACGCCATAAGAACATTGTACCGCCTATTGATTATCCGGTAGAACTTTGTGGGCATCCTCTTTCTTGCATTTATGCTCTTGCAAACAAATGAAATCGAGTCCCACCTAGCCAGGGCGGGGACAACCCGTCCTTTAATAGGGGAGGAGGCAACCCCGCACATTCCGGGAGATTAACTTCATTGATCGGTGGATGTGGAGGATGTTCTAAGTCCATATCACCTCGTATATGAGACTCATTATCCACTTGATCAGCCCAATGGGTCGCGATGCTATTGGACGCCAGAAGAACAAAGTGGGTGAGGAGTATTGGTTCAACAGTGAAGAGAAGCAGATGCGTAAGGGTCGCGGATGCAAAGCTATTCTTCCTTCGAAATGCTTTTTTCACAATTATGGGTCATGGGAGTGTGCCAATGTCTAGGGTAGAAGACGAAGAAGGGGTGATGGCAAGGACAAAAAGTGGAGCTGCTTTGGAGTAGGGATGGCAAAGATGGGAAGTAGAAGTGGGGAGAGAGAAGCGTGGAGGAGGGATCTGGTGGAGGGTCTCATGCACACGATAAGCGCAGAAGGCCTCAACATCGAAACATATTGGCAAGCTCTAGGTCAAGGCAAAGATAATTTCTATTTAAAAAAGAGTGGACCACTTTTAACAACCACTGACTTGGGGAGGGAAGCCCCAGCAGGAAGGGAAACACAAATACGAGAACCATTGACAATCGAATGAGCAAGATGCAACCCTAATCCATTGGCAATGGAGACCAAGAAGTTCGGAACCTGCAACTCAATTGGAAAGTCCTCCAATGCAAACGAGCAGTGCATACGACGTGCACCAGACTTATTAGGAAGAAATCCAGGGGTGTATACCTGAGATAATGCCCCCACAAAGGATCCACTCCACGTTCCACTAGTTTATCAACGGCAATAGACGACCCGAACATCACTAAGAAATAATTGTTTTGCCTATCCAAAACTTTCAGGGACTCATGCGGAGGCAATCCCAACTTTTGCAGACGTTGTTTGAACCAAAATCCCATCCTCTTGAGATCAAGGAACTGACCAGTGAAATGACATACCACCGCATGGGACATTAGATTGTGCAGACTTTGCAAGTGGACACTATGATCTATCTCCACAAGCGAGACACCAGCCTGAGTGAAGGCACTAGAACACACCTCTGCTTCATAGAACACGTTATCAGGAGGCAGTTGAACATCCATTCGATCTTCAAGACCCTGCAGCTCTTTTATATATTCAGACACCTCTCTTTTGTTATTCGCCATCATAAGGGACACCGCCGCAGCAACACAAGCAGAACGCACACCAGATGTCATGTCTCGCTTAATCCAATCACTGAAGCACGTTTGTGAGACTCGAGCAACAGTGTTAGAGGCAGATCAGGGGGCATATGGAAGAGTAGGAGACGGTAAGAGGCCTGAAGAGGATGGGGGGGCAAGAGACGAAGGAGTTGGGGTAGAGGTGGAGGGAGGAGAAGAGAGGCAGAAGCAGAAGAGGTACATGCCATAGAGAGAGGAGGGAATTGCGAATCCATTGAGGCAGGGGCATATGCAAGTGATTGAGACGAGAATTAGGAGGTAGCATTGGAGAGGCCAAAGAGGCAGAAAATTGCGAGCAAGAATGCATACCGGCAGAGACGACCATGGAGGCCGAAATGGAGGATCCCAATTCCGAGACTGAAGCAACAAGAAAACCACCTGATGCCAGCTCGCTGCACAGGCTTTCCAACGCACCAAGAATCGCAGGAAATGGACACCCGAGGAGGGAGATATCTCAGACTGAATCGGCGCCAAAACCTAGCCTATGAGCTGCGCCATCCAACTAGGGTTTGCCATCGAGTACAAATCCCAATCCCAATAGCTCTTTGTATTCTAAAAATCACCAAAAAGCATTAATTCATACAACATATGATTGTTCTGTATAGATCACAATAATTTGCAAATTAAATTTCAAAACATCACATTATGAAATATCTAATAGGACTGTATTTTATTATGTCCACCATTACCACGTGTGTGCACTTGTACACACACCTTTCTCTATTCATGTCTTCTGTCCTATCTCACTTCTTTTAGGCCTGTTAGGAGGATGACGTGTTGTAGGGGTAGCATTTAATTATTTTTAAGAAGTTTAATAGATGGTGGATAAATAGCTCCAACATATAAATGGCAAAATGAGCTCAACAAGTAACCTAGATAGTATAAAGCACTGATGTTGTCGCCAGAAAAGAATTAGCAGCAACATAACCACAAGGCAATGTTAGAATTTGCAAAGTCGAACTTGAATGAAGATCTTGCCACGAAATGCTGGCACCATTGAAAGCCCAGAGTGCAAGCACCATCAAAAGCACCAGAGAGGCTGATTCTGTGGAAAAAACAATTGGTTGCAAAATCTTCTCCGAGGAAATTGGGTAGAAACTGGCAAAATATGGAAAAAAATAAAATATGTTAAGGGCTTTTGAGGAATTTTTAGAATACCAAGGGATTCTTGGGAAATGTATCATAAATTAAGGGAATCTTGGTAAATTTCCAAAAATATAAAGATGCATTGCTATAGCTGGAAAAAACAATAGCTTATCTACTGCCGGTGCTTCATTGCCACAAGAGATGCATTTTTCAAGTAGAATAGATAGATAGAGGAGCCGCCGTGAGTCATCCGCCCGCGGAACGGAGCAAATAGGGAGAAAAATGATCAAAAGTTATGTTAGAGGTACCACGTGGTAAAGACATAACTATTGGATTAGTTTGTTATAATATGGCGGAATGTATCATGATATTCACCTACCCCAAGTTTCATATGGTACACTTGTCCCTTTCCACAACTTCAAAACAAGTTTCATATGGTACACTTGTCCTTTTTCACAATTTTAGAACTTTATTGATCCAACAGGTGAGAGTGGTTAGATTGCGATAAATTGCAAGACCTATGATTTAATGAGTCAAAATGAAAGATGTAGATGTTGGTCATCAAAATGCTTGCCAACAAATAAATATCACTAGAAGGGGTGAAAATAGAGTTGCCTTGGTTTTCTTCCAGGGAAATCACAGCAAAAAAAATTCCGTCTGGTGGAATCACTCGACCAAACTACGCAGTAACCCAAATTACTGAGTTTTGCCCTCTTCAACTCCTCTAATCCCTCTCATTCTGACCCAAACGGAAGTCACTCGAACGGAGCGCCGTATTCCTACTCCGGGATGTGGTAAACCCGGACACATGTCCGGGTTAACCACTGATATGTCCGAGCTTACCACACTTTTGTCCTAGCTAACCACTGTTTTTTGGCCGGGATAACCACGCGGCGAACTTAGCTTGGGACTGTGTTTTGGCATGCTGATTTTTGAATAGAGCTTGCAATCAGCTTCTTGAACGGTTTAATCCGGTGCAAACACCATTGGAATCGCCTTGCCAACCCCTAAAAACCTCATTCTATCAAGGGAGCAGATGATTTGAGCACGGATCAAGCAAGATCAGTGAAAAAACATGCAAAAACTGTTGTCTTTTGAGCTTGAAACTGAGCAGCAGTGGTTAACCCGGACATGTGTCTGGGTTTACCACATCCCGGAGTAGGAATACGGTGCTCCCACTCGAACCGATTTGGAGCTGGATCGGCCGAAAAGTCCATGCTCAAACATCTCAGAAAAAGATGGCTAAGAAGGGGATAAACACCCCTGCTTGCCCCTTACAGCAGATAAACAGGCTCGCCCCTCCCCTGTTTATCTGCTGTAAGGGGCAAGCAGGGGTGTTTATCCCCTTTAACCGGCAGGCAAAGTTTCCTCACCCATTCCTGCACCCACAGCTCGATTATCGTCACCCATAGCTCGATTATCGTCACCCACAGCTCGATTATCAGCTCCCACAGCTGGATTATCACAGGTTCGGCACCTTCCAGACTTGGATTATCAGCTCCGAGGCTGAATCCGATGCTAAAGCTGCCTGTTTCCACGTTTTCAGCTGCCTCTACATCCATTTGGAGTGGGTTGGGTGCCTGTTACGCCCTATCACAAGGCTTTAATCAACGGTGGACATCGCTGGGATTGGAAAGCCTGCCGGTTAAGAAGGGGTTAAACCCCCAGGAGAGCCCATTACGCCTAATAAATGGGCGAGCCCGTCAGGGCGAGCCCATTTATTTGGCGTAATGGGCGAGCCTGGGGGTTTGACCCCTTTAACCGGGAGCTCCGAGGCAATTTTGCCTCTGATTCATTGCAGCAGCAAGATTTTGCAGGGCACAACAAGCAATCAATCCAGAAACAGAGATTTCTTCCACTCTTCCACAAGCCGCACAAAGTAGGAGTAGGGAAGGCCGATTGGAAGGAGAATGCAGAAGGAGAATCTTTTGCACAAATTGGAAGGCCGATTGGAAATCTGGCTGAGGAATCTGGCTAAGAAATCCTCAGATCCGGCTGAGGAATCTGGCTAAGAAATCGGGCTGCTGGAGCTTATCACGAATATGGCTATTGGAGCTTTCGGCATGCTGCAGCGGCAGCCCACCAGAGCCTATTTTTTCAGTTTTTGGTGCTTTAACTTATTGCCTTCTCCTAGTTTAAGTTTTCCTTTTCTTCCATTCAAAATCCGTTGCTGTGTGTATTTTATCTTAAGGAAATCACATCGGACTTGTGTAAGCTTTCTTTTGTAAGCCACAAACAGGTGTTTGATCCTTCAAATCCTGTTGCTGCTGCTGTGTGTGAGCCACAAACAGGCCGATTGGAAGGCCGATTTGAAGGACAGATCCCTTCAGTCAGTGCCTCTGTGGCGGTTTATCATTGTTGCTGCCTCAGCCTGCCTGTTTATCATTCTTGTTGCCGGTTTATCATGATAAACAGGCCGCTGCCTGTTTATCTGGCTAATCACTGATCACATTACGCCTAATCACTGATCTTGATCCAACGGTTAGGATCTAAAATTGCCGAGGAGCTGCCGGTTAAGGGTTGGGCACAGTCATTACGACTGCACAGTTATGCGATTTTGGTGATTCCCTTTGAAGAAGGGATGCCATGTGAAGTATTATGAAAACCAGGGTAACTCTATTTTCACCCACACAAGACGCAAGAGAGTGCAATTCATCGTAAAAAAAGAACGGAGCCTGTAAACGATTGACCTGATTTGATACTAGAACTAGATTTTGGTGCAGTATAGTTTCATCAGTACAAGGTAGTACAAATTATTAGACTGGAATCCAAAAGAACATATGTCCATAAATCAAGTTCACTGTCGTCCACAACTAAACTAAATCTGCTGCAAGAGAAGCAGGGCCGTTAGATGCCGAAGTAGCTCTTGAACATGGCATTGATTTATACCTAAACAACTTATGGATCAGGATAAGATGATCCACTGTGCTTAGTCTGGGAAGGCTAAATCTCCGTGAGAAGACTGGTTGAGCGGCTTGATCTTGGTTTATGTCTGTGAATTGAGGGCAAAAATCCTGCGGCATTTCTGGTGCTGCAGAAACATGTGGTACAATCACAACAGAATCACTGTTTTCAAGAGCATCACCATTTTGAAGGATCTGGGAGCGGCAAAGGGGACAATTAGAATTGAGTAGAAGCCATGTATCAATGCAAGGGACGTGAAAAGCATGGGCGCATTTGGGGAGCAGTCTAAGCTGCTCCCCATCTCCAAATTTGCCGAGGCAAATGGCACAGTCTGTGCCTTGGATTGCGCCATCAGCTGCCCTGTAAAAACAAACGGGAATGCTTCGAATCTGAGAGTGGTCCAGACCCTTTGAAGCAGAGGGCAAAAACTGCTCCGGCTGATGCGTATTAGGCCTAGCTGCTCTGTGGCGGTTCATTCTCCGATTGGCCCAATCA
This sequence comes from Isoetes taiwanensis, assembly GCA_021234155.1. Classification (NCBI taxonomy): domain Eukaryota; kingdom Viridiplantae; phylum Streptophyta; class Lycopodiopsida; order Isoetales; family Isoetaceae; genus Isoetes; species Isoetes taiwanensis. Next base: position 1,201,851 of record JAJEKV010000155.1, on the reverse strand, counting down.
GCACAGCAACACATGGATATCACAAAGCAAGTTGCTGTGAATGATACGACGCCTAAAACCAGGAAGGTTTCTGGCGGGCGGCCAGCATCCTCCGAGCCCATTGCTGGATCGTATTTTGCCGTTCAGACAGAGATCAACCCTTAACGCCCTGGTTCTCAGGTTTACAGGCTACGATGCAATCTCAACCGTCCATTTCAATCATGTTACCAGCTAATAAAATCGTACTGGCTACGATGCAATCTCAACCGTCCATTTCAATCATGTTACCAGCTAATAAAATCGTACTGGCCCATATTTTATATGCAGAGACTCATAACAGCCTAGAGAAATACGGCAGTTCCATATAACACCCTAGAATGTTACCGCCTTCTTTGTCGCCTTCTTTGTCGGGCCGCCTTCAGCATGCAACTCTGTCGCCATAGCCATCTTCTAACCTTTCTAATGCTTTGAAGCAGGTAGCGCTTGCAAATCTGGGAGTAAGCTTGAGTTCCACGGCACCTGGGGTTTAGTTTGAGCCGTTTTTGCCCCATTCAAATGGATTTTTGTATTTTACGTCTTGCTTTTGCCTGGTTGTGTGGCTATTCAGATTTTCCTGTCATTGGCGTCTAATGCAGACAGAACAGGGTCGAATCGAGTGTTAATGGCGCATTGCAGGAAGTAAGATGCTTATTTTTTTGGTTCTTTCCTTGTGCAGAGCCATTCCTCATGTCTTTTCTGTATCTTTTCTGTTCTTGTTCTCATTTTGCCTAAACCAAGCCGCTGATACTGTGATTCAGTACATGTTCTTCCTGAAAAGCCCTTTCTTTTACCTTCCTTTTGTTTTTATTTAGCTTGCTATTTTCTTTACTGTATCACGGGTGGCTCAAAGGGGCTTAGCAACAGAGAAGTGGCCTTGAAAGCAGGGTTCAATTCCCTGCCTCTGATCATGAAACCACATACCCTGCTTCTTCTCCTCTTTTTCGGCTGTATCCATCCTCAGGGGCGCATCCTCAGGTATTCCAGTTCCAGTCCGGCCTCTCTCTCTCTCTGTTATGTAAACCCTCGAACCTGGGCGTTTCGCGCACGCCCGAGCCATTTTGGCCATGGCCACATGGCCCGAGAATTTTTTTTTGCCAGTAACCCCTCGGGCCCAGGGCGTTATCTACACCTTATCAAAATATAGTAAAAAATTTCGGCCCCATAACACACGGCAACGCCAACCCTTATGCGAAACCAGTCTAGCATTATTAAGTCCGTCTCAAGACCAAGCGACGACTGCGGAAAGACCAGGAGGTTTCTAAGAATCTGACCCGTATTAAAAATAAAAACGGTGCAATGCGTGTTTTCCGTATACTAGAATGTCACTTTTTAGACAATATCATAATCGGGTCGCATTCTATTCCGGTGGTGCATTCTGATGCGCCCACGTCGACTCAGCCAAGAACACGGAATTGCAGTTGAATTCTTCGATTCTGCATCACCGGCTGCGCAGGTTAGAGATCAGACAAAAATATTGAGATGATTCAGCTCCCCGATTATGATATTGTAGGGGTAACCGATCTGGTCCCCCTTTCTGTTCTTGGCAGGGAATTTCGCTCCCGGCTGCCGCCGGTCGCGAAATTGCCCTGCCAAGAACAGAAAGGGGTACCCAGATAGGTTACCCCTATACATTTCATATGAGAATGTCACCGAAAGTGACATTCTTAAAACATTTCTTATTCTTTAAAAGAATCATAAGAATCCTAAGAATCCCGCTGCATCTTATCTGTTTTGTAATGGACCACGCCCTAATCTGGACGGTTTGGATTCGATTTTCCTCTACGAATTACACGGTCTAGATTTTTTTCTTTACGCTCGATTTACATTTTAGGGTTAACTACGATGGAGCTTCCTATCGCATCAAACTGAAGAATCCAAACTTTGGTCGAATCTATGAAAAAAGTAGGCATGAGAAAACATAGAAGGCGGTAATACTGGAATCTTTGGAACCCTCAGGATATTGACAGTGATGCAAAGATTAGATATCCGGCAAAGCTTTTGGCTTGGTAGGCAGTTTTAGAAGACCGAGCAGGGGCAAAAACGTTATCAAGATTACAGATTTAGTACAGATTTAGTAGGAACACAGATTTAATACATCAAAATCATCACCAATTGCAATCTATATATTAAAAGTTTCTTCTGTTGTTGCCTTTAAGAGATGACTTTTTTTGTTTTTTGTTGCAGCAGGAGCAACAATGGTAGATCACACGGATCTTTTGTGAAAGAAGTTTAAAATGCTTGCCAGGGAAGTTGCCTGTTGTACAAGTGCACTCAAATGTTTATCAGAGCAGCAAACGTGCAAAGGAATTGGATGGAAAAGAAAGCTTCATTTTTCCTCTTCGGCAATTCTGCAAGATCATAGTGCCGGCCTCTGGCTTATTTTCTCATCGCATGAATGCTTCTTACTGTTAATCCCTCTATGTGGATGCTGCTCTATGTGGATGTTGCTGAAGGTACATCAAGATTTCGCTTTATTTGAATCTTTATATTTTTTCTTTTGCAATAGAGTATTTGCTTATCCTTTTCTCCTTGATACATCTTATATTATAAAGTTTTAGCGTATGTCTTCAATCAAACCCTAATCTAGATAGTTGAGATCGTCTGATTGCATTCGAAGGCCGAGATTTATCACACAACTTCTCACCACCGTGATTGGCCATGCTCTGATCTCTTAAGAGGAAAGGAAAAATGGCAGAGAAAAGGGCAAAGTGAGAGGCAAAAAGGCACTCCAAAAAGGGAAAGAAGGCGAGAAGGAAAAGGAAAGGGAAAAGAGCACTAAAAAGGAAAGAAAAAGAAAGGAGAAAAAGGAAGGAAAAAGACACTATGAAAAGGAAAAGGGGGAAAGGGTGAGGATGTAATAAGGAAAAGAAAAGGGAAGGAGGAAAAGGAAGAAAAATAGAACAAACCGGAAAAGGTGAAGACGGGAAGGGTGACTGAATCGGAAAAAAGGGAAGATAAGAATGATGGAGAGAAGGAAAAAAGGGCATGGAAAATAGAAAGGAAGGAAAAAGGAAAAAAGGAGGCAAAAAGGGAAAAGGGCATGAGGAAAAGGGAGGGAAATGAGAGAGGAAGGAGAAAGTGACACGAGAAGAGGAAAAGGGTGAGGAAAGGGAAAAAGAGATGGAAAAAGAGAAAAGGGAAAAGCAAAAAGAGAAAGAGAAACATGGAATAGGAAAAGAGGAAAAGGGAAAAGGGGAAGAGGGTGGGAAAATGAGGAAAAGGGCATGAAAAAAAGGTGGAAAAAATGGAATGGAAAAAAGGTGTGGGAAAATGGAAAGGAAAAGAGAGAAGGAAAAAAAAAAAAAAGGGTGGAAAGGAAAGAGGAAAAGGGCATGGAAAAAGAGAAAAGATGAAAAAAAAGAAGGAAAAGGAAAAGGAAATGGGAGGCGGGAAAGGGGAAAGAAAAAAGAACACGAGGAATAAGAAGGGAAAATGGAAAAGAGGAAGGAAAAAGGGCAATGGAAAAAAAGGAAGAGGGAAAGGGTGAGGAAAGGTAAAAAATAAAGGGAAAAAAAGAGCATAGGGAAAGGGAAAAGAAAAGAAAAAAGGGGAAGAGGGTAGGAAAGGGGAAAGAAAGGCAAGTAAAAAAAGTGGAAAAAAGTGGAAAAAAGGGAATGGAAAAATACATGGGAAAAAGGAAAAAAGGGAAAGGGAAAGGGAAAGGGAAAGGAAAGGGAAAGGGAAAGGAAAAGGAAGGGGGAAGGAAAGAGAAAAGGGCACGGAAAAAAGGGAAAGGTGGGGGAAATGATGAAAAAAGAAGGAAAGGGAAAAAGAAAAAGGGAGGCGAAGGGGGGGGGAAGGAAAGGAAAAAAGACATGAGAAAAAAAAGAAGAAAATGGGAAAAAAGAGACATGAGATAAAGAAGAAGAGGGTGAGGAGAGGAAGAAAAACATAAAAAAAGGTGGGGAAAAGGGAATGCAAAAGGGCATGAGAAAAGGGAAGGAAAAGAGAAAAGCAAAAGGAATGGGAAAAGGAAAGGAAAAAAAAATACTGAGAAAAAATGGGAAGGGTGGAGAAAGGTGAAAAAGGGGAAGGAAAAAAAAGCCAAAAAAAAGGAAAGGGAAAGGGAAAAATGAGAAGGAGAAAAGGAAGGAAAAGAGGAGGGAGAAGAGGGTAAAAAAGAAAAGAAAAAAAAAGAGAGAGAAGGAGAAAAGTAAATGTGCAGGAAAAATAAGAAAAGGGAAAAAAGAAAGTGTGTAAGAAAATGAGGAAAAAAGGATAGGGAAGGTTATCAAATGCACAAAAACCTCTTATAGCCTAGATATGATGAACTTGGTTAATGAGTCTGAGCTGAATAGGTTTCCATCCACAAACGTTCCCAACATTTGCCCAGCAACGCTGGGCACCATTACTAGTAAGTTTTATGTGGTTGTAAGGGTCTACAAGTTTTCAGATAAGCTACGGACCCACTTACGCAATTTGTTTCTGGAGAATAAGATCTTGATTCAGCATGCATGTTGCAGATGTCTATTAGAGCAACCCTAGCACTTCTCTAAAGCCTGAGGGAATTCTCTGTACCCAGTCAATCATCTCTCGACACTGAGTATTATAGGTGGAAGAGGAGAAGTTCTTTCAAAAAGTGAATAAGCATCAAGTATATTTCTTTAGGCATTCCTTCAACTTGATTGTGCATTTGCAAGCTCAAGATGTTAGAAGTTTTGCAATATTGCAATATATTGTCTTTAGTATTTGTAGAAATTCTGTATAAATCATTAATTTTGTCCCTGGAATTGCTCGGAAGAAAAATGAAGATGGCATTATTAGTTTTTCCATGTACTTGGCACACTAAGAAAAAAGTTTGGAAGGATTTGCTAGAGGCATGTCAAAGCATAGGCAATGAATTAAGCAGAGGTTAGTTCCTCCTGTACTGATAAGTTGTATCTGGCCTTTGGTAAAGATGAGAAGGAGACGATTGAAGATGGTAATTTGGTTATTGTATATGAACGCGATGATCGTATACAGGCAGTTAAGTTCCGTCAAGGAGATGAGCTGGAACATGTTCTCATGATGATCAGCTAGGTAGACCTTATAGAAGCAGAGTAGTTAGTAAAAAAGGGGCAAGTTTTGTATATTGCAGATGTCAGTGTTGTCATTGCGGCATTGGAGATCAAAATTGGTAGCGTGGTTAACAAAACTGGCCAGTATAGGTTTTTTCAAAGGGAGCAGCTGCAACAGTCACTGCTTGTGAGACTATATTGAACCACAGCATTGTAGCAAAGACAACAAAATAACAGAAGCGATCTATACCAGGTATTGTGCTTTAAGTTTTTTCATCAATGGAAAGCTAAGTCAGAGGCACCCAAACCAAAGGGGGTTTCAGGGGGATTTTAATTTAAATGCATTGAATGCAATGGTTTGTGTTAATAATGTTAATGGTAATTATGTATTGGTTGTTATATCAAAAAAAAATTTGGGCCCTTCGGGCCCTAACAAAAGGAAAAATAGAGAAATTTTAAGGGCGTAAATATTATTTATTAATTCAAGAGATTGTATAAAACATCAAGGACATTATATTACATTTTCATTTAATACAATGCATTTTTAGCTGAAATAGTTTGTTGCAATGTGACCATTCATCTGGATATGACAATGTTTTCTGTTAGAAACATTTGAAATGCACAAATGGCCATCCAACGAGTCCATAGCAAGAATGATGTGGCCATCCAAATGTATATACCACGAAAGTGGAGCTGCCTTTTTGAGTTTCTTAGAAATGAACATTTAACATTAAAATAAAATAAGAATCAATTCAGTTAAAATATTGACAAATTGCAAAAAGGATCTCAGTAAATATCGTAAATATCCGGTCACTTCTGATATATATGCCAAGAATGCTTTGGCTTCAAAAGCATCGCTGCAACTCACCTACTTTTGCAATGTACCAGAAGTAGACGAATTCCTCACGATTAACTTTTATCAATCTAGCTTGATTGAAGAGAAAAGGTAGTGCACAAAATAGAAAGAGGTTAGGAACCCAACTGTGCCCGTTGCAAGCATTATGGCAAATACCATCATGAGGCACCCGTGGTCAAGTACTACTCCAAAGCGAGCAGAAATTGAGCACAGTGAGTATAAAAAATGTTATACCAGGAAAGAAACATGCAACTTTCCAAGCTTCACTTTGTTAAAGTGCTTCACTTAGAGGCTGTCTTCCTCCTTTCTTTTCCGTTCCAGTTTATTCTTGGAATCCACAAAGCTGATCATGTATCACGGTTGTTTACAACACTTATAATTCCCAAATGCAAGCACCAAAAGAACAATGCAATAGTTTTCCAAGCAGCATTGCAAAAAGTAGTTCTCATTTTGCAAAAGAAATCCCATGAAGGATGATGCAATTACCTCCTTGGGCCTATGAAAAAATTAAAAACTTTGTGGAAAGAAATGTCGGGATCCTAGTGGCATATATATGTACGTTAGCATTCTTGGATGAATCATATCCTGGATGAGTTCTCTTAACTGGATAACCTTGGCTAGGTATGCTAAAGCCTGAAAAACTTTAAAAACATTGGAAGTTTATTCTTTGGATGATATTTTGTCAAGGTCCTGCTGAAGCTCCAACCATAAGTTTTGCAGGGACAGGTAAGAATTTAGTTACAAAATTCATAGCATCACACCAGGCATAGCCTTTGACAACTAACATTCCCCAAGAAATACATATGTAGAACTTCTAAATCTTACCTGAATTTGTAAGCCACAAAGGCCTTCTAGAAGGAAAAGATCTGATATAACATAAGCTCCAAGCAAGATCCTCCAAGCCACTTGCTCCTATCACGAAGTTCTCGGCGCAAAAAGCATCCAAAGGATGCAAAAGCATCCAAAGAGATGCCATGGATGCCGAGGCATCACAACATGCTTCTTTGTTTGGGGAATCATAGTGAGAAACATTCGTGCTCGCATAAGGCCCAAATCTTTTAAGCTGCTTTGCACCCATGCCGGACCCATCATTTGTGGCCCTTGCAACAGCAAAGTGCTCCGACCAAAAACGAGCCGCCCACCATCCGTTTCTCATTGCAGATTGTAGCAAAACTTACGGGTTTACGACAACTCATCCTACACACTAATGCCGCATCTGCTGTGCCCATGGTCTTAGCGGCCATTCCAAGTTTCTTTCCTAAAATCCGACCCACAAAACCACGCCCCCTGTTATAAGATCTGCCACCATTTTTTATGAAGAAGCTTCTCTCCTGCATATTCACAGCCTGTCGGGGATTTGTTTGGCTCCATATCGGGGCTCCAATATTCTGATGACCTATCGGGGCTCCAAAGTGCTCCATCTCACTCTGTGTAAAGCCATATTCCCAGTTCGGGAATGTGTGGTTGAGCCAAGAGTTGCCGATATTGGGCAACTATGTCTGGAGGCTTCGTGTGGCATTACCAAACCATTGAAGCACATCCCCGTTTGAAGAACACCGGGGACCAGAGGAAGCTCGGGCATGTCCGTCGAATGGATTGGACAAGCCAAGCTTTACATTGTCTGATCCATCACTTTCTGCTCCAGATGCGCCCGATAATAGCATCACAACCAGCACTGTGACGCCCCAAGCCATGGCTGTGGTTTGAAGCGCCATAGCCTAAATCTCAAGTCATTGAGAGATGATTTTTAGCCAAGACGAAAAGAGCAATGCCTGTGTACACCCATTCGCCGCGGCCCGTCTCAAGAGCCATTGCGATTTGCAAGCCCTCTCATGGCCATCCCCGCTTTGAAGAACACCGGGGACGAGAGGAAGCTCGCATGTCCGTCCGAATGGATTGGACAAGCCAAGCTTTACATTGTCCGATCCATCACTTTCTGCTCCAGATCGCCCGGATAGCATCACAACCAAGATGTGGCGCCCCAAGCCATGGCTGTGGTTTGAAGCGCCATAGCCTAAATCTCAAGTCATTGAGAGATGATTTTTAGCCAAGGACGAAAGAGCAATGCCCAGGTACACCCATTCTGTCGGCCCATTCTGTTGTTGCAGATTTGCAAGCCCTCTCTCGCGCCCTAAAATGCTACCCACGAGGCTTGCATGTTCAGCCTCTAAAATAAAAAGAGGGCTTTTGTTGTGAGCCCTTGGATGTTGGACCATTGAAAAAAAAAAACTAAATCAACGACTAAGAAATGGTGCACTCTAGATGTACGCATTAGTACATCCATTCGAATACGCCATGAAATCTTAAAAAAACCTTTGTGAAAAGCGTACAAAAACACAAAGAAAACCCCCTGTTATTATGCTACATATTCCAACTGCATTTGCATTTGAATTTTGTAAAGAGATAAGACTGCCATAGTGGATGATACAATGTCATTGATATGCAGAAAACCTTCTATCATCTAGAAAAGAAGTATAATTGTCTTTTATGTTATGAGAATAAGTATGCAGGTGCCAAGGAAGGTTTTTCACATTCTTGGCTGTGATTATGTAAAAGGGGTTGAAAGCATCTAATCAAATACCAATCTGTCTGAATTGGAAAGAAAAAATGCTATTTTTGTATTTTCCAAGCTTCAGGAATTGAACGTAATGTATTAGATGTGGTCTAAATAGTTGATTGATTGAGCATAATATATTTATATCATGTTATGTTCTTAACAATTAAGGGCAAAAACATATTGTTGAAGACCATATTTTATGCATCCACCTAACAAGCTTATGGCTTTGGATTGCTCCCAATAGAACTCTGTACAAATATTTAACCCCTTAAAACATGTGGCGATCTGATGCAAATCAATGTACAATCATAAGCACCATATAAATCAATGTACAATCACAAGCACCATAGTTGCAATTCCCCATTGTTTTTGCGCATCAAGCCCAGGAATATCTCGCCAATATGATGGCTTGACAAAAATGGTGCATAAAATCATCTAGGATTTTTTATGGATGTTCATGTTTATTTACGCCATTGAACAATTCTTCTGGCTCCTAATTTTTAGCACGAATCTCTTAGTAATCTCTTAGCAATTTATAATATGAGATGGCTTTATATTGAGTAAGACCAAAAGAAGTTCATGGCACTTGATGTAATGTTATATTATGCCGCAACAAATATGGTTTTTATTTTTTCCGTGGACGTAAAAATTCATCTTATCTTATCTTATCTTATCTTATTTTTCGTGAAATGTTGCAATCATAACGTCACGTATAATGTATCATATTTAACGTTCAAAGGCACACGACGTCAGTACAAAATAGGAACTTATAAGAGTTGGGAAACACCACGCACAAGGAATCATGCATTACATCACTCTCACAGTAACGTAGACAACTTATAAATTCACAACAAATGCATTCTTTTCATCTACAGGTTTCCAACATATATAGAATGCACACATTGCCCAGCAACGCTGGGCACCATTTCTAGTATGATATATGCATATGCTGCGTTCCTCCTTGATATCAACCTACTTAGACTCAAGTATTTAAACTTTCTTTTGTACCAAATAAGGCAGCATGTCAAGTCTGTTACATAATCAAAATCTGTAACTCATTATGAACAAAGCATAAGAGTTCCAAATAAAGCCTCCAAATACACCAAACTCTGTGACCTCCTTCAACTAAGCAATGCAAGATTTTCAAATGACATGACCATTTTGTATATCATTTTAGAATCCATTGTCTACACAAAGAATAGAATTAGACTTATTTCAAATAATGACTACACTCACTGGGTCGATTTTTCTTCCTGGAGCCGTGCATCTATTGATGTTATTTCGTTTTTGATCTTCCAAGCCTTGGGCATCGCCAGAATCATAGGAAACGGTGTCGCACGCAAGCATCTCTAATCTTCCTCCACCGTTGGAAATCACCGCATCAAGCCTCAGGCATGCCATTGTGGTCGTTTTTTCCATACTTGGCTTCAGCAGCAACATATTAGGTTATAGTTCACTCATGATCCATGCCAATAGAGTAGGGAAAAAGCAAAGGAAAAAAAAAAACGTAGGTCAATAGACTAGGAAGAGAAGGCTAAGGGAAAAATATTTGGAGAGGCGACCTTGGGAAGGAAAAAATTGAAAAATATGGGAAATATGGGAAATGCAGAATCGAGCCCATAGGACTTGCCCCGAAATATAGGTTGACCAGATAATATTGCTTCTCAGATGTTCCCTTTTTTTTTTTTTTAAGGAAGATACAGGATTGTCTCAATATATATGTCTTTTGAGATGAAATGAGCTTTGCCCCAAGTTGTCCTTGGCCATATCATAACGTTTGCCCATTAAGCTTTTTGAGGGGGATAGACCCATTGAATAGTGATACATTTGAAATGAACAGAGAGTGTGCCCCAAAAAGTTTGCACTGGCCAAGGGCCATAGTAGCTCAATCTATTTTTTCTTTTTTCAGAGTGGGCACATGATTTATAACAGTGGACAAGGTACAGATTCATATGATCATTGTGCACTGATGTTAAGCAGTCTAGGCAAGGCTTTGATGGAGTAGAAAACAAGAATTTGAGCGGCACAGATATGCTGTATTCAGCAATTCCATTTAAGGGCATACTTGGGAATTTTGGCATGGAGAGGCTATGAAATGTCAAGGCAAAACAAACATGACCAATAGAGAAAAATCAAGGAAATCTATTCCACATGGGTCAATAAGTGAATCTACAACCAAGCACTATTTCATTAATTTGAGAACAATGCATAAAATTGAGAAATTGAAGAGCATATATTAAGTTCCATTTGTTAATACAAATATACAAAGTTAGAAGATAAAACAAAATAAAATAAAACACTTACATTAAATAATAACTTTGTCCATAATTCAACCCACAAGCTTCAAGTTCCACTTTGCTTTCTCGGCATTCTTCTTTTGGTATCTTGTGTGCATTCAGTTTTGAAATGTCTTTACCTCCCCAAGGTTGATACGAGAACAAGATACAACTTGTTAGTTCGCGTCTTGGAGGATCTGATGGATTTCTCACCCATTGTTTACTCCAACAATTCTCATACAATGCCTTTTCATCAGTTCCTTTCTTTCTAGTGCCCCGTGGTGTCCAGTATTGAACCATGAACCAATACTTATTTGGGTCCTTTGAATTTTCATCTGGAAGCGGGTCTGAGAGTGCTTCCCTATATTGGGATGTTTCTGCATTTTATATGATTAGCACAGTTTGTCAGCAGGCTGATTGCTGCCACAGTTTTTCCCTCGAAAACCCTTCGGGGCGGGGGTTTTTTAATCCGGGCAGTAATCCGCTTGCTGCGTTTTTGTATTGGGTCCCATAGACCGATTGGTCTCCGTGGACGATAAAAGTAACTTCCTTCCTTCCTTCCTTCCTAGCCATACAGGATATATGTCAGGATCGCTAGGTCTGACAAGGACAAAGCATCCTTTTTTTATGTCCTCACTTACTTCCCATTCTGGCAAGTCATGCCATTTAGGTCTAGATGCTTTGCTACCAACATGCCATGCAGATAAAGGATCTCGCCTTTTCCTGAATTCTCCAATTTCACAGCTATCAAAGCTTTCACCTTTCCATCGTGATGCAGGTAGAAAACCATCTTTTAAAGGACCAGCTGTAATGTCTACATTTTGTAAAGTGTCTAGTACTCTTCTCCAATATCCAATAGTATTATAAAGACAAGTAGCCTTTTCTTCCCTAGTGCTAGGGTGTTTCATCATCTGCTCCCAATGACTAATGAATTGTTGTACTCCTTTAGTCAACGATTGCATGTCCTTCAAGCTTCCACAAGGTGGCAAGCTTTGTGGCTCACCTGTGGGTATTTTGGGCTTCCCATTTTCATCACGTTTCCACATCTCAATAGGATCACCCCAATTGTCATCAGAAGGGTGCATCTTACACTGCATAATTGGGATACCTTCTCTAACCCAAAACTTAAACTGCAATGGTTTAGAATGTCCAGTCAATGCTTCTTTTCCATCAGGCATATAGTCTTGAACAAATCCTTTCCAATCAGGCATTTCATCCACAAGGAAGGCAACGGACCTAGGTGATACACTTGATTCAAATATCTCCATCAGTTGTGGTAGCGTGGTTATAGACCCTCTTCAAAGATGAAGAAAACACGCCAAAAAATGCATCGATATCCTCATGGGTATGTCCAACCATGAGAAATCCAACTTTTACTGTCTCAAAGACACCTCTTGCAGTTAAATATGAGCATGCTTGAAATAGCCATCGATTCTTATTTTCTTTGAAGCAATTGTCCAGTTGTAAACAAAACTCTCGAGGCAATGGCTTTGGATAAAAATCTGGAACGTCCTCACTTGTTGTTAACGGCTTGTCACATGGCTTATTAGATGATGAGCTAGATGAAAACCTAATGGAATCCCGTAATGATCTCTGAGATGTAAATGCTTGATTGTCCATTAGAGCATCAAAACACACAGATAGCTAGCAGCCCCTGTGGACTTCAACACGCCTCTTTCCAAATTTCTTAAGCACTTGAATATTGAACCAACATGAAAGTTTGGGCCATCCTCCCATAGATCTAAACTAAAATGACCATATGCGCCAGCACCATGACCATGTGTGCCTGCTAAAGATATCTTCAATTGCTGTGCATTATCACAATTCTTCGGTATTGGCTGGATCCTAGGCAAGAAAGTCTTATGTTGGTCCATTTTATCATGGATGACAGGTTCTAAGTTGGAAAATGTTCTCCATTGCCAATACACGGATCTACAAGACATTTGCTCTGCTTGGTGTGCACGCAATTCCTCAAATAATGCATCATATTTTGCAGTAACCATAGTGCTCCTCATGGCCTCCCTCAGAGCTATACATATACTGCACTTGGAGAATGAAGAGTTCTTTCCCACTTCCACATTTGGAAAATGCTTTGCCCATAGCTTGCTAAATGCAGTTTGAGAGATAGAATGCCCTCCTAATCTGGTCATCACCGTATTAACCTCTTCCAAGCACACTTTTTGAATGTAAGATGGAGGTAACACTTTGACTACTTGTTTAGTCCCATCAATCCCTACTTTTGCCCTATGTGGCATTGATTCTGCCATACTTTTTACAAGACCATCAAACACATTGATAGCTAGCAATGTATTATCTCTTGTCTTCAATGAACCTGTGTTTCCATGCAGAGCTCTTCTAGCACCCATATCAAATTCTTCTTTGCTTCTATAGAAAGTAGCATCAGAAATGTTAACTATCCTGCACCATGCCTCTCTGCAAACCCATTTGCCAAAAAGCGAATTCCCTATGGCATGCACCAAATATGGAATATCTCATTGTCCTTCTATCATTGCTATGTTGTCCCCAATATGTAGTCCTAATAGAAAGCAACTCATCTAGAGAGTATTGGATGGTGCATTGTGAAGGACAACACGCCATACCCCTAACCAATTGCACTTGCTCCATTGGGCTTAATTGCTCTTTCTCCCTTTTTTTCCTTTTTTGGAATTGCTTTCTTTCTCACGGAAAATTGGTATGGTCTTTTCCTGATGTTGATTGCCTGCTCATATGGTACCAACTTCACATCGTTGTTTGCATTACATTGCATAGGCAACAACCTACTGCCATCCATGTTCGTAACAAGTGAGATAGGCCACCTCATCAACACTCTAACCTCTAATGACCCCTTGCAAGCTTCACAACCATTATTCAAAATGCCAACTTCATCTGGATTTGACGGCATCAATTCATTAATCACTCCAACAAAATCTTGTCCTAATGGCTGATTAGAAACAAAATCTAGATCTCCCCAGAACAAGCATGCAACATCTTTACATATTTTCCTTTCCATTCGCTTTTCCTCACAACCATCTCAGGCGCATTCATATTTGATGTAGAACTTGACTTTGCTTGAGACACACTTGACTTTGTTTGAGGTGCACTCGATCCTGCTTCTTTGTTAGCTAGCTATAACATTCAAATAGTTGACAGTTAGCAAACATTGTAATAAAATGGTCCAAATAAAACTGGTTAGATAAATTTGTACAAATTGACATTGTTTTTTGAAAAATGCATGTTTCATGGACATATATCCGTATGCAGCACTATTTAGCTACTTAAGCTAAAACTAGAAGAATTATGCATCTTAATGTTCCCAGGAACATAAGAGGCTTAGGAAGGCATCTAAAACTAAAGAGACTAACTAAGCAAACAAGGAGACTTAAAAGAGACTATCTAAGTAAACAAAAGAAGGATTCAAATAAATGCAAGGGAAGATATGTTATTAGAACCTATATATCTTTTGGTATGGCCAAAACCTTAGGATTCAAATGTTTATTAAAGTATTGGGGATACCCGAGCCTGGTATCCCCTTAAATATTAAACAAGAAAAAAAATCACAACAGAGCGGTGGCAGCCAAGCTACAGACCCGGCAAGCACCAATTCTGGATTCAATAAGGCCCAATTCTATCACAGGCCACCGGATTTCTACAAACAATGGAAATTTGTAAGCAAGATTCGGATTTCTACCTCAAGGCCAGAGATTATCACATATCAGAGGTCAATTTAGAGCAGGGTTAAGACGCCATGGACGGATTCAGAACAGAGTTCGGATGCTATGGACAGAAAAAGGGGCAGCATCGAATGTTCTGAGCTCTGCTATTTGGGGTCGCTCTGAGGCATACGAAATAGCCAGCATCTTTTTCATGCAGCAATGATAGATTTAGCCATAAAAAAGGCAGATCCAGATATAAAATGAAGGAATCAGCCAGAACTTTGCTGCAAAATCCGGTATCTTTAGCCCAGAGCTCCATTGTGTGATGAAAACAGAGTAACACAAACCCATTTTTCCTAAAAAAAAACAGAAATTTTCAAACAAGAATGTATGTGGCTTTGGAAACAGAGTTACTGGCCTGGTTTTGTTGAAGATAGCAGTAATTACAGGAATCTCATCAAACAAGAAGTAGTTAGAATCATTAGATTCTATTGTTTGTTTCTATTTTCAGTATCATTAGAAGGTCAGTCACTTAAGAGTCAGTTAAGGGAAGCACTACTTAATGACGAGTCTTGAGGACACAAGTATCCATTTTGTGTGTACCCTTGATCATCTTTCTTGTTTTCATGACCTCAGGCGCAGATCACTGAGAGCTCGCCTGCTTGTGTCTCTGTTGTATTTCCTCTGATATCAATCTAGTCTTCTATTCGTTTCTCACTAGATTCATATTCCAAAAGGTTATGGGCCCACAAATCGCTTGAAGTAGCCGCCTCAGCCGTAAGCAAGAATCTCTGTTTTCTAACTCATGGATCCCGCAAATGTTCTCTCATCGCATGCCACTTTCAGGACGATTCCGAAATTTAGTGGCAAAGATTTCCAGATGTGGAAATGGCGAATTCGCATGCTGTTGGAGGATCATGACCTATGGGAGGTCGTGGATCCTCAAGAGCCGTTCAATGGTGAAGGGCCAGTTGTAGATTTAGCCTTTAATCCTGAGAAGGATCGAAAGGCAAAACTATGGCTCTGTCAGGGATTGGACGATACTCCAGCCCGTCTCGTCAAAGGTGCCCAAACAAGCAGGGAAATCATGCGCTTGCTTGAGCACCACTATGCATCACGAAATGCGTCCCAACGGGTTCTTCTCCGCAATCAATTGTATGGATTGAAGCTGGCAGAAGATGGTGACGTGACTGAGCATATTTGCAAAATGAAGGAGCTTGTTGACGATCTTGATGCAACAGGCACCCAAGTCACAGAGGATGAAAAGGTTTGCCTCCTCATCAACAGCCTGCCCGATTCCTTTTCAAGCTTGGTTGTCAATCTCCAAGGAAGCATTGATAATCATACATTTGAAGCAGCCTTGGATCGTGTTCAACAAGAATCTCTTCGGCAACAAGCAAAGTCAAAGGTTAAAGCTGATTCTTTAATGGTTGCTACTCTTTCTTCTTCTCGTGAGATCAACTCATGATTGCTTGATTCCAAAAGGGAACCTAAGAGATCCAATACTAGGCGATCTAGGCGACAAGAGCATTGTTCGTTGTCACAGATGCCATGTGACGAGACACTATGCCAAAGAATGTCCTGCTCCCCACCGGTTCTGAATCAATCTCCTCAGCGTCCGAACAAGGCAATCTAGTTGAAGATGAAAATTGTATGGCTGAAGATGTTCACATGGATTTTCTATATGCGCTTGAAGACACCTCATTTGGCCATGTTCTGCTGGTTTCTCGACTCACAGGGCCACCACCATATGACCCCCATTCGCCCAATTTTGTTACTTACAATCCTTTGAGCATTGCTAGGCTGTCAAGATGGGAGACCATTCTCGGCAATTTGGTATTGCTACCGCACCTCTGGGCAATCCAACTTCCCTCGGGGAGTGACAAAGTATATCCGAGGCGTTCTTTATGTACCGGGCTTACAAAAGAGTCTTCTATCTGTTAGCCGTCTCCGCGGATGCAGTCCGTTGGTGCAATTTACACAAGATGTTTGTCATGTTCGCAATGCCTATGACAAAATCCTCTTTGTCTGGGGCGTTGCTTGGGCAACTTGTATCAAGTCGGTGGATTTCCTTCAATTCCTGAATCTGCAAATCTTGTGACCTCTGCTGTTCATCCAAAGTCTTTGTGGCACCACACCGCCTTGGGCATCCCAGGATGTCTCGTGTTCAACACTTAGTCCGTAAAGGCCTCCTCAAGGACATGCCTCCTCATATACCATGCAATGTCTGTCTCACTAGCAAGAACCCTCGTTCATCCTTTTGCCAACTCTTCCTCTCAAGCTTCCCACCGCCCTTGCACTTGTCCACCTGAGACATATGTGGCCCAATTGCCTGCTACCTTAGGAGGAGCTCAATACATCATCACCTTCCTTGGCGACCATAGCGGGGCGCCTTTACGTCCAACCAAAATGCAAGAAATCTTAAGCCTTCTTGGCCTTTACCCATTTTGTATCAGAAATGGAAAGATACACGGCCTCCAAACTGATCACCCTCCGGAGTGATGGCGGAGGGGAGTTCAATTCCAAATCCTTTGCTGACTTTTGTTCTACACAGGGGATTAAACATGAAGTCTCTTCCCCTTATTCTCCAGAGTAAAACGGACGAGCAGAACGTGTCAACCGCTCTCTCTTGGATATAACCCGTTCCTTATTGCTTAGCATGCATGTCCCAAATTATTTCTGGGGTGAAGCCATTCACACTGCAGCCTACTTGCTGAACCGCATGCCCCATTCCAGTCTTGATTTCCAGATTCCAGAAGAGATATGGACCGGACAGCCTGTTTCTATCAACCACTTGCGTGTGTTTGGATGCAAGGCTTTTGCCCACATACCTTCTGCCAAAAGATCCAAGCTCGATGCTCAAGCTGTCACCTGCATGTTCCTTGGTTATTCAATCACCTCCAAGGCCTACCGTCTGTACCATCTGGAAGCAAAGAAGTTACTTGTCACATGCCATGCCAAGTTCAACGAATTTGAACCATGCTTTCCTCATCCTTCTGCACCCATTTCATTGCCTCTGCATGAATTCTCCATTGATGTTTGCCTTCCAACTCCTGCTCCTAGAGAATCTGCACCACTTGAATCTACACCACTTCCCCCCTCTGATGATATGCCCCAGCCTCCTGCTGTCCCCAATGCATCTTCTCTTACTGAACCTCCCTCTACAGTCACAGCTCTTCCTCCTGCAACTCGACCATCTCGCATCAAAAGACCCCGGTTTGGGCATCAGACTATGACTTCTCTGTTGAAGAACACCCTTTGGAACCTCACACTTTTTCCCAAGCCATGAATAGTGCACACCGTAAAGAGTGGTTACAGGCAATGCATGCAGAACTTGACTCTATCCATGAGACCAACACTTGGTCACTAGTTCCCAGGCCTACTAATCATGCAGTCATTGGTAGCAGATGGGTCTTTCGCATCAAGTATACTTCTAATGGAGAAATTGACCGATTCAAAGCCCGCTTGGTGGCTAAAGGCTTCACTCAAATCGAAGGCCTTGACTATGAGGAGACTTTTGCTCCAGTTGCTAAAATGCCTTCTATTCGACTAATCCTTGCTTTTGCAGTGCTGAATAAACTCCACATTCATCAAATGGACGTCAACAACGCCTTTCTTCATGGAGATGTTCAAGAAGAAATATATATTGAGCAGCCCCAAGGTTTCATTGATTCCCTTGCTCCGCAAAAAAGTATGTCGCCTTCACAAAGCACTCTCTACGGCCTCAAGCAAGCTTCGATCCCGGTATGCCAAACTTGATCAGACCCTCTCAACCTTAAATTCTCCGGCTGTCCTTCATCCCAATTATTCTCATCGATCCCAAAACCGGTCATCCTAGTTTATGTTGATGAAAGACATTGGCCCAATGCTTCTTATTTCCAAAACCAATTCGATGTCTTCTTATTTCCTCGATTATGACCGTGCCAAAGGAACTCTCCATTTGCATCGAGCCGATACATTCAAGACATTCTCCGCCTTTTTGCCCTCATCAATTGCAACCCCAGTAGCCACACCACTTGAACACGGAGTCTCTCTCCTCAATTCGATCCACCATGCTCCTCCTCCATTCAACACATCCATACCAATTACCGCACCATTCTCGGATTACTCAATTTTGCTGCTACTTGTACCCGTCCCGGACCTCTCCTTTCCTTATTGTGCAAACTCGTAATTCAGTCTAGATCCCAAACATTCTCATTGTGTCTCTCTCAAACGAATCCTCCGCTACCTTCTTTGGCGGTTCATCCCATGGCCTTCTCTACCAAGCCACACTCCTCTCCTCTTCTAGTAGGATACTCGGCCTTGAGATTGGGCCGGTGATCACAATGACCGCCACTCCGTTTACGGATTCATTTTTTGCCTTGCGGGGAGCTGCCATAAGCCTGGAAAGCGGCAAAAAAAGTGTTGCTCTCTCCACCACTGAAGCGGAATACATTGCTCTTGCTCATGCTAGCAAAGAAGCCATTTGGTTACAGCGCCTCAGCAGTGAACTCAGCATCAGCTCCCATATTGGCTTGACCATTCATGTGGACAATCAAGGTGCCATTGCAGTTGCCAAAAATCCTGTTCTACATCGACGCATGAAGCACATAGATATCAGGTTTCATTTTATTCGTGAGCTGCTTGAACAAGGTATCATCACTCTCAAATATCTGTGTACTGAAGAGATGCCAGCCGACATGCTCACTAAACCATTGGCACGTCCCAAATTTACCAAGTTCATCAACTTCATTCAGTTGGTATGCCTCTGAGTGGGGGATATTCTGCAACAGAGCCACACCAAGATTCCTCCAATCACTGAGTGGGGGTGTTGAAGATAGCAGTAATTACAGGAATCTCATCAAACAAGAAGTAGTTAGAATCATTAGATTCTATTGTTTGTTTCTATTTTCAGTATCATTAGAAGGTCAGTCACTTAAGAGTCAGCTAAGGGAAGCACTACTTAATGACGAGTCTTGAGGACACAAGTATCCATTTTGTGTGTACCCTTGATCATCTTTCTTGTTTTCATGACCTCAGGCGCAGATCACTGAGAGCTCGCCTGCTTGTGTATCTGTTGTATTTCCTCTGATATCAATCTAGTCTTCTATTCGTTTCTCACTAGATTCATATTCCAAAAGGTTTTTCCTCTGAAAACAGAGTAACACGAACCCATTTTTCCTCCAAAAACAGAAATTTTCAAACAAGAATGTAGTGGACTAACCTCTTTAGTATAGAGAATATCTTTTATTGGCCACTCCACGAATGATCCCACTGCTTCAGATACCGTCTCAGCTCCAAGAGTTGGTTTCGGCAGCATTATTTCGCCTCCCAATGAGGATCGCACCTCTACCTTGCACCATCCAGCTTCAATGCTCTTGCAATGGATTTTCCCGAAGGATTCCATGACCATGCCTTTACCAACAATGTTTCCATCGATAAGAAGCTGGCATTCTGCATGAGCCATAGGACTTTAGACAAAATTTAAGACTGAATAGGAGCTGTGCAGAGAAGTAAATTACCTTGGATTTTCTCTTTAGTATTATCCTGTGATGCCATATTCAGCCGCAGCCGCTTATGATGTTTTTTGATGCCTCAGATAACTTTTCAATTTCCAACAAGACTGAAGATGGAGGTGCAGCCGGAAATGATGAAGAATCAGCGGGAAGTTGTGAAGAAAGAATTGTAACAGAAAGAAGCGCAGAGGATTTCGGGTTCAAGATTCAATCTTGGACGCCCATTTTTCAGATTTCGAATTTCTAAAAATAGCATCATTCTCCTTAACAAACCATTAAAGATTTTTCTGTTACACCCACCGCCTCTGATCAAGCGGCTAAAACAAGAAGAAGTGAAGACTGTTGAAGACGGAGGAGGCTTCTCGAGAATGGAGGCAGCAAAACATGACTCGGCATGACTTCCAAAAAGAAAAGGCGAAAACCAGGTGGGTGCCCGTTCTTGTTCTTCTTCTTCCTCTCTGAAATCTCTGAAATATTTTTGTTATCTCAAGAATAAGAATACATGCTTTGCGAGTACCTTTGGCTGCAAAAAGTCCAGGAAATGTTTGTAGATTTCAATTTTTTTTCCTTCTTTTGTTTGTTATTTCTGAGCATGATCGTAGCTGATTATTTAGATTTGCTTTAGCCCATCTGACACAAATAAAAATCCTATGTACTACTGAACAAAAAATTGTATCCTGTGTACTACCGAACCAAATCATGTGTCCTCATTGCTTCTGTTAGATTTCCATATCCAAATACCATTTTTTTTTAAACCTACCTTTGTTTTTCGTTTCTTTTTCTTACTTAGATTTGCATGTTCAAATACCCCCTTTTTTTTTTGCTTTTTACCTACCTTTGTTTTTCATTTCTTTTTCTTACTGCCACATCATCAAATATTACCTTTGAGATAATGACCTTAATATTTTCAAGATACCTACCATCCTCCGTTTTTTTACATTGCCACTCTATAAATAAATATTAATGGCATTGCCTTCTAGAGGCCAATAGTCCCTTGAGTCCCAAATTACTATTTTTACAACTTGTAATCTTTCTCTTTTTCTTGTTATATTTGATGTTTGGCTTGCCCTTTTATTTGTACTTTTTTCCCCTTTTCTTATGTGATTATTGGATAGTGATTGACCATTGCATTGGATAATTGGTTTGGGGTTTTTTAATTAGAGATTAATCTCGACCGTCCATTTGATCCAACAATTGATCTTAGCCCCTGTCCATAAACCTCTGTGTCTTCAAAATACTTAGTTTTTTTGCTTTGTGTTCTAGTTTGCTTTACAACATAGAGAAAGAAAATATGGTGTTGTTACGGACTCTTTTTTGGCTTCCATGCTCTTTTGCTTTGGGTTTTAGTTTGCTTTATAATGTACAGAAAAAAAATGTAGTGTTGTTACGGACATATGTTTGCAAAACCATTTTCTTGGCTTTATGCTCTAGTTTAGTTTATGCATGGTGTTTGGGACGAGAGACCGGCCTGATTTCACCTACAAAGGACAGATTTTGGATCTTGCTTCAAACTATAGCTGGAAGAACTGTCTTCAAAGAAGAGTCTTGGGTGGGAAAGCGGCCTTGTTCAGCATGCTAGCAAAATGCAGTAAGGCCTCCCTCACAGATTGGCATTTGAAGTGTATTTTGTTTAAATCCCTGGTCCAAACCGTAGTACTTTATGGTGTTCCCATTTGGGGCCCGGATCTCTCATCTCGGATGTGGGCGCAGGTTGAAAGCATCCTAAAACTGTTCCTAAAGATCGAACTTGGGATCAAGTCTCAAATTCCCTATGCGTTGATGCTCGCGGAAACTGGGATATTCCCACTTGAAGTGGAGGGTTTATATCAGGCAGTCAATTTCTATAATAGAGTAATGGAACAGGGATCTGATCGGCCGTCTCCCGCGAAGCCATGGTCAATTCCAATTGGCCACGAATCGGCGGCATGGGCCAACAGATGGGGGCTCGATATATCCACACCGCCCAAAAGATAAGAGAGAACTTCGAAATATTTTAGAAAAATTGGCGATTAAAAAAGCTATGGGCGGTCCCCGGAAAACGGATGCAAATATACAAAGCAAAGGTTAACCACATGGAAACTTATACGCCCAATCTTACTTGGGAGCAAATCTATCCCCAGCTCAAAGAAGATTGATCGTCAGGTATAGAACCGGGTCTCATAGGCTGGCAATAGAAACAGGTCGTTGGACCAAGATTCCAATTGAAGAACCAAAATGCAATCTCTGTGATACAGGATATGTGGAGGATGAGGAACATGTTTTCTTAACATGCCCCGCATAATGAGACATCGAGAACAAATTTGAAATAAGTGCACGAGATTTCTATTCACTACTACTTGTAGCACCAAAAAAAATTGGGATTGTATATAAGGGCGGTTGACTCACACCGTGCCTTGTTACAAAAATTGTAACTGGTTTTGTTCATGTGCTCCATAGCCTCTCAAGGCTCAAGTGAGCATTAGACATAATAATAATAATAATAATAATAATAATAATAATAATAATAATAATAATAATAATAAAAATAATAATAATAATAATAATAATAATAATAATAATAATAATAATAATAATAATAATAATAATAATAATAATAATAATAATAATAATAATAATAATAATAATAATGATGATGATGATGATGCATGAAAAATGTATCAAAACAAAAAAGAAAACGAAAATGATCTAGTTTATTTTATAGCATAGAAAAAATGTTTATTACAGACATATGTCTGTAAAAGCCCAGTTTTGTTTTGCTTTATTCTCTAGTTTAAGGAAATGTGGATGATGCATAGTCTGCAAGCCTCTAGTTTTATTTTGCTTTTCATCTAGATTATTTAATAAGGAAACATGCACAGTGCAGTGAAAAGGAAAATGTATAATTCTTTATTAAGGACATATGTCTGCAAACCTTTAGTTTTATTTTGATTTTCATCTAGTTTATTTTAAAAGAAAATGTGGAAAGTGCATAGAAAAAAAGGCATAATATTGTATTACGGACATATGTCTGCATAGTATCTTATTACTTCTACTTATACTTCTAGTTTTGCCTTTTTTCTAGTTTAGCTTGAAAAGAAAATGTGAGCAGTGCATAGAAAGGGCAATCCATAGACCTTATTACGGACATATGTCTGCAAACCTCGAGTTTTATTTTGTTATCTAGTTTATTGTATTGTTTTTTGGACATATGTCTGTAGACCTTCACTATATCAAGTTAACTAGAATAAAGAAGATGGAAAAGAGAATCAAGTTCTAAGCCTCTTATCTACAGACGTATGTCTGCAAACATCCACTAATGGATTTTTTTCTGAAATATGCAGACGTGCAAAGGGAAATAAAGCAAGTAGGACCAAAAGGCAAAATGACAATGGAAGAGAATGATGATGGTGCAATTTTTAAGATTGTTGTTAGTGGCTATGAGGTACCGAGAACTTCTTTATGTGGGAGGAGTCCAAGTTGGGCTGTAGAGATCATGGAAAGTAAAAAGAAGTATGACCTTTGCTTGCTTTATCGAGAGTCTAATATGATGGCTATGAAAATAGCTGGACAAGGTTTAGGTGTAAAACGAGAAGGCCTATATTGTTTGATGGACTGAAACTCCAATACTTTTCCCCAAGTCTAATGGAAGCAAGCATTAGTGGAGATGCTATGTCATGCGCAACATTTGGATGGAAGCTACCTTCTTACAATAATTTGCAAGAGGCTGGAATAAAAACGTCCTTTGATTTGGCATGTAAAATATCTGTCGTGCGGCGAGAAACATATGCAAAAAGTATTATATCTGCATGTGTGCTTGAGCATTTGAAGAAGAATAATAGAGATGAGAGCATCCAAAGGGGGAATTATGAATCACAAGAAATTGTGCAATCAAAGGTTGTGCGCAAGAGGAAAGAGAAAATTGTGTCTAGTGCATCTGATACTCTCGATCACTCAGATAAACAGAAGAAGGTTGTTCTTGACGAAGTTAAGATCAGAATGAGATTGATGTTCAACAATTAGCTGAAAAAAAACAGAAATGGATATTTTCAGAGGCTGAACAAATGAATGTAGCTCAAGAGGCCTCAAAGGTGCTAGAAAGATAGGAAAAATTTTATCCACTTGGTATTCGACACTTGGTGGAGATCTCAAGGTTTGTAAGGGAAAAGCGTCATTGTTCAACCATCGTCCTTATAACGAGGAACATATGGATGAGATATTGGAATGTATGATTTGGCGCCCGTGTCGAAATCCCAATCCAGCTGATGTTCTCCCCGTGAAAGTGAATACACGGACTGATGAAAAAGATTTTGCAGATCCAACAATGGAATTTCTTGTTATAAAGGGTCAACATTCAGCAGTAGCAGCACAAGTGTTGCTTGGGATGGCTGAATGCACAGAAAAATGCGAAGATTGTTCTCAAAAAGGTCTTGCAGAGTGTTAGCTGCAAACACTCCACCTCTTGAGCTGGCAATTATTAGTCATGCACAAAACGAAATCAACTATGTATCGGCATTTATCTTTCTTTTGTATTTGAGTACATCTATTTTTTTCATTGTTTGATCTAAGCCCTTATGTTGACCAAATCAGACATGCGCGTCCTCAATGGATAGCGCTTGGAAGACCTGAAAAGGCAATAGCTAATGCTGGAAAAAGCACTCGTTGGGATGTATGTGATACCATTTCCACTTGCATTTGAGATTTAGATAGTTATAGTCTTTGTTGCATTATAGGAATTTGAGGAATACTGTAAGCTTACCATTGGAGCAATAAGTAATCGGCAAAGATCGTCAACAAAAGAGAAACCAAGAATGAGTGAACATCTGGCATTTATTTGCTTAAATGATGCATGTTGAAACAAGGTGCTACGCACGGAGGGTTGCCCTCTGGGGGCGCGAAAGTGTATTTTCATAGTTTCTGTTTCGTCATTGTCGGGTCTTTGTTTGAACACACAGTGTCATTTTCTCAGTCCATGAGTTTTGTTTACGAAGCTGTGCAGGTCAATTCATAGAACTGAGGGAGGGTTCAATTTATAGAATTGAGGGAGGACAGATCCTTGATCATTGTGACAAAGCATACGATCGTGGATCTGTCCACGCACAACAGATCATTGCATTCGAGAGAGTCTAGATTGTTATTTCGCTAAAGCTTTTGTTTTACATGTTGAATTTTTTGCTTTTTTAAAGCTTGGCAATATGATATTCCACAACTAGTGATTCCGTAATTTTTTGTATCAATCAAGTTTATCAATTTTGGAGATTCATACAATTTTGCCCTCCACATCTGTCCAGTTGAAGAATAAATACTTGTGCTTTAGCGGAGTACCTGGCACCAGTGGAATAAAACCGATGTTATAGAGAGCTGTTGTTTTCATCCACTTCATACTCAGAAAGCATGGGCACGAAAGTGCAGCAAAATGCTTCCTTGTCTTTCAAAAGCAGGGATGTTCCATCTCCACTTGAGGTCATATACAACAAATTGGGGTAATGGAACATTTACACAAGGTGTCATCATGTACAACTGAGACATCCCAGCGCAAAGTGCTACTCGAGGAAAAATGGGATCCCAGGCTACTGTCTTGATTGGGTCCTTTTACAGGATGTATTTGAATGCTCGTGGAAACATGTCTAAGGTGAATAAGGTCCAAACATTTTGGACTTAAAGTATATTGTCTTAAAGGTTAATTCAAATGCACGTTGAAGGATACTCTTAAATATCGGATACTCCTAAATATCTATAATAAAGATAAAGGTAAACCTTTTATTGTCCCGAGATAATGTGATCCTTTATAGACTCTTTGGTTTTTTACTTATCTAGGAATGACAGTGATGGAAGATCTTTTATAGTTCATTTCATCCAACTTAAACAAATAATTCGACCAACTTGTTTGGTTTGCACATGCTTCAATTGTTTAGTCTAAGTTTATTATGACTGATATTTTGTTTCCATCTTTTAGCGTGTATCATCAAACAACATTGAATTATCAAGTAACCATATCGTAAAAAGCGCCTCTTAAGCAAAAATGAGACCATTTACCATTTGCCCGCTTTAGATAAGAACTAGTCAAAAGCACGTTTGATTACTTTGCATAGCAAATTGTAGGATGTGGTATGGGTAAGGACAAGAGCTATCACAAGAATGCATGGAAAGACATGTGGATTGCTATCTCAAACAGGCAAACTAAAACAATTTACAACAAGTTGAAAGATCGAGTTTCTTTGAACATGTTTACAACAATGTTCAACAAAAATAAGCAAAAAAGAACACGCACCAAATAGCATGATAAGTGTATATATAATAGTTGTACATAACAAGATAGCATCAATGGTCTATACTCTTGCCTTTGTGGTTTACAAACATAAGTTTAAGATGAGGTTTGCTTGTAAACATTGGCCATCTTTACGTTGGAATAGAGATCTTTGAAGTTGCATGCTTCTCAATGACATATTCTTACGATTGCATATTTTGAAAGCATTTCCATGAATCCTTGCTGGATCCATTCTCGATATATCGAAAATTAATGTGTTCTAGGTCACAACACTCTGAACCGATAGCTTGTCTAATACATGTTATCGTCTAGAAGTGAGCCATATTTGGCACACACATATCAACTAGAGTGCCACCCATGAAAGGACCGCCTTCAAACCCTTATATGCAATTTCCATATGTATTGCCCTACCCTTATGTCTTGCACCTATCTTTTATGCATTCAAACAACACACTAATGTGACTATCAAATTCACTTTCAACATATCTTTGCAATCGGTCAGTGTCTAGCAAGCAACATCCACGGACTAAAAAGTCTGTCAAAAAACTGTTGTGCTTCAATGGCTTGTTAAAATGAAGTGCGGGCATATGCATCTTGTCAACCCGTGTTGACAACAGGCTAAAACCTATAACTTATAAGGTTCAATCTATAAAATGCCATCAAGAATAGAAGTTATCTCTTCTAGACATTTTGTCGAGAAATGTATATAAAAACCATTTTCCCTCGATTCTATGGCTTGAATGCAGGCGAACACCATTTGCTTCCTAGAGTTGACATTCATAGAAAGCTCCACATATAGTTTCATCCAAAATAGTGATATTTTTTTTATACAAATATGCATTTTACACAAATTTAGGGCCAACCATGTAGTATTTTGGCACTTGCATTGAGTTTCCCCTAATATATTTAGGCGTTTGACATCTTGGTTTCCTTGACCTTGTATTCCATGATAATCTCTAGGCCAACAGACCCAAATAGAAAATGAGAGCTAAATTTTGATTATATTTCAATTTCAATTTTGTCTTCTGAAATGCTTGTCGATTCACTAGCATAGAGCGGATTGCAAAATATAAGAGCTTGTTGATTCAGGATCATGCTTCCTGGCTAGAAGTAGCAATTTTTTAAAATTACCTGATTGTGGTGGAGGCTTGAACAATGTATGTGCTATGCCAAGATCCATCTTTAATCTTTAATAGAAGTTACTAAAGTTATGTGCGAACTACTGAAATTCAGCTTTGCAAGTTCATTAGAACATTGGCCTCCTAGCTCCCAATTGTAATGCAATCTACAAACGATGAGCATTGTCCAGGCTAAAGTACCTTGCAGTGGATGTGTGGCCTCTTTGAAGTATCCAATGCAGCCCATATGGGTAACCATATAACTGTAATGAGATCTATTTGATGGTAAGCTGGCCATGTCCCATTGATCTAAAATACTAGAGACCTTCATCCATTATGCGGAATGACTACATGCGGTTAAGATACCAAGATACCGATTGGAAGCCATACTATAAACTACTTTCCAATGTCTCCATGTCCTCAAAACTTAATAGCTGGCCCTACATCACCAAAATGGACATAACCTACAAACATTGAGCTCCTTGATAAGTCATCACGATTGATTGGTCAAATACTTTGTTTGCCTCCATCACATAACCACACTACTATCCGCAAGGGGCTAAAAATCAAATTTTGGTCCACGATGCGCTCATGAATATGTTTTCATTTTCTAGAACAACGATATTGCCATATGCTTTCGGGATATTCACGGTGAAATCTATCGGCTTTATCTGCGATCTCTACTTGAGAACTTAAGGGCAAAGGAGGCATTCACAACACTCAAAAACATATCCACGAAACCATGTTACTCTAGCATATGACATCTTGAGATGGCGGGGTTGCAAAAGATGGCCAATAAAGGAAATGAAGGAGTATTCTAGTGCACAAAAGTTTTACGATGCGAGGCGGGACCTCTACTAAGTTTAATGTATAGCGGTTAATAAAGTGGCGACTCATGCTTCCACGTGAACAAAACTTCCATAAAACCGCGAGAAAAGAAGATATCCTTTTATTGGGGGATGGTCAACTTATTACATGGGGAACAAAGAGAATCCCTTGCCATCTTGCCATCTTTGTGGATATCTGGACCAAAAATGTTGATAAAGACCATAAGCAAAGCATGCAAAGCATGCCAAGCATGGAGGGCTGTTAATAACATTTGCAAAGCACCACTAAGCGCCATGGTTTAAGCGGTAGTCTCTACACGCTTCATGGAGTACATAAGACCTGCTACTAGTTCTTGTTGCCACCTTCTAAAAGGCTGATGAAGGCGATACACCTTGAAAAAACTAAGGTGTAAGTCTTCTCAAATGTAAATGGATATATACAAAAAAAAAAAAAGACATAGGACATGGAAGTACAATGAAGCTGCGACATTTTATAGTTGGACCCAGATGGAATGAAACATAATTGACTCAAGTAGGAAATCGTTAGGGAAGCTAAAATAAATGAAGAAAAAGAGTACTTTAGAAATGCAAGACATTTTTCTTTGACATGCACAATAGAGTTGCCGCGATAAAAAGCCAAAACAAGGAATACAAGATCCTCAAAATGCAAGATCATAGAAATGGACTAAATAGATGCATGAAAAACAAGGTAAAACCATTAAAATGTAAAACATGATTGTGATTTCATGAGGATAAAATGAAACCAAGATCCACACACGCTTGAAAGCCATATATTTGAGGAGATGAGTGAAACAATGATTTGCAAAAACAATTAGATATGTGAAAACCAAAGGGGACTTGGCCCACCACTAGAAGACTTGTACTAGGATTTGATCGAGAACTTATGTATCAAAATTGAAATATTCAGCTTCTGGGCTGCCATAACAATATGAACCAACATTTCCTTTGTAAAGCGAGAGAATCCGCGATAAGAAAATACAAACTATGGCATGTTTGGGTAGAAACACGAAAAGCTCGAAACAAATTCAAGAATCTTTGATTCTAGAGTGACTTAGAACTAGTACCTATATCTGCGACTACAAATTGCGCCCCTGCTGGATGCGGAAGAGACAGCTCCAAAAAGCATTTGAACCTTCTCGGGACTTGGTGCCGTAACCTAAGCAGTAGCATTTTCGATGCATTGCCTTTAGATACACCACCACAAGAGAAACTTCAAAAGTGCATCCACAACTCCACTTCCAACGAATTCAAATGTAGATACTCCATCACCATTTCCCAGCTCAGTAAGTATATCAGATATCACACTAATTATATGCTCATCACATGAAGGAGATAAAGGAATTGTCCTTGCTTTCCCTTTTCCCTTGCCTTTCACCTCTGCTAAGCCATTGGCATTCAACTTTGCACAAAGATCCTTAAGCTTGCACAAGCTATCACTAACTCCTATAACGAGGCCAACATCTGCAGAAAAATACGTGTCCTTGAGCTGTTTAGCCAACAGCATCTTGGAGGCCACTACGAGAAGGCAGAACAACTTGCTCAAGACCAGTTGGAGGCGAACCAACAACGTCAACACTTGAGCCACTTGGATCCTCAGGCATTGCATCAACATTAGATCCAGTAGGACGACGTCTACAAGGAATACGACGAGGTTTAACAGAACTAGAAGAACCATCTATATTCCTCCCTGAAGGTGAAGTAATGTCTTTGATTCTAGAGAATGTGTAACAATCATTTGGTAAATCAACAAAAGCCTTTCCTTTTTTTGGGGATAACCACAACAAATGCAAGCATAGATTTCTGATTCTGCACATTCAACTGCACCTCATGGAAGGCTGGTGTTCAAAGCAAACAATGGGCTCGTATGCCTTGTTATCACGACAACTCTCCATTGGCTAGTAACTCTTGATTATACTCTACCCCTCGTTGGGTACTATCTCATGATCGAAACCTCACTATCCATTATAACATCCACGAGCTTTCATCATGCATTGAGCCAATTTTGCCTTCCTCGATATGCTTTCGCTAAATTCCTATGCTATACCTATTTTTCCAGGAACTGAAGGCAATTATTCCTTGGGCATCGGTCTGATCAAACCCGAACAATGGAATAAAATACCCAAAGACGACATAGGATAAGCAAAATCATTGTAACAAACCCCCGAACCAACTTCACTTTTGCAAGTAGCCCGGTACGCATCACTTATTTAGACTTAGTTTGACCCATCTAAGAAATTTATTGTTGCAGGGCCACGGACAAAATTGCGGCTGAGCTCCAACACGGAAATGTCCCATATCAAAGTGCCATTGGCATGTTATCATTAGGTGAGAAGATAGTGATTATTTACACTCCAAGATAAAGAGACACGCAAATGAAATTGACATAATGAGAATAAGCATTTTGTAGCATGTCTCAAAATCAAACAATGTAACTCCACCCTCTCCCGAAAGTTAGGTAGGCGATAAATGGATGTGTTTTGCAAGTATGGAGATACAATGTATGTCGAATGTTGCTTTCGAGATATGAAGAATACTTGAAGGAAAAACCAGAAACAAAGGCACTCAACATACATGGATGGAAATCAAGCTCTGGACAAAATTGCTATATCGAACCCTTTTAACCCTTGGACATATTGCAAGGCTATTTTCTCGATTTTTATGCTCAAATGCCACAAACCTTTAAATTTCTCAACATAGAATGCAAAGAATCGTGCCATTACCTCTTCATGCTTGTCGTGGTCGCATTATTCCACAACTTGATCTGTCCATCCCAGCTGCAAGTCATCAAACCATTTTGCAACAAAAAAGACCATTTAAGACCCCACCGAATTACAAGAATGGAAAATAAAAAACATCAAATCTCCTAAATCCCTCTTCAAGAAAACTTATTTATGAGGATGTAAATTCGTCCAAATGCCGAGGTACTTTCGGCGTTCTTATTCATCGGTTGGAGCTTGGAGTGCCATGCCGATTACCGGTTGGAACATCCGGAATCGAAACGCAATTGGCCGCCAATTCTGAGGAAATAATGGGTTTTAGCGGTCACCGGCATATCACGGGTATATTCTAGCATATACCCAGGATATGCTACAAACCCACATAAACAAGGGTTTGCCCCCCTAGGGGCAACCCAAAAATTGGGATTTAATATGGACTAAATGGATGGCAAAGCAATTAAATCAGTGGAATGGGAAGCCACCTGCAGAACCATCACTTGATTTTTTCAATACTAAGTTAATGCGTGATGTGCAAGGTTTACTTCGGAGGAGATGTTGGATTTAACAAAAACATATTAAGTGGTGAGGTGTTTATGATTAAGCCGGGGAAAGCAAGCGGGGAAAAGCATCTGAGATGTAATGGATATGAATGGGTATCTTTGTTAAATTGAAACAGAGAGAAGGGTAATAAGAAATGGTATTGCTTCTTATATTAACTTGATCCAACGAAAAGAAACATGCTACCTTTGAGGACCATGCCAAAAATATGGTATCAGCGATGAAGAAATAGACAAATGTCGCAAAGTGGGCGGAACTTACATTACCTCAGTGCTACAAAAGAATAAGAAGGAGGAAGATCTTCCCAACATAGTTTTGGATTGGATACACGATAAGTTGGGACTGGATAGTGAGAAAGTTGATCCTAATAAGATGTCTTCTCCTTTTATAATAGCACAAGGTGTTAAAGGTTATGTTGAGCTAGGAGTTCCTAAAGGCCCCATATCCTTTTTTTTTTAGATTTGCATCTTCTTTGCGTAAAACGAAAATTGGGGCCGCGGATGATTGGGAACAATTTTGGAAAAGGTGTTCCCTGCTTGACCTCATGTGATACATATACAATAATTTTATTCACTCCACCAGGTCCACAGTGTTGGTCTGCAATGAGGTCAGTTGGGACAATGGAATGTGATAAACATATAGTGTACTCAACCTATGAGCACGACTCTCCATCAAAGCAATACATTACTTGTGAAACTACGTTCTCATTTTGTTTCATAATTATGCTTGCGAAGCCAAATGATAAGAACTTAAAAGCAGGACTTTGTTGGACAAGCTCTAAGCCAATACACACTATGTTCCTGAAAGACGATATAGAAAGCCGATCATCGCACTTATATAAGTATCTTGCAGATGTTCCTTCTTACTCAAATGTTGGAATGGAAGGTGGGGTTGTTAATTCCATTTCCATGAGACCGCATGTGGCAAAGTATTTGGTGCAAATGTTTACAAATAAAGATACTATGGCATGTGAATGGTATATGCATGGGAGTATAAGTCAAGCAGCTATATGCCTTGGGAAAAAATGTGTGTCAATTGCTGCTGGAAGCGTAGAGTATGAGTTTTGTGAGAAGTTTTTGAACAACGTTGTGGTATATCAAGAAAGCCTGCATAAGAATGATGCAAAGAATAAGAAAAAAGATGTACACTTATTGGATAGAAGCGGATAGTCCATCCAACATAGAGGAACCAGAAATCCATGACCTGGATGAGTCGATTAGAGGGTGATATTTCACCATCATTCTTTGCACAAATTGTGAAAAAGAGAGCGAGAAGCGTCTTGTAAGTTTTTTCATTCGATCATATTTGTCTTACTTAGCATTTAGCATTTATTCAATTTTGAGTTTGATGCGGGTTGCACACATTAGAAAAGCTAGAAGCCTGCGTCGGAAAGTGCTAGCACATCGGGCCAAGACATGCAACTCATGTTGGTGAACAATGAGGTGGTGGGCGATGATAGAGGTATGGTTATGCTTAAGGAACCTTACATTGCATGAACCAAATAATGAGGTTGTTGATACAAACATGGAAGATCGTGATTATTCACCCGATGGAGAGGATATTGATATAGAGCCCCTAAATGTAAATCAAGTGCAAAAAGATGACTCTATGCTTCATGATGATATAGGCACTAGTAATGAAGACCATATGAATTTAGATGAGGTGCCAAAAGATGATGTTGGAAGTGCCATTAAAGAACAAGAGAAGGATGCCATTGGCCAATTCACGAAGAAGTTGCTTGTCTTAGATTGCAATGGCATTCTTTATAGAATCTATCAAACAGGACATCATGATCCCTCAATATATGATCAGCCACCTGTATTCAATCATTGCCGGTATATTTGCATATGAGTTTTTGATGGCTTGTCTAGTACATTTTGATGTGGCTCTTTGGTCAGTGTCTACTATGGATACTTTATTGGATGCTTTGGATGCATGTGGCCTTAGTAAGCTCAAAAATCGCTCCTTGTTCATTTGGGCACAAGCAGAATGTGAGAAAATGTTTCTCAATATCAAGGAACTGGGAAATACACAGATTTACTTAAAGAATTTGAAGAAGGTATATGGAAAGTTTAAGGGCAAGTGGAATGGAATGAATACGTTCATGCTTGACGATGCAGCTTACAAATGCTATAATAACTTGGATAATGCAGGATTTCCAAAGCTGTATGAGCCTTCTGATTATAGAACTGATAACTATTTGATGACAGATTTGTTGCCAATGCTATATGAAATTGAGAAGTCTTCTGATGTAGTAATGGCACTGAACAACCTTGGGGAGCTGAAAGTAATTGACCCTACCAATGCAGTTGTCTTGGAGCAAATCAAGGAGAAGAAGAAGGCACGTGATGCCTCAAGTTCTATCACATAAGAACCTTAACAATGACTCTACTAGTTTATGTTGTATTGTCTACAAAGTTTTAATATGCAAAAAACTTTCATGTGACTCAAGTTCTATTGTATTGTGCGAAGTTAATCTTTAAAACTTTAATGTTTCTCATCGACAATTGGCCACTATGAAAATCTTTGATAATAAAATTATGTAGTTATTTGAAAAATAAGTTATCTTTGTTTGAAATTTGTAATATGATTTGACTTTTAGCTACTATGAAAATCTTTTAAGTTTCAAAGTTATTTACTGTTGTATAGTTCATTTTATATTATATTTATGCTAAAGTGTGTCCGTGAAGCATGCAAATGAGAAAGTGGTTATTCTCAAATTAACGAAATAATGCTTAACCTCATTTTTTATTAACCATTGCTAACTCCAAATTGTGACTACATAGTTACCTCAACTTGGCATCCCTGCAACGTTCAACTTGGCGTATCCTCAGCACAACTGACCTCGTATCAATACCAATCTGTTCACATTTTCATTATGTTTACAACTCCTGTTGGTGTTCAATAACATTAGCAGATTTGTTGATTGCTTCAATATGGGCAGCAATTTTGGGAACATCTATTGCATCTTGAACCTCGAAAAGCCATTGTTTTACCCCGGAATGGAAGTTTGTGAATGTTGTTACACATATAGACTGATGTGTTCTTAGCGGATAATAACAATTGCAACAAGAACTATATGTTGACCCCTGTGGGCATCAACATAGCAAGACAAGGAAGATTTGAAGAGATCAAAGTATTTAAGCATGTTTTCAGATATATGGATGATCTGCTCGCAATTAATTGCCCGATCATTAAGCAATTCCTTAAAACTGAGGATACAAAGGAAGCACAAGAGTTGCAGATTTACGACCTAGATTTTCTAGGAATAAAAGAGGAAATAGAATATCTAAAAGAGACAAGTAATATTCTGTTTGGAGGCAAAGCCAATTTTCTAAATATGACCATACAGGTCTGTAATAAAGCCTTGGGAATATTTAAAACCAGCATGCATGATAAAAGGGAGTCGTTACCTTTCAAAGCAATCAAATATATACATGCAAATAGCTGCAGACCATACTTTCAGGCCAGAAACATAGCTCTGTCGCAGGTTATGACCTTTATGTACATAAACTCAGATCCATCCAATGCTGCAAAGGATTTATGATGCTGATGAATAGTTTTGTGAACAATGGATTCGACAAAGCAGGCCTAAAGAGAAGGATATTGAAGTATATCAAATCAAATGACTTCCCTCGCCTGAAATATGACTGTAAAGTGCTGCTACAATTTTGAAGGTTTAAAACCCTTTGAGTTCTACAATTCAAACATGTCTGAGAGGATGTTTTAGGCTACTAAAAAGTAAAGGGAAAAAAAACTATAGGGTTGTGGAGATCCCCTACTGTAACAAGTAGGGGCACCCACCCTATAGTTACAGAATGACTAGATAGTAGAATCCTACGGCAGGAGGTAGGATTTTTTTTTATCAAATGTTGTACATGATGAAAGCAAAATAAAGTGTATAACTAGATGCATATCCTTGCAATAAAGGCAAGTATAAGGAAATAGCCCAATGACCTAAGGTCTATACAAGACATATATCCCTTTAGTGATGATAAAAGTATACTAATGGCTTAAAGACCTATAGGAAAAATATCCATCTAATGATGATAGAATAGAATAGGGCTTAGTGATGATAAGAGTATGCTAATGGCCTAAGACCTTTAGAAAAAATGTTAAATCAAAGGGTGATAATAAAGTGTAATAGGTGATAACTTATTACAGCCGCCGAAAATAAATTAAATTGATGAGCAGAGGCTGGGGTTTAAGGCTTGAGTTCCCCAATGAAATAGGACTAAAGACTTTTCAACTCCTGGGTGACCGATAGCGAAGTAGTACCATGAGGGAAAGGTGAAAAGACCGCGTGCCTGTTGAAGAATGAGCCGGCGACTTATGGGCAGTGGCCTGGTTAAAGGAACCCATCGGAGCCGTAGCAAAAAAGTATGACAGTCGATAGGCCGATTTAATC
The DNA here is from genome assembly GCA_021234155.1 of Isoetes taiwanensis. Classification (NCBI taxonomy): domain Eukaryota; kingdom Viridiplantae; phylum Streptophyta; class Lycopodiopsida; order Isoetales; family Isoetaceae; genus Isoetes; species Isoetes taiwanensis. Next base: position 1,166,106 of record JAJEKV010000155.1, on the reverse strand, counting down.
AAGGGAGAGTTTACATCTGGATAAAATTCCACCCTAAAGATATGGGTTATGATTCTGATAACCAGGGATCAGAGGAAAATGAAGCGTCTTGCTATGAAACTAACAGGGAAATACAGTGGTGCTTCGAATCAGTGGAGTTTGAAAAATTAGAGATGGAAAAAAGGAGCAGGGGTCGTGGTTTTGATACCAAACAGAGCTTTGGAGATGGCAGTATCGGATATACTACCAGAAGAGGTGGATATGCTAATAAAAAGCCTATCCTTAATATAAAAGGAAAGATGAAGCATCACCAGTAAATACAATAAGTCTACAGTAGCTTCAAGACTTAAATATATGGAATAACTACTAATAGTTAGAACTAGTATTTACTGACTAAAGATTGGTCTCTTAAATGTAACCGGATTCTTTGTTTCTTTAGTAAGCTTAAACTGAGCAAGAGCAAAAGGTACAATGGGCAAAGGGCGAAGAGCCAAGAAATGTGCAATGTACCTTTTGGCCCTTGTATCATTACCAAATCTATTGCTAATGTTTACATGATTCCGGGCATTATTTTTCCTATTGTACTTTTTGCTGTTATGTTAGGTTATGGCTCAAAGGGAATCAAAGGATCAAACAAAAAGGATCGAGTCTTTAACTGTACTACACTGAAGCAAAGAAAGATAGGCCATTAGGTCCTACCGGGTAGTCAATACTACTTTGTTTTTTCTGATCCACAAGCTTACTCTTGTTATAAGTAACGGATTTACTGCCTCTCTTCCATTTCTGAACAAAAATCAGGAGTAGAGCCCCTGGTATAAGAGGTCAGAATCTGGTTATTCAATGTCTTTTGTAGCTACGAAAAGGTAACCATGGCAAAGAAAATATGTACTTTTTGAACATAGTAGGAAATGAAAGGGTATGATATATGGAATTTCAACTCATATTGTTAAGTGATACCAGGTAGAGTATTATGTCTTGGGAGTTAGATTTAAATGGATGATGTATCCAGTCTTTATGAAAACTTAAGAATGAATATATGGAACGTTAAAAACAGAGTATGTGCCTGACTACAAGTAATTAGGACATTACTAAGAGTCTGGAAATTATAAGGATCACAATATGGGATTAATTCAAACCTTTCCAGATCACATGGGATTTTGAGTACTGGTGGTTAAATTCACTAATGAAATGACATTAGTAGGAATATACTGAAAAGTATGCTTAAAAGGAAATGCATGCAGACTATAGGGAACTAGTTGACTTTGATGGATAAAGTTTTTTATGTTGCATGAACTGCATGGCAGCATGAAAACAGATACTTGAAGTAAAAAATAAGGTATGCTTTGCATTTAAGATAAAGTCACTTGACTTAAGACCATTGTTGAGTGCATGTCTCTAGTTTGCTCGACTTTTGTACAAATTGATTATGTTATCAAGGGATTGACCGAGATAACTTGGACTGCTAGTATGGTTGTTTGCTGAGGCTAGCTGTTCCCGGGTTTCTTTTTCTGCATACGCGAAATTCAAATTCCAAATTTGTACGCAAAAAAAAAAAAAAAAAAACCCTGACCGAGCTAGTTCAGACCAACCATCCTACTAGCCCTTCAGACTATCGCAGTCAATCCCTTGATAGTCTTATCATTTCACAATATAACCGAGCAATTTTATATGTGAAACATCTAACCTGTGGTAATCAAGTTACATAACTTTGTTGTTTTACTTGAATATTACATCTTAGTCATATATTTAACTATGCTTTTTTATAGCCATTTCCCTAAATCTGCTTTTTGCATGTGTACTTTTTGCATGTCCTATGCATGCTTACCCCTGAAACCGCCTTTAGTTCTAAAAGGACATTAATAGTTCTATCGTTTTGCATGGCATGCAGTCCGAGTCCTTTAGATTTACATGCATATCTTTTAAGGAAAATGACTCAATTTATGATTGAAGACCCCATATATTTTCTGCCTCATATTTATCACAGACATGTGTTTGGTTAAATATACTTTTTGCATACTCCATTACTAGATCATGGTGTACATTAACATAGCAAGTCCCTTAAGAATAGAAAGGAGACTACACACTAAGAATCTGAATTCTGTGCTTTCATAATTAAAATTATTTAATCCTCGATAAACTCATGGCTGCTATCCTTAGTCTTTCTGCCACAAAATTGAGTTTAAAACAGAGATACCTTTTGCCTTCAAAATTTGAAATATCAAGAAAAAAGGCATGTTTATGTCGTCTGTCATATCACTTGTCAACTTGTAAATATATGCTTTCCTATGTAGAAATTTCCGTCCAGTCATGTATCCAGTATTTCCTTTGTAACTCACATCCTATTGGCCAAAACACCTCATAACAGCAAGAAGAGCAATGAGAGAAGAAACCCCACGTACCTGCAGCCAATTAGACAAATATTAGCAATAGACTTGGTAATAATGTCAGGGCCAAAAGGTACATCAGGGGTTTCTTGGCTTATCGCCCTTCACCCATTGCACCTCCTTGCCCTTGATTAGTAAAAGCCTTTTAAGCATGCAAAGAAAACAAAAGCAAATAAATTGAAACATAACTGTTATATTACTTTATTGCTATCCAAGCATTTCTTTAAAGCCTCAAGCATTTAGCTAAAAACGATTTTATGGAAGCTTTTCAGCCTATGACATTTAACCTGTTTCTACAAACCTCTGTCGATTGTTAGAGTTTATGCTCCATTGTCGGTTGGAGCCTTACATTTGGAGCCGTTTACAGTTCAAAGTTCCCTTTATTACATAAGGGATTAATCATTAATACCTGTGTATTGTCTTCATCAGATCCATATTCATCGTCCATTTGTGTTTCTGGGACTCCTTGTTCAAACTGGTTGCCTCCCTTGTAATATCCAGTTTGTTTACGATTGAAGCCACTTTTCTTTTTTTTGCGTCACAAATCTTCGCTACTCGTCTATCCATACTTAGGGCTTCAAACTTTACAGAGTTTTCACACCACTCTAATTCCTCTCTCAGTCCCGACAGCGCCCAAGCTTCTTCTGAGTTTAAGGAATCACTACTATCATTTGAGTCTCTGCTCATCTTTTCCCACTGTCATAAGCTTCGCCCGGGAAAATAAGGAATGCTTTAACTCTATACTGCCAGGCAGATTTAATTGTCTCGAAAGAAGGGGAAGAATATTTCTGCACCTTACAGATTTACCTTGGGAGGGGCTCCGGGTAATAAATTTTTCCTGCCCTTTTTCCAAATACCATCACAGACGAAGAACAGGGGAAAGACTTTTCCTCTCCAATTTTATTAATTTCAATATACACCTAACATATATTGAGGTGGCTAAATATTTGCATTTGTATGCATAAAAGATTACCCCATATTGGTCATAATTACACTATCATTTAAGCACTATTGCTACTTACTATATTTTTCTTCCTTAGCAGCAATTTTAGATTTAGAGAAAAAAAACCCTACCTCCTTCCGTAGGATTGAATAAGACCCCGACTTCCCTATTGCTGGAAAGTTCCTTAATCTGTAACTACAGGGTGGGTAGACCCCTACTAGTTACAGTAGGGATCGTTCCCAACCCTATAGTTAATTTTAATCCAAAACCCTTTATGAAAAAACTTTTTAAATATCCATCACATTAATTTATTTTGCAATGGGAAATCAGGTTCATACCTTTATGTTTCCTTTAGTATTTGCAGAAGTGTGGACTTGTCATACTTTAGTCCTGGGAACTCGTTAGTGTGAATGTATTTGTTCACTCTTCTCATGATGCCAGGTTTATCAAACCCGTTCTCCACAAAGTTGTTGACCAATGCTCTGATATCTTTGGCTGCACTGATAGGGCTAGTGTTCACGTACATGAATGGCATAATTTGTGAAATAATGACATTTCTAGCTTGTAGATAAGGTCTACAACTGCTGGCATGCACGTATTTCATTGCTTTGAATGGGAAAATATCCCTTTTATCATATCTAATGGTTCTGAATATGCCCAGAAATCTGTCCAATATGTGGATTGTCATGTTTAGGAAGTTTGCCTTACTCCCTATTTTCAAACCATCATTAAGTTCTGCGTATGTGGTTTCCTCCTTTATCCCAAGATGCTTCATATCATAAATCTGCAGTTCTGGTTCTAAATCATTTACTGTATCTTCCAGAAACTTCTTGATGTTGGGGCAATTGATTGCTAGGAGGTCGTCCATGTATCTGAATACAAACTTAAACTCCTTTATTTCTGTAAATCTTCCTTGTTTAGCAAGGTTCTTAATAAAGTTAAGTTCAAACCATGCTAAGTAGCTATTGCACCAACAGGGACTGCATGAAAATCCCATTGGGATCCCACTGACCTGTTGCCACACTCCTTCTCCTAGTTGCACAAAGCAATTTGTGAGTAGCCATGTATTTGTTTTAACAAAGCGATCTTGGCTGATTGGGTTCTAGCATTTTCCTTGTGGGGTTGTCTTAAACCATTTTGTAACAAACTCACCACTGCTGGATCTCTTTATCCATAACCATACCTTTTATTGAGTTTTTTCATATAATTCCAAGTCATAGCTGCAATTTTTTCGGAAACCATGCATATACCGTTTTCCCCATGTAGTGGAATGCTTTCATAGCATTTTGTAATATCTGCTACATATATTTCCTCCATTTTATGTGGTAAATTGAGTGCTACATCATAAATGGAGTTTACCATCCAGTTCACATTAAGCTTATCAGGAATGAAGGTACTAAGGCATCTTTAGAAATTTCTGGCCACATTCCAATGATCGAATTGAGTATAGCTGTAACAATTTGTGCAATTTCTGTGTACACAGTCCCGTGCGCATTGGTGATCCATCTATAATCACTTTTATGTGCTTTGAATAACCCTAAAAGATATGGGAGTTTTTCTGACTCGAACACTATGCTTCCGATGCATTCTTGAATACCTCTTTGCAGGTCAGAAGTTAAGCTTTCTTTGTCCTTACATATAGGCAAAAAATCTGAGCTTGTAAGCCTTTTTAGAGCAGCTTCCCTAATATGTGCTGGGCAGATAAAGGAGGGATTATTTGAGGCTTTATCTACCCCTGCAATGTAAAGGTTGTCAGTAAGCCATTTTAGATTCTTGATCACTGTCGGATCACTTAAAGCAAACTTCCTGGTGATATCTTTCTTGCATGCATCTGTCATTTCTGTCCCAGTTTGCTCCAGAACAGAATTGATAATTTCTTCCACATCTATATCTTTAATGAATGGGAATTGAAACCTATGAGCCATAAAAATTTGTTCACATGTCTTTTTAATTTCTGCTTTTAGGTCTCTCCAGCTTAGGGTCTTATCAGGGATGTGTCCCAAGCCTTTTTTGAACTGATTTCTGAGTAACCTGCACTTTATGATTCCCAGGTTGGTAGTACGCACATGCCCTATGCTAGTGTCTATAAAGTTTTTCAAGTTAGGATTGGAGCAAGGGCACCTATCTCCTTGCTTTTGTACAAATACATAATAAGGCTTGTAGCAAATTTCTTTTAGATCTTCTGTATATTTCCATGAAAACATGGTGTTTTCCATGATTTCCTCACCTATGCTTCCCAAAACCTTTACCATATGCTTGCTTATGATCTTTGGTAAGCAGATTTTATCCATTATTTTGGATAAAAACAAACAATGAACCACTTTCCTTTTGTTTTGTCCATAATTTCAGAAGATGTGTAACCTCCTTGGCAATCCTTGGAGATGGATCTACCGATCCGTATCATAAGGTTAGTGTTAGCATCTTTTTTCCAATCTGTACTATTTTATTCTGTTAAACAATCCGACCAATACTCCTGGATAATGAGGTATATATAGCTCAGCATGGACATGTGGCATGCTTGGCTATGATGTTTATACTTTTTTGAAGTACTCACAGTTGACTTCCAAAAGTTGGGAAGCAACAGGCTTTATCCTTTATGGATATTTTGGGAAAGGACTCGCGAGAGACACAAAACCGGCCGACTACCAAAGGACTTCCTCCACTATAAGCCCAGCCGCCGCGACACCTCCAAGTGTTGAGTCGGATCGCGAAGCACATAACGAGAGTGAGAAGAAGAAGAGCGCCAAATGTATCGCGTGGAGCACGCCAGACCTCATGCGGAACTCCCCGAGCCGCAGCTGCTGAAGCTCCTCCCCGATGAGCTGAATGAGTACCATATTGGGATGGATTCAAGCCTATAGCCAGAAGACACTCCCGCCACCACCCCCGAGCAGTCGGATAAGATAAAGGACGTAAAGAAGAAGGCGAGGAACGAAAAAGAGGGCCGCCGGAGGGAGGATCGAGGAGGGGAAGGTTGAAGATTTGATGAAAAAAGGATATGGCAGCCGAGGCCGAAGAAATGGAGGAAGGAGACATCTGAGGATGATAAAGCGAGGCGAACAAGGCAACAAGGCGATGAAAAAACAAACCACGTTAATGCGTACAATGCACATATGATATGAATCACGATTACGGACGAAGTCCGTGAATGTGGCCATTATGCCCGACCCGTGGTCAACATCTAGAGGGAGATAAGTGAACAAAGGAACCGCATAGGAATGTAAAATGCATAGACCTAAAGATGGAATGAGAAACATGGAGATGTTGAGGAGAGTCGCACACCACGAAGGCCGCCGAGAGGGACGAGGACCGCCCGCCAACCGTAGTACTGAACCTCAACATGTGGACCCCCGATATCGAGCAAAAAACGGAGAAAACGGGGAAGAATGATAAAAACTATGGGCTAAAAGAACATGAAAAGTCAACCACGTCTAACGTCTCGAAACTGACACAATGATTATGTAATATTATATCATATATAGTGAGCAAAGCTATGCACGAAAATAAGCCTACTGCGAACATGACAAAGTGGAGCTAACGAAAACAAAGAAGCTCCCAAATCCATAAAATTGGTACACCGAACCAATATCACCCGTCACCCATGGTCGAGATTAGAAAATACAACTTTAGGAAACAACAAATAAGTGCACTAATAAAGTGAACAAAGGAACCAACAAACACTAAAGCTCCCCGATGATCATGCCAAAAAAGAAGAAAAAATCTTAAATGCAATCCCCAAATATTCAAGTCCCAGTATCAGACCAAACCAAATATAGAATATACATAGAAGAAATATAGCCACAAAGGACAAAGAGGTGGAAAATGTGTCACAAAATACTTGAATGGGACAGAAAAGGGCGAACGACAAAAGAAGAGAGAGAGAGAGAGAGAGAGAGAGAGAGAGAGAGAGAGAGAGAGAGAGAGAGAGAGAGAGAGTCGCCGCGAAACCGCCAAGCGTGGAGTTTGGTCACGAAGCACGTAGCGAACGGAGCACAACAATAAAATGAGGCGGAACTGCATAAACTATAAGCCTAGCCGCCGCGAAAACTCCAAGGGTCGAAGCCTGCACGGCACGTGAAGGGGTGAGATCAAGAGGGGCTTAACGACCAAGCGCCGGGCGGCAAACACGTAACAAGCCCGAGAGGACGAGGACCGCCAAAGAACCGCGTGAGTACGAACCTCAACATGTGGACCCCCCATGATAGCGAGCAAAAAGCGGAGGAAACGGAACCCCCTCATCATGGATCCCAACAATAACGATAAATAATAAAAAAGAATAACAAGTAATATTATATCAATAAGAGAGCACAATTTATAGTGAAAAAAAGCCTCAACAACCAAATAGAAAGGAATTCCCCAAGACTAGCACCATGCACAAAAATAAAATCGCCCAAGATAATACCTCATGCACCATCCTAAGAACCCTAACAAGCATGAAATTTGTGAGGAAGGGAACGTAAATGTGGAATAAAAAAGCCCTAGGCACCAAGGTTCCAAACACAAAGAGATTGACAACATCCAAAAATGTGCGAAAAAAGGTCTAAAATTTGTAAAATCCCCAGGTTATATCCCAAATAAAAATGGCAATTATATCATAGCTCAAACTTGGACCCCATACCCTATTAGAAAAAAGGCAAAGTGAAATGATGCCTAACATAAAAAGTTAAAATAGATCACATGAATGCAATATAGGGATAATATCAAGGTAAACAACAAGAATGATCAAAAACATAAGGTGCCAGAGATGAAAAGGACAATACATGTAGGATAATATGTCACACGGACCAGATTAAGCCCCTATGCTAATAGCAATATACACGCAAAAACACACCTTATGAAAAAACAACCCCTGATCAAGGAAACCCATACAAATGCACCCATAATAAAAAAAAGTGCAAAAGGCCAATGCTCTCCCATCATCCTAAAAAAATTCCAAACCAACAGAAGGACGATGTCCGTGACAAAATTGAATTTGTAACAAGATGAATCGTAAAAATAACCCCAAAATATGATGCTAAGGATTAACAAAATGAAATGGACATGGGAGCAAAATGTGGAATAAATAGGAAGACGCTTTCAAACCACATTTGCACAACATCAAAATGTGAGGAGAAAAAGGTCTAAAATTTAGAGAAAGAGAGAGAGAGAGAGAGAGAGAAAGAGAGAGAGAGAGAGGAGAGAGAGAGAGAGAGAGAGAGAGAGAGAGAGAGAGAGAGAAAGAGAGAGAGAGAGAGAGAGAGAGAGAGAGAGAGAGAGAGAGAGAGAGAGAGAGAGAGAGAGAGAGAGAGAGAGAGAGAGAGAGAGAGAGAGAGAGAGAGAGAGAGAGAGGATAATATGTCACCGGACCCAGTTAAGTCAATGGCATGTAGCAATAAAGTGAGAAGAGGTGGAAAAAACAATGATCAAGTGAGAGCATACAAATGCACCCATAAGGAATTTTTAAAAACGCCAATGCTCTCTCCCATGTCCTAAATTCGAAACCAGGGAAGGAGCATTGAGGTAAAAGGGGCGTAACAAGAAATGGTCGAGAAGTTTATAGGAACCCGAACCGCCGATGTCCGGAGTGTTCGGCGTGGCCCGCCGCAACAAGGGTCCCCGAAATAAGGAGAAACGGGTCAAAAGAATGGGTAACGCAGAGGCGAAACCGGAGAGGCCTGGGGAGAAAGTGAACTGCGTCCAAAGAGTCCTGGGCCAGGGGAAAGGGAAGCGTTATTGACGACGAGGACCAAGAAAGACGAAGCGGTCGTGGTGGAGAAAGCGAACTCGCGGGAGAAGAGTTGGAAGGGTTCAAATTAGACATCCGGCATCAGCTCACTAACCCGAAAAAGGAAATACATTATAGAACAAAAACAATGGTAAGAAGAGTCCGCCAGCCCCGAGATGAAAAAAGGGGCCTCGACAAAAACAAGTCAAGTCCTCGATGATGAGGAATCCCGTAGGAAGACCTGGGCGTACGGGGAGAATCAACCCGAAGAAAGAGAATGCGACCCGAAATAAAAGGCAATATCCAGCTAAGTAGGAACAACTCAAGCTATGCAATTGCAGATAATGCATAAACACAAGAAGAAACCAACCACGTCAATGCATATAATGCAAAAAGATGAGGCCCACTTATGCAAAACCCCCCCAAGTTGTCAATAATGATAAATAACCCAATACAAAAGCAATAAGATGAAGAGGAAAAGCCAACCTATGGTTGTGAAGAAGATGCATAAACGTTAGAAATAGATAGGCTTGTCATTCATCACAGCAGCAGTATACAATGTTTGGAAGAGAGAGGGGTAGCTGACTATAGGAACAATATCGAACTACCCCATAAAAAAAATATGCCAAGGCAATATAGGAGGGCAATGGCGACAACTTCTCATCGGGATAAAAAACCTCGCCCTTTCGGGTTTTCGAGGAAAACCCTAATGAGAAATGGTCGCCACCAACCTCGAATGTGTTGCCTGGAGAACAGAGAGAAACCGGACGAGAGCGAAGGTGAACATAGAGCACGACCCCAGCCAATGGTGAGATCCCCGAAGGTAACGAAGAGGAGGACGAACAGAAACGCGGCAAGTCCCCAGGAACTGGTGGAATATAAGAAAACCTGCAAGACCAAAGAACTCCCAAAAACACCCGTAATGGTTAGAACCGCAAAACAAGCATAACCATAAAAAAACTGGATCAACAAAGGACCGAAGAGATGAGAAATAAAAATAGGTAGAAAAAGAACATAACAGGAAAAGATAGCATCACCCCTAGGGTGGAAAAAGCAAAGACACCGGTGGTGGAAATTCACTATATCAAAATATGCCTCACCCGCAAGGTGGAAAAAAATAGCAGCACCCAGGTGGAGAATAACATAGTAGAATGCGAAGGAAACAACAACATGGAAAAGCCACACCCACAAGTGGAAAAAGTGCATGAACAAATAAAAATATATATAAATGAAAAAGAGGTATACGCCCACGCAGCAGGGGGGGAAGGGGGGGAAGCTACGAGAACGAAGAATGCTGCTGTGAGAAGACGCCGATAACCAGGCGGAAAACGACAATGGCCTAATATAGGCGCTCGTCCTTTCCCAGAATGGCGATCCGATGGCTCGGATCGATGGGATTCTTTTATACAAGAGTTAGAACGGAATATCGACATACTCCCTAGCTTTGTCAATTCAATGCAAGCATAATACAAACACTATGTACAGCTTGAATAATAGCAAAGTAAATTCGTACCTTAATACTTTAAGTTTTGCACAACTCCATCCAGCTTCATGATGTCCACATCCTTATTTTGTTTAGTGACGGAGTTGTCGGTACGATTAGGTGTTTCAAATGCTCCACATCGGAATTCTCGCCAGCATTGCTAGATTACGCTTTTGCCCGTGTGGCAATTGTCGTGGGAGGTGTATAATAAGTTCCACTATAGCTGGAAGATCCTCCAGGTTTTGCTAGCTTGGACTTTTTGTTATAGCCAGCACTATTTCCCGCCTCCATTTTTTTCATGAAGGATACTGGCTTTATGCTTTTTTCACATATAATTGCCATTTTGTAGTTAGGGAATTTTAACTTTAGGTCTTCCCATGGATCTGCTGCTAGTTCAAATGCCATATTTATCAGCGTTTCTCTCACCTCTAAGTATGACAGATAAGCAACAATACTGTCCCTTAGGGTAGTTTTCAGCAATTTCTTCATGGATACCATTTGGGCCTTTGTTGATAAACCGAGGAATACCATGTCCAAATTATTAAACATATACCGCACCGCATGATCTAGCCATGTCATATTGTCTTTGCATGTATTTCCTTTAAATCTTGGCTCACACTCACATTTGAAGTATGGACACATTGTTCTCCACATTCTTTTTAGGATAATCACATCCCTAGGGATGTTAGAATAGGCCATATGGCCTTTCTGCCTGATGTAAATATAATCATCTTTGTCACATTTTTTGTCGAAAAACCTATGGTCTATGTTGAGCTTTATCTTCTCCTTGTGCACAATTTTCGCCATTTTTTCAGCTGCCACTTTTGCATCTTTTTCTTGTTCTGGAGTGATATCACCTAACATTATGCAGGATGCTCTACTGATTGGAGCCAGAGCCCCGAAATTCTTCGTGCGCCATATACCTTGATTACAGAACATGGCATGCCCTTCTACGAGCCTTTCAGGAATAAGGGGGAAGGTCTGACAGTTGTTTAGCGTAAAGCTGAACTCCTTTTCTTCATTATCTTTGCTAGCATTCTGTTTTGAAGTCATTGAGATTTTTTCTTCTTCAGTTAGAAGTGATTCCCCGAATGGGTCATCGTCCTTTGCCTGCATTTCCTTTTGGTACTCACATTTACCAATAACCACATTGGCCAGGCATGAGTTTTTGATCTTATTGGCCTTTTCAAGGGCAGGTATAGCATAGAAGTATTGCCCTTTAGCTTTATCCTCCTCCATAGTCCACTTGTATACCTTATCAGGAAGACTATTGTAGACATCTTCAATGATTTTTGCAGCTTCATCCCAGTCATCATTTACCTTGTTCATTCTGGGAACTAACTCCAGCCAGCTATTGAACCCTAGATGAGAGACCGCAGATAGGTCCTCTGGTTTTCGAAGTGCTTCCTTTTCCAAGATTAACATATGGATCTTGGGATTTTTAATACAGGTGATCAGAGTCTGCACAGCATTACTTGGACAAGTGATTTTGCTTTTGCTATAGCCGATACTTTCCAACTCCTTATTCCAGGTCGGAGGTATAAATTCCATTTCTTCTGGTGCATCATCTGCATCCTGCTTTCATCATTTAGTTTTAGTACATACATTTACGAAAATAACATAAAAGGTTTGCTCATGTATATCCAAAACAGATTAGATGCCTCCCTGGTAAAACCAAGGAAATGAAGTGTCTAAAAAAACCGACCGAAACTAGTCCGGACCAACCATCCTACTAGCCCTTCGGACTATCGCTAGTCAATCCCTTGATAGTCTTATCATTTCACAATATAACTTCGGCAATTTTATATGTGAAACATCTAACTTTAATGGTAATCAAGTTACATAACTTTGTTGTTTTACTTGAATATTACATCTTAGTCATATATTTAACTATGCCTTTTTTATAGCCATTTCCCTAAATCTTTTTTTGCATGTGTACTTTTTGCATGTCCTATGCATGCTTACCCACTGAAACCGCCTTTAGTTCTAAAAGGACATTAATAGTTCTATCTTTTTGCATGGCATGCAGTCCGAGTCCTTTAGATTTACATGCATATCTTTTAAGGAAAATGACTCAATTTATGATTGAAGACCCCATATATTTTCTGCCTCATATTTATCACAGACATGTGTTTGGTTAAATATACTTTTTGCATACTCCATTACTAGATCATGGTGTACATTAACATAGCAAGTCCCTAAGAATAGAAAGGAGACTACACACTAAGAATCCAGTTACATTGCTTTCATAATTAAAATTATTTAATCCTCGATAAACTCACTGGCTATCCTTAGTCTTTTCTCGCCACAAAATTGAGTTTAAAACAGAGATACCTTTTGCCTTCAAAATTTGAAATATCAAGAAAAAAGGCCTGCTTATATGTCATATCATATCACTTGTCAACTTGTAAATATATGCTTTCCTATGTAGAAATTTCCGTCCAGTCATGTATCCAGTATTTCCTTTGTAACTCACATCCTATTGGCAAAACACCTCATAACAGCAAGAAGAGCAATGAGAGAAGAAACCCCACGTACCTGCAGCCAATCAGACAAATATTAGCAATAGACTTGGTAATAATGTCAGGGCCAAAAGGTACATCAGGGGTTTCTTGGCTTATCGCCCTTCACCCATTGCACCTCCTTGCCCTTGATTAGTAAAAGCCTTTTAAGCATGCAAAGAAAACAAAAGCAAATAAATTGAAACATAATCAAGTATATTACTTTATTGCTATCCAAGCATTTCTTTAAAGCCTCAAGCATTTAGCTAAAAACGATTTTATGGAAGCTTTTCAGCCTATGACATTTAACCTGTTTCTACAAACCTCTGTCGATTGTTAGAGTTTATGCTCCATTGTCGGTTGGAGCCTTACATTTGGAGCCGTTTACAGTTCAAAGTTCCCTTTATTACATAAGGGATTAATCATTTTATATTGTAAAAAAAGGTCATACCTGTGTATTGTCTTCATCAGATCCATATTCATCGTCCATTTGTGTTTCTGGGACTCCTTGTTCAAACTGGTTGCCTCCCTTGTAATATCCAGTTTGTTTACGATTGAAGCCACTGTTTTTTCTGGCAGCAAATCCTGGATTTCCATCATAGCCTCTTTTGGCTTCATACCCTCTTCCGCTACTACGTCTATCCATACTTAGGGCTTCAAACTTTACAGAGTTTTCACACCACTCTAATTCCTCTCTCAGTCCCGACAGCGCCCAAGCTTCTTCTGAGTTTAAGGAATCACTACTATCATTTGAGTCTCTGCTCATCTTTTCCCACTGTCATAAGCTTTGCCCGGGAAAATAAGGAATGCTTTAACTCTATACTGCCAGGCAGATTTAATTGTCTCGAAAGAAGGGGAAGAATATTTCTGCACCTTACAGATTTACCTTGGGAGGGGCTCCGGGTAATAAATTTTTCCTGCCCTTTTTCCAAATACCATCACAGACGAAGAACAGGGGAAGACTTTTCCTCTCCAATTTTATTAATTTCAATATACACCTAACATATATTGAGGTGGCTAAATATTTGCATTTGTATGCATAAAAGATTACCCCATATTGGTCATAATTACACTATCATTTAAGCACTATTGCTACTTACTATATTTTTCTTCCTTAGCAGCAATTTTAGATTTAGAGAAAAAAAACCCTACCTCCTTCCGTAGGATTGAATAAGACCCCGACTTCCCTATTGCTGGACAGTTCCTTAATCTGTAACTTCTGAGGGAGGGGTAGACCCTACTAGTTCTGGTGAGGGGTCGTTCCCAACCCTATAGTTAATTTTAATCCAAAACCCTTTATGAAAAAACTTTTTAAATATCCATCACATTAATTTATTTTGCAATGGGAAATCAGGTTCATACCTTTATGTTTCCTTTAGTATTTGCAGAAGTGTGGACTTGTCATACTTTAGTCCTGGGAACTCGTTAGTGTGAATGTATTTGTTCACTCTTCTCATGATGCCAGGTTTATCAAACCCGTTCTCCACAAAGTTGTTGACCAATGCTCTGATATCTTTGGCTGCACTGATAGGGCTAGTGTTCACGTACATGAATGGCATAATTTGTGAAATAATGACATTTCTAGCTTGTAGATAAGGTCTACAAATCTGGCGGCATGCACGTATTTCATTGCTTTGAATGGGAAAATATCCCTTTTATCATATCTAATGGTTCTCAATATGCCCTTGAATCTGTCCAATATGTGGATTGTCATGTTTAGGAAGTTTGCCTTACTCCCTATTTTCAAACCATCATTAAGTTCTCATTATGTGGTTTCCTCCCTTTATCCCAAGATGCTTCATATCATAAATCTGGCTTCCGGTTCTAAATCATTTACTGTATCTTCCAGAAACTTCTTCATGTTGGGGCAATTGATTGCTAGGAGGTCGTCCATGTATCTGAATACAAACTTAAACTCCTTTATTTCTGTAAATCTTCCTTGTTTAGCAAGGTTCTTAATAAAGTTAAGTTCAAACCATGCTAAGTAGCTATTGCACCAACAGGGACTGCATGAAAATCCCATTGGGATCCCACTGACCTGTTGCCACACTCCTTCTCCTAGTTGCACAAAGCAATTTGTGAGTAGCCATGTATTTGTTTTAACAAAGTGATCTTGGCTGATTGGGTTCTAGCATTTTCCTTGTGGGGTTGTCTTAAACCATTTTGTAACAAACTCACCACTGCTGGATCTCTTTATCCAATATGTAGCATAATAACAGGGGGTTTTCTTTGTGTTTTTGTACGCTTTTCACTAAGGTTTTCCTATGATTTCGTGATGTATTCAAATGGATGTACTAATGCGTACATCTAGAGTGCACCATTTCTAAGCCATTGGTTTTAGCCTTTTTTTTTCCAATGGTCAACAACCAATGGCTCACAACAAAAGCCCTTTTTTTGTGTGTGTGGTGCATAATGGTCAACAACCAATGGCTCTCGACAAAAGCCCTCTTTTTGTGTGTGTGGTGCATGATGGTCAACAACCAATGGCTCACAACAAAAGCCCTCTTTTTGTGTGTGTGGTGCATAATGGGCACATGAAGGGCTTGAAGGGCGCATGTAGTGCAGTTTCCCGCCGACAACACATTTCTTATCATATCTTTTGATCCAGAGCTCTGTTTGAGATGATTTTTATTGCGTTGGAAAGCTCTCTCCGAGATCTTTTTCATAATGTATGATATGGATATGTTTGGTTAAGTTATCTTTGCTAAAACAGCAATTTTTCGGCCGGGTTTGGTAGGCTTTCACATCCTACCAGCTGATTAATACAGGATTGCGCTATTGGATATTGTTTTATGGCTCATTCCGAATGAAGGTTGCAAAAAATTACTATGCATTTTTAGATTTTGAGGCAGTTATTAAGCAAATTCCAAGGCTTCTAGATCCTTGTGCTAACAAGCAGAAAAGTTTCCCACTTTGGTTTCTCACCACAAGAATCCATGGAGGCCAAAGGCTACTGTTGAATTCCAGTTGAAAAATGTTTGTGTATGGGTTTTGCAAACTTTATGACTTTCAGAATAATGGGATCAATCCCCTCTATCTTTATGGTAACTTTTACTTATGTTCTATTTGTTTTATTGTGATGAAATTCAAAAGCTACTTGTTTTATTGTGATGAAATTCAAAAGCTACAGGTGATGAAAGCCTCAAATGAATTCTAGTTTTTTTCTGGTTTGAATTCTAAAATTTTTGTCACACCACGTCCCTAAGGCCCCGAAGGGGCCAAAATTTTTTTTTTTGCAACACAAACCATTAACATCCAACATATAAAAACCAACAACATAACAACCATTGACATTAACAACAAACACATAACTACCATTGACATTAATTAACACAACCATTGGGTCCAACACATTTAAATTAAAATCCCCCTCCTTTGGTTTGGGTGCATATTCACCGGGGGTGGCGTAGAGGCGGCCGAGAGCCCTCATAATTGTATTTTTGCACGTGCAAAAATCAACACCATATAG
The DNA here is from genome assembly GCA_021234155.1 of Isoetes taiwanensis. NCBI lineage: Eukaryota > Viridiplantae > Streptophyta > Lycopodiopsida > Isoetales > Isoetaceae > Isoetes > Isoetes taiwanensis. The sequence continues at coordinate 1,149,643 of JAJEKV010000155.1, read as the reverse complement.
TATTACGCTTGAAATCTTATAGTATTTTGCGAATCTTGTTATCTGAGATAGCAAATTTTGTACTTGCATACCCCACAAACGAGGAACTTTACGTACGGTGTAGATTAAAGAATAAGGGGTGAATATGCCGATCCAACAGCTCTCGTTGCCCGGAGTCACCCCCGTGTGAATATGCACCCAAACCAAAGGAGGGGGATTTTAATTTAAATGTGTTGGACCCAATGGTTGTGTTAATTAATGTCAATGGTAGTTATGTGTTTGTTGTTAATGTCAATGGTTGTTATGTTGTTGGTTTTTATATGTTGGATGTTAATGGTTTGTGTACCCATACCTTTTATTGAGTTTTTTCATATAATTCCAAGTCATAGCTGCAATTTTTTCGGAAACCATGCATATACCGTTTTCCCCATGTAGTGGAATGCTTTCATAGCATTTTGTAATATCTGCTACATATATTTCCTCCATTTTATGTGGTAAATTGAGTGCTACATCATAAATGGAGTTTACCATCCAGTTCACATTAAGCTTATCAGGAATGAAGGTACTAAGGCATCTTTAGAAATTTCTGGCCACATTCCAATGATCGAATTGAGTATAGCCAGAACAATTTGTGCAATTTCGTGGTACACACCGATCAGGCGCATTGGTGATCCATCTATAATCACTTTTATGTGCTTTGAATAACCCTAAAAGATATGGGAGTTTTTCTGACTCGAACACTATGCTTCCGATGCATTCTTGAATACCTCTTTGCAGGTCAGAAGTTAAGCTTTCTTTGTCCTTACATATAGGCAAAAAATCTGAGCTTGTAAGCCTTTTTAGAGCAGCTTCCCTAATATGTGCTGGGCAGATAAAGGAGGGATTATTTGAGGCTTTATCTACCCCTGCAATGTAAAGGTTGTCAGTAAGCCATTTTAGATTCTTGATCACTGTCGGATCACTTAAAGCAAACTTCCTGGTGATATCTTTCTTGCATGCATCTGCCATTTCTGTCCCAGTTTGCTCCAGAACAGAATTGATAATTTCTTCCACATCTATATCTTTAATGAATGGGAATTGAAACCTATGAGCCATAAAAATTTGTTCACATGTCTTTTTAATTTCTGCTTTTAGGTCTCTCTAGCTTAGGGTCTTATCAGGGATGTGTCCCAAGCCTTTTTTGAACTGATTTCTGAGTAACCTGCACTTTATGATTCCCAGGTTGGTAGTACGCACATGCCCTATGCTAGTGTCTATAAAGTTTTTCAAGTTAGGATTGGAGCAAGGGCACCTATCTCCTTGCTTTTGTACAAATACATAATAAGGCTTGTAGCAAATTTCTTTTAGATCTTCTGTATATTTCCATGAAAACATGGTGTTTTCCATGATTTCCTCACCTATGCTTCCCAAAACCTTTACCATATGCTTGCTTATGATCTTTGGTAAGCAGATTTTATCCATTATTTTGGATAAAAACAAACAATGAACCACTTTCCTTTTGTTTTTGTCCATAATTTCAGAGATGTGTAACCTCCCTTGGCAATCCTTGGAGATGGATCTACTGATCTGTATCATAAGGTTAGTGTTAGCATCTTTTTTCCAATCTGTACTATTTTATTCTGTTAAACAATCCGACCAATACTCCTGGATAATGAGGTATATATAGCTCAGCATGGACATGTGGCATGCTTGGCTATGATGTTTATACTTTTTTGAAGTACTCACAGTTGACTTCCAAAAGTTGGGAAGCAACAGGCTTTATCCTTTATGGATATTGTTTTATACAAGAGTTAGAACGGAATATCGACATACTCCCTAGCTTTGTCAATTCAATGCAAGCATAATACAAACACTATGTACAGCTTGAATAATAGCAAAGTAAATTCGTACCTTAATACTTTAAGTTTTGCACAACTCCATCCAGCTTCATGATGTCCACATCCTTATTTTGTTTAGTGACGGAGTTGTCAGCTGTATTAGGTGTTTCCAAATGCTCCACAGCAGAATTCTCAGCAGTGCTAGATTCTGTTTTGCCTGGTGGTACTGTAATGCGTGGAGGTGTATAATACGTTCCACTATAGCTGGAAGATCCTCCAGGTTTTGCTAGCTTGGACTTTTTGTTGTAGCCAGCACTATTTCCCGCCTCCATTTTTTTCATGAAGGATACTGGCTTTATGCTTTTTTCACATATAATTGCCATTTTGCAGTTAGGGAATTTTAACTTTAGGTCTTCCCATGGATCTGCTGCTAGTTCAAATGCCATATTTATCAGCGTTTCTCTCACCTCTAAGTATGACAGATAAGCAACAATACTGTCCCTTAGGGTAGTTTTCAGCAATTTCTTCATGGATACCATTTGGGCCACTGTTGATAAACCAGGGAATACCATGTCCAAATTATTAAACATATACCAGACCGCATGATCTAGCCATGTCATATTGTCTTTGCATGTATTTCCTTTAAATCTTGGCTCACACTCACATTTGAAGTATGGACACATTGTTCTCCACATTCTTTTCAGATAATACGCATCCCTAGGGATGTTAGAATAGGCCATATGGCCTTTCTGCCTGATGTAAATATAATCATCTTTGTCACATTTTTTGTCGAAAAACCTATGGTCTATGTTGAGCTTTATCTTCTCCTTGTGCACAATTTTCGCCATTTTTTCAGCTGCCACTTTTGCATCTTTTTCTTGTTCTGGAGTGATATCACCTAACATTATGCAGGATGCTCTACTGATTGGAGCCAGAGCCCCGAAATTCTTCGTGCGCCATATACCTTGATTACAGAACATGGCATGCCCTTCTACGAGCCTTTCAGGAATAAGGGGGAAGGTCTGACAGTTGTTTAGCGTAAAGCTGAACTCCTTTTCTTCATTATCTTTGCTAGCATTCTGTTTTGAAGTCATTGAGATTTTTTCTTCTTCAGTTAGAAGTGATTCCCCGAATGGGTCATCGCCCTTTGCTTTTGCATTTCCTTTTGGTACTCACATTTACCAATAACCACATTGGCCGGGCATGAGTTTTGATCTTATTGGCCTTTTTTCAAGGCGGGTATAGCATAGAAGTATTGCCCTTTAGCTTTATCCTCCTCCATAGTCCACTTGTATACCTTATCAGGAAGACTATTGTAGACATCTTCAATGATTTTTGCAGCTTCATCCCAGTCATCATTTACCTTGTTCATTCTGGGAACTAACTCCAGCCAGCTATTGAACCCTAGATGAGAGACCGCAGATAGGTCCTCTCGGTTTTTCGGTGCTTCCTTTTCCAAGATTAACATATGGATCTTGGGATTTTTAATCTGGTGATCGAGTCTCGCACACAAAGACTTGGACAAGTGATTTTGCTTTTGCTATAGCCGATACTTTCCAACTCCTTATTCCGGCCTGAGGTATAAATTCCATTTCTTCTGGTGCATCATCTGCATCCTGCTTTCATCATTTAGTTTTAGTACATACATTTACGAAAATAACATAAAAGGTTTGCTCATGTATATCCAAAACAGATTAGATGCCTCCCTGGTAAAACCAAGGAAATGAAGTGTCTAAAAAAAACCCTGACCGAGCTAGTCCAGACCAACCATCCTACTAGCCCTTCAGACTATCGCAGTCAATCCCTTGATAGTCTTATCATTTCACAATATAACTCAGCAATTTTATATGTGAAACATCTAACCTGTGGTAATCAAGTTACATAACTTTGTTGTTTTACTTGAATATTACATCTTAGTCATATATTTAACTATGCTTTTTTATAGCCATTTCCCTAAATCTGCTTTTTGCATGTGTACTTTTTGCATGTCCTATGCATGCTTACCCCTGAAACCGCCTTTAGTTCTAAAAGGACATTAATAGTTCTATCTTTTTGCATGGCATGCAGTCCGAGTCCTTTAGATTTACATGCATATCTTTTAAGGAAAATGACTCAATTTATGATTGAAGACCCCATATATTTTCTGCCTCATATTTATCACAGACATGTGTTTGGTTAAATATACTTTTTGCATACTCCATTACTAGATCATGGTGTACATTAACATAGCAAGTCCCTTAAGAATAGAAAGGAGACTACACACTAAGAATCCGAATTCTGTGCTTTCATAATTAAAATTATTTAATCCTCGATAAACTCACGGCTATCCTTAGTCTTTCTGCCACAAAATTGAGTTTAAAACAGAGATACCTTTTGCCTTCAAAATTTGAAATATCAAGAAAAAAGGCATGTTTATGTCGTCTGTCATATCACTTGTCAACTTGTAAATATATGCTTTCCTATGTAGAAATTTCCGTCCAGTCATGTATCCAGTATTTCCTTTGTAACTCACATCCTATTGGCAAAACACCTCATAACAGCAAGAAGAGCAATGAGAGAAGAAACCCCACGTACCTGCAGCCAATCAGACAAATATTAGCAATAGACTTGGTAATAATGTCAGGGCCAAAAGGTACATCAGGGGTTTCTTGGCTTATCGCCCTTCACCCATTGCACCTCCTTGCCCTTGATTAGTAAAAGCCTTTTAAGCATGCAAAGAAAACAAAAGCAAATAAATTGAAACATAACTGTTATATTACTTTATTGCTATCCAAGCATTTCTTTAAAGCCTCAAGCATTTAGCTAAAAACGATTTTATGGAAGCTTTTCAGCCTATGACATTTAACCTGTTTCTACAAACCTCTGTCGATTGTTAGAGTTTATGCTCCATTGTCGGTTGGAGCCTTACATTTGGACCCGTTTACAGTTCAAAATTCCCTTTATTACATAAGGGATTAATCATTTTATATTGTAAAAAAAGGTCATACCTGTGTATTGTCTTCATCAGATCCATATTCATCGTCCATTTGTGTTTCTGGGACTCCTTGTTCAAACTGGTTGCCTCCCTTGTAATATCCAGTTTGTTTACGATTGAAGCCACTGTTTTTTCTGGCAGCAAATCTTCCGCTACTACGTCTATCCATACTTAGGGCTTCAAACTTTACAGAGTTTTCACACCACTCTAATTCCTCTCTCAGTCCCGACAGCGCCCAAGCTTCTTCTGAGTTTAAGGAATCACTACTATCATTTGAGTCTCTGCTCATCTTTTCCCACTGTCATAAGCTTCGCCCGGGAAAATAAGGAATGCTTTAACTCTATACTGCCAGGCAGATTTAATTGTCTCGAAAGAAGGGGAAGAATATTTCTGCACCTTACAGATTTACCTTGGGAGGGGCTCCGGGTAATAAATTTTTCCTGCCCTTTTTCCAAATACCATCACAGACGAAGAACAGGGGAAAGACTTTTCCTCTCCAATTTTATTAATTTCAATATACACCTAACATATATTGAGGTGGCTAAATATTTGCATTTGTATGCATAAAAGATTACCCCATATTGGTCATAATTACACTATCATTTAAGCACTATTGCTACTTACTATATTTTTCTTCCTTAGCAGCAATTTTAGATTTAGAGAAAAAAAAAAAAAAAAAAAAAAAAAAAAAAAAAAAAAAAAAAAAAGCGTGTACACGATCCTCCCTCCCCTCCCCGGCCTCTCCCCACATCATACGCGGTTTTCAATTGCTTTACACACTTTAGTTCTTTTCACAGACGCATAAAAATCTTCCGCGACCGAAATTGTTTTTGCCATACTTTTTACTTATTATACGGCAAATTTTTGCCGTATCATACGAATAATATGTGTTGCATAGAAAACGTACGGAGTATTGAACCTATCCCTGCGTGAGGCTATGAGAAATACTAATGTGGCCTTGGTAGATTATGATGAAGAGAACGATAAGGTGATTCGATTGGACTGACAAGGATACTAATGGCAAATGGATATGGTGGATGCTAAAGTACTCACTGATGCCAAGAGGAATCCAACATTTGTTAGAGAATATCCATAAATTATTTAGGATGAATTTGTAATAAAGTATGGCTCCAGCTTAGACAAATCGCCATTGCGATCGCTCTAAGCCGGAGCATCGGTATTTGAGAACATATATACAAATCATTTTAATAAATTATTTGTTTCACATATATTGATTGCCATAGCGATCCCTCTAAGCCCAGCTATTTTTATATTCTTTTGTGCATAACTTGCTCTCTGTGTCGTCTTTCGGCGGTAGAAAAGATCAGGATGGTGATCATCACAACCTATTAACGTGTGCTTTGAGCTACAACTAATACTTTAGCAGAGACCGAAATCAGTCGTAGAGTAGGGACGACAATGTTGACCGCAAGCTCAGCTTATAATTTTGTTAAAAATGAGCACCGATTGGACATTATTGCTTCAGAGGAAGGCCGATTGTTTCTAAAAGCAACCTGCAAGCTATTTCGAGCAAAATGAGAATGTACTTTTTCTCAAATTATTAAATTAATGCTATCTAAGATGGCGACCCTGTCCTGGAAGATTTGGATTTGCTGATGCTGCAATCAATTTCTTTCAATGGCTACCTGGACAGCCCTTTGAATAGTGGCAGCTAACTCCGTTTCTGATCAAAGGTGGATATAATTGCATTCATCTCCTTCTTAAAACATTCCTTGTCGCGAGCCAGTGTCAATGCTTGCAGACAGGGTGTCCAGTTGGGCCTGTACTTAGCAAACTCAACTTATCATGCTGCCTTTCAGACTACACTAAGTGGATTTTATGGGTGTCACCATCAATATGCACGTTCTTGGGATTTGGGGTTGGGACCACTGGAGTCGTCATGGCTATAGTAGGGGGCTGGAAGGATAGGGGGAGCAAAGGGGCTGAAGGGGAAAAGGGGAAAAAGAACAAAAATAGAGCATAAACGATGCCTGCCTTTAGTGGCTGGCATGGAGGGGTTCAACCTTATGGATGGGTGGTTCAATTCTCGCTACTATGGGAATTCTTTTTAAGGGAGAGCAAGAAAGCAACGAAGTCTAAAAGCAAAGAAGTCTGCAAATTTTGGTTGAGCTTATGACTTTTGACCTCTCAAATTGGTCGCCCGCCCAAGTGAAAATAGTCAAAGTCAAAGGCTAAAAACTCAAGTCACTCGTTAAAAAGTCAAGCCAATGGCCCAAAGTAAAAAATCAATGGATAAAAACTCGTCAATGGCCATAGCGATCCCTCTAAGGCAGCTGTTTTTATATTCTTTTGTGCATAACTTGCTCTCTATGTCGTCTTTCGGCGGTAGAAAAGATCGGGATGGTGATCATCACAACCTGTTAACGTATGCTCTGAGCTACAACTAATACTTCAGCAGAAACCAAAATCGGTCGTAGAATAGGGACAACAACGTTGACTGCAAGCTCAGCTTATAATTTTGTTAAAAATGAGCATCGATTGTGCCTTATTGCTTCAGAGGACGACCGACTGTTTACGAACTACCCTTCTAAAAGTAGCCTGCAAGCTATTTCGAGCAAAATGAGAATGCACTTTTTCTTGATGCTTTCTAAGGTGGCAACCCTATCCTCAACTCCCCTTTTGACCGACGGTGGGATATAGTTGCATTCATCTCCTTCTCAAACATTCCCTGTCGCGCACCAATGTCAATGCTTGTAGACAGGGTGTCCAGTTGGGCCTGTAGCTTAGCAAACTCAACTTATCATACTGCCTTTCAGACTACACTAAGTGGAGGTTGTCTTCAAGCTGTTGCACACGGGTCTAAATGTCAGAGCCACATTGCCTCTATCTAGCCAGTTGCTTTTTGAGCAACTTGGATGTCAAGGACTGTATCTCTTCTGCAAGGCCTGCAATCCTAGTAATGTTCCCCTCAACCATCATCTGGATTTGTTTCCAGCTCTCTACAGGTTCCTAACTGTGTATGGGCGAGCAGGTGTCTGCTAGATTCGAGTATCGATCATACGCCTGTCGGCCCAAGTGTGACGTCCCCTACTCGTATACGGTGCCCTCACCGTATACAAACAGGAGTTCATCCCCCATACCAGCTCCATGCTAATACAGGGCCCTCCACATGACACTGCAACCGTGACGGGTTCCAGTGGGAAGAGTGGAAGGGTCATTGCACCCCGTCTCCCTCAGGGCCTACCTAGCTGCGGAAGCGTAAACATACACGTCAGTAGCACATACATCAACATCACATGACCATCACGAAGGATGGTCCTCCACATATCTGCATAGACAAAGATCAGCACTTCACATAGGGAATCCTACCCAAGGCTCAGACTCAAAGGGATAACTGACGGCTTGGGTCTCCAGAGTTCATTGCGCATGCAATTCATGGCAATGGATTTGGCTGGCATATGAACATGGCTTAGGGTTGTCCACTCCATCCGCCCCTCCTATGCACACTTTGCAGAGTGGTCTGAAGAGTGTCGGGACCCGACTGTAGCCCGCCGGATGCATAGCCAAAAGGGCTATTCCCGGGCTCATCTTCCCGTTCGATGGGGCAGGTAGGGGATCACTCCCTCCGCAGATCTACATGCCGACTCAAGGTGACTAGAGGGCCACCGCCCCGTATTCGATTGAACCCACGGAAAGTGAACACCACTTCACGGGTGTCGAGCCCATGCCTGCGCCCCACACGCAGGTGGCAAGCCATTGGACCTAGTCACAATGATCCCCGGGTAGGCTTTACACACCGAGGGGATCGTTCAAGAGTCGGGACATGAACCTCCTTCTTAGCCGGTCACCGCCCCTTCACCCACATCCCTGTGGCTCTTGTGCCTGAGGCCGAATCTACAAGTGTGCTAGAGAGGCTACTCTAGGAGCATCAACTACAAAGCTTTAGGTCTCTACCCCCCTTCCCAATACAAGAAGTTCATAGAGATACATCATCCATATACTTCACAGAGAACTAAAGAACTAGATCTAATCTACAACATAGAGTTAGGTTCTTTAGTTAGAATCTGCTATCTAGAGATCTAGAGGGCTGCTATGGACAATTTAATAGGCTAAACCTACTGATTCAATGACTAAAATGGGGTTTAGACTATCTAATTGGCCAAATACCTGATCCTTGAGGGGCTCCTCCTGACCTGAGCTCGACCATCCTGCTGAGACGCTCGAATCAAGAGAAACTAAGGATGCAATTCTCCCGTGCAGAGTTCGGGGCGGTTTAATTTGGCCGTTGAGGCACCAAAACAGTTCTAAAGCCCTAAAATCGAAAAATGGGCTAGTTAGGGTTTCCTACCCTATATAGACAAGGGGGTTGGCTAGGGTTTCCAATTATCCCCTTTTGGCATGTGGGATAATTAGAAATGGGCCCACTTGCCTTTAAGGGCTAGGTGGCCAAATGTGCACACATGGAAATGTGTGCCCACATTAATGTGTACATTGGAAAATGTGCACATTAATTGCACCTATGGGTGTGGCCCACTTAGCATGAAGTGTCCACTTGGAAATGTGTGCCCACATTAATGTGTACATTGGAAAATGTGCACATTAATAGTTGCACATATTTCTGGCAAGTTGCCCCCTAGGGCTACCCACCTGGCTACCGCTAGCGTACACGTCAGCCGGAGTGGCGTGTATGCGTGTGGCGGGCAATGCGGTATACGCCCCGGGGCGATATCTTTGTCTTTGGAACGTCACATTCTCCCCACCTTGAAATGATGTTGTCCGCAGCATCGTGGGTCTCCCCACCTTGAGATCAACCTAACCTGCAATCAACCTGATACATACGATAACTACTATAATCCTTACACATTTATTAAGATTACCTTAAGGTAATATTTTTATGACATTATCACAACATTATATTATGAAACAACTTATCAATTCATAACATGACTAAACAGGTTACTCCATAATTCACTTAACATGACAATTACATTCCAACAAAATTTGTGTTGCAAGTCTTCATAGCTCGACCTCCTTGCCCTCCGGAGCGCTCTATTGGCCTGCAGGTCGACACTACGTTAGTACCATTTAATTATTAATAAAATTTTTGGTTATATGGTGACCACCCCACCTATCTACATGGATGCATGGCTAATCTCCCGGCGTAGGAAGAGGGTGAATCTTCCATTATGGCCGTGGAGACAGCGCCTATATGCCTATATGCCACTCATGCCTACACCTCTAGTTGCCCAGCGTGGAGGATATCCTTCTCGCGTGGGGGGCGTGAAGGATAGATTCCTCCTATCAAAGCATATATGGGGCTAAAGGCGCTTTCCCTATCAATGCATTCCTCAATGACCTCCTTTCTCTCGAGGTCGTCTACTTCCGTGGGACAGAAGTAGACTTTCTAATCTACCTTCCACTCGCCCAAGCGGAAACGCAGTCATGCCTACATTGACATTACACCACGCCCTAGAGATCACCGTAGTGGTCCCATCATCGGTAACAACGCATGCGACCCGTACTAAGCATAGGTTGCATGCGTAGATTAATCTTAATTACACAAGAATTAACCTACACAATCGACATGCCTGAGCCGATTTCTTCGGAGATGACCTTGCCGTCCCATTGCTCCATAAACTGTGGATACTGCTTTACTAAATCTTTCTTAAGTACCCACGTCGCGTCTTCCACTGGTAAGTGTTTCCACTTGACCAAATCTTTGGAGGAATTTTGATCTCCTCGTTTTCTTGAAAGCTTTATCAAGAATCAGTGCGGAACTATTTCCAAATTGTTCCTCCGTCATTTCCAACAACGTTGGAGAATCCAAGACTTAAATGCGGATTTGGAGTATGCTTCTTCAACAAACTCACGTGGAAGACCTTCGAATCTTTAGGTGTCTTTGGCAAGTCCGACATGTAGGATTGATTACCTACTCTCTTGACTATTCCGAAGGTCCAGCCCACCTTGGAGCAAGCTTCTTGCAATTCCCGATCCTGAGCTTCGCCTGCTTCACCTTGATCTTGAGCCAAACATCATCTCCAACTTTGAACTCTCTTATTGTTCGATGCTTGTCGGCGATGCTCTTCTGACGACTTCTTGCTGCTAGCAGATAACCTCGAACTTCTTCCACAAGCTGCTGCATATCGGCCAACATCTGCTGCGAAACTTCCACTTTTGACACGGGGTTGTGCCAAGTGTCTGGAGTTAGGCACTGATAGCCGTAATTGATCATAAACGGCGACATTTGGGATGATTCCTGCTTGGTGCTATTATAGGCGAACTCCACCAAGTGAATAAATTCTTCCCACATACTTTGCTTATTCCAGACATAGTTTTGTAGCATGTCCTCTAAAATCCTGTTGGTCCGCTCCGTCTGGCCATCCGTCTGAGGATGATATGCTGTGCTCATGGATAGCTTCGTCTGGATTGTCGCAAAGAGGTCTTGCCAAAAGGCGCTCATGAACTTCGGATCCCTGTCGGAGATAATCTCCCTTGGCATGCCATGAAGCCTGAAGATCTCTTTGGTGAAGAGCTTCGCTGTGTCCATAGCTGTATCTGTGGTCCTGCAAGGCACAAAATGTGCCATTTTCGACAACTTGTCGACTACTACCATCAAAGCATCTTTCCCTCTTGCGGTCCTTGGGAGCCCTGTGATAAAATCCATGCTAATCACCTCCCACTTAGCGTTTGGCACCGCTAATGGCTCTAAAGCTCCTGGAATTCGAAGATGCTCTGCCTTCGTCTGCTGACATAGCTGGCATTCATTGATGTAGCGAGCCACCTGCTTCTTCATTCCTGGCCAATAATAGCTGCTGCGTACTTTGAAATATGTTTTCATGAATCCCGCATGGCCAGCTATTGGGCTGTTGTGCGTGTCGTGGAGGATCAATTTCCTTACACCTAATGATTCGGGTACGCACAACTTGTTCTTATGGTACAACAGGTTGCCTTCCTTCTTATAATGTTTAAAGGCTTCCCGCTCCTTATCTGTTCTAGCCTCCTTAGAGAGGCTTGCCCATACTTCCCTGAAATCCACATCCGTTGGCAAGGACTCTTCAATCTTCTTACCAAAATCGCTGGAGATCGTCGAAATTGCATTGCAATGGACTCTAGTTGTCAGGGGATGCCTTGAAAGCGCATCCGCTACCACATTGAGCTTCCCTGGCTTGTAGACTATATCAAAGTCGTACTCTTCAAGGAACTCCATCCACCTTCTCTGCCTCAGGTTGAGGTGTGGTTGCGTGAATACATATTGGAGGCTCGTGGTGCATATCCAACCGGAACTTCCTTCCCAAAAGGTAGTGCCTCCAAATTCTTAATGCCCCGACAACCGCAAGCAATTCCCTCGATCATCGCGTGGGGTAGCGTGTTTGGGCTGTTCATCTTCCCGGAATCATACGCTACCACGCCGCTCTTCTCCATAAGCCGCGCGCACTTGTGAGCTATCTTTACTGCGCCTGTGCCGCTACAAGCTTATCTTTCTCCGGTCGGCCCGGTTAAGATCCGGGGCTGTTGTTAAAGCTTCCTTCAACAATTCAAACCTCCTTTGGGCTTTCTTGTGCCAATGCTCTGCCCAATCTTTCACTTTCTCCGCCCTCGTCAAGTCCATTGGCCAGGCTGCTATCTTAGCAAAGTTCTTCCACGAACTTCTGTAGTACCACTGCTAGGCCGAAAACTTCGACTTCATGCACATTCTTCTTGGCGCCCGACCAGCGAATGACGGCTTCAATCTTTGCGGGATCTTGTCGAGATGCCTTCTGAGATCCACGCGAGCCTAGATACTCCACCTTCTACGACTGCGAAGTGGCGCCCGACAACTTGGCGTGCTGGGTTAGTGCCTCTTCAGCTTCTCCGGCCTCTTCACCAGTGTTTATGCGTGCTCTTCAAGGGATGCACTTTATACACCAAAATGTCATCAAAAAAACAATCACAAAGGTGTCTAAGAACTCCACGAAGATGTAGTTCACCAAACCTCATGAGCGTTGAGAACGTGATAAAGTAGAAGGGCATTCACCCAGTGAACTCATAGATTACTTATCTGCGATTCGAGGCGGTCTTATGGATATCTTCTTCTTCACTATCACATTCATTGATATGGCGACTGTAGAGTCGATTTTTGGAAGAAGATCTTTGCACCTTGGAGGCTGATCATCAAGTCATCGATGCGGGGGCGCATACTTGTTCTTAATGGTGTGCTTGTTCAAGCGCCTATAATTCTATGCACATCCTTAAGCACATATCCCTTCTTCTTAGCGAAGAGAATAGGCTCCAAATGGCGAAACTACTAGGTCTAATGAAACCTAGGTCAGCCCGGCTCCACGCAAGCTGCTTCTTTAGCTCGAGACAACTCTGCGTTGTCATTCTATATGGAGCCTTGCTTGCTGCGTTGAAGCTTTGTTCGGTTAGTCTTTATCTACTTTTCGACTCCTCTATAAGGAGAATTTGCTTGATCTCATCTGGAAAGAGATCATGGAACTCAGTGATCGACAACTACTTGCTTGACAACTTCTTTGACACCTTGTCTTCTTTGCTTCCTTAGATTACGGCTCACTAATCCTCAAGCTTGAAGATGTATACCACACCTTCGCTCTTGATGCGCCGAGCGACCTCTTAGAAGACATACCTTTGCATGATGGAAAGCAACTTCTTTACTGTGATTTTGACTAGTCTTGCCGTCGAGGCGTTAGGAAGGTCACGCCGAAGCTTTCCCTGATCGATAATGGCCCTATTTGTAAGGTACTCCATTCCTATGATCAAGTCGTGCCCGCGATGCCCGTACTTACGCCCCCATCACGGATATTAATCACGCTTGAAGTCGATGTCGAGATTGATTCTCTTGCACCAGCAGATGCATGCTCTTTGCACCACTTGCTAAGACAAGCGGGCGGCACGGCTTTAATGGTTTCGGCTTCAACATTTGAACCGATGGGATGCAAGGGATTGTGGCTACTTCCTGAGTCTATCAAGACTATGAAGGACTTGGCCTTGGCCTTTCCCTCTTTGTGGAAGTACTTTTATCTTTGGCTCTCACCTTTCTGTATCTATTGTGACAAAGAATGGCACTCCTGGCGGATCTTAGTCGCGGCCTTCCCTGCAGCCAGAGTAGGTAGGCCGGGGCCAGGGTAATCCCAATCTCTAACTCATTTCATTTGCGCACTCATGGCGGTATGGGCGGGTTCTTTGTCTATGGCACATTTTGCAGGAAACACTGACAAGAACACTTTTTCTATACCTCGCCTCTTTTCCTTGGGCATCGCTGCCAAAAGGATCGTCTTGCTTTGGAGTAGTTTGACCCTCTGCTTGTCCTTGAAGGACACACCTTCTTCTCTAGCACATTTCCCTTGGTTTCTCCCACCATATATGGGGCTCTATTTGGACACGGAGTAGGCTGCCCTAGAGGGCTATAGCTTCTGTAAGCCTTGCCTTTATCCTAAGAAATCTGGCTTATGCTGGCTATTAGGGGTCAGGCCACCACCCAAGCTTATAGCCTTGGACTCTGCTTACGATCTTGCATCTGGGGTTTGTACTCCTGGCTGCGGATCTCATTGACCCCCTCAATATAGCTTTCTCTGCATGCTTCTCCCAACCCGGCACATCTGACCTTAGCCTCATGAATTCCTACGTATTTACGGGTGATTTGTTTCCCTGTTGGAGCCTATAGAGCTTCTTTGCATCATCTTTGGACTTATGTTCCCTTCACACTCCACCCAGGTTTTGGTCCCTTTGTTGAAAACCTCCCGGTTTGAGTAGGTCTACATGTCCTGTTTTGAAGAATCCTACATGTGGATTTGTGAAGGTATGGTTTTGTTAGATAGTAATTTCTTTTTAGGTGGACTAAAACATCCAACTTTATTTGTTTTGTAGTTTCTTCTATTGTGACATGTGTCATTTTATAATACAATCCACTTCAGCGGAAAAGTCTTTGAATTTCTCATTAATACAATAATTATTATCCATTATCTTTATAGATGTAGGAAAAGAATATTTGATTCTCTACATGTCTATACTTCCATTCCATGTCTTTATAGTAGTAGAGGGCCAATCTTTATTTGCTAAGGCATTGTAGGAAAGAATCATGAATTGACATGTAATACTTCTATTATCACATGTCTTTATAGAAGAGTCCCGGAAAGAGAATACTTGATTCTCTACATATGCGTATGCTTCCATGTCACATATGCTTTATAGTAGTAGGGTGATCTTTTATTTGCTAAGGCATTGTAGGAAGAATGCATGAATTATGACATGTGTAATACTTCTATTCTCACATGTCTTTATAGAAGTAGGAAGAGTACTTGATTCTCTACATGTCCTATCCTTCCATTATCACGGGTCTTTATAGTGGTAGGACTAGTCTTGATTTACTACATGTGATGCGTGCCGTCATGTTCTTATACTAGTATTCCATATAACACAAGTTACTTCTTCACTTCAATTACTTAACACCTATTTTTGCATAGCGTGGCACCAACATGCCAAGGTAGGCTCCTAACATACCACTAGGCTCCAACATGACAAAATGAAACCAAACATGCCACCCTGGAAACCAGGTATCCAAACATGCCACGCGAACTCCAACATACCACCTATGCTCCAACTTGCCAAGGTAAGCCAGAGAATATACTGCAGTAGGCTCCAACATGCCACCCTAGGCTCCAACATTTCTAGGTGGCTCCAAACATCACCACATAAGCTCCAAACATACCATAGAGGCTCATGGCTCCAACATGCCAAGGTGGCTCCAACATGCCACTGGCTCCAAACTTGCTCCAAAAGGTAGCTCAAACATGCCACCTAGGCTCCCAACATGCCACCTAAGCTCCAAACATGCGAGGCGGCTCCAAACATAAGGTAGGCTCAAACATGCCACCTAGGCTCCAGCAGCCACCTAGGCTCCAAACATGCCAAGAGTGTACAAACATCACCCGCGTAGGCTCCACCATACCTACTGGCCTCCAGCATGCCAAGATTGGCTCTGGCTTATCACCACCTAGGCTTAAACCACCCAAGTTGGCTCAAACATGCCACCTAGGCTCAACATGCCAGGTGATGGCTCTAACACGCACCTAGGCTCCAGAGCATGCCACGTGGGCTCCAAGCATGCCACGTGCCAAGGTGCTCCAACATGCACCTAGGCTCCAACATGCTCAAACATGCCCGTGGGCTCTAACATGCCACTATGCTCCAACTTGCGAGGTGGCTCAAATATGCTCCGCGTGGGCTCCAACATGCCAAAGGTGGCTCAAGCACCACCTGACTCAACATACCACCTAGGCTCTAACATAGCAAGTGGCTCCAAACATGCGTGGTCTCAGCAGCAAACCAACATGCCAGAGTGGCTCCAACATGCCAGGTAAGCTCAAACATACCACCTTCAAGCTCCAACGTTATCCCAGGCAGTGCCCAGGGTGAGCTCCAGGCGTGCTGCGTGGGCCAACGTGCCAGGGTGAGCTCCAGGCAGCCACCTGAGTCAAGGCAGTGCCAGGGTGGGCTCCGGCCATGCCACCCTGGGCTCCAGGCATTGCCAGGGTTGAGCCAGGCCCCAGTCTGCACCCTGGGGCGCAGCGCTGACCAAGATGGCTCAGAGCATGCCACTGGGCTCCAAGCGTTGCTCAGGCATTGCCCGCGGCGGACTCAGCGCTGCACCTGTCAGCTTGCCCAGGGTGGCTCCAGGTATGCCGCGTGGAGCCAGCATGCCACCTGGGCTCAGCGATTTCCTAGGTGGGCTCCAGAGCATGCCATCTAGGCTCCAGCATGCCACCCCGGGGCTCCAAACATGCCGGTGGCTCAAACATCCCGAGGTGGGCTCCAGAGCATGCCACCTAGGCTCCAACGTACCAAGGTGGCTCAAACATGCCCGCGTGGACTCCATATGTGCCGCGTGGGCTCCAACATGCCAAAGGTGGCTCAAACATCACCACCTAGGCTCAAACATGCCAATGTGGCTCCAGCATGCCATGCAGGCTCAACATGCCAAGGTGGCTCGGTATGCCACCACTGGTCTCAAGCATGCCACCTAGGCACCCCAAGTGGTGACATGGCATGCCAAGTAAGCAAGGTCAAGTTTTGACTAGGCCAAAACCAAAGATGTCCATCTTTGGTCTTTTCGTGTGGGTGATGTTGCTTGGAATTTTTAGGTGACATGGCTAGATGATGGTGACATGGATACTTGGATGTCTTTGCAAACCTTAGGCGGAGCACCTCGTGGCGGCCCCTTTCTTGTGAAGGGGAGGTCTCGAAGGTATATATGCTGGTGCATTTTTCTCACTAGCATTATCTTGACGTCATCTTTGCACATACCTTAAGATTTCATCTTTTGAAACCAGGATTTTTATCACATGCTTTTCTTTGTGTTTATGTAGAATTCATAATTAATGCGTAGGTAGGGGAAAAATCTGGTTTTCAGCCAATTTAGCTTGCAAGTGGCCCCAGAGAGTCTGAGAAAATCCGGTATTTCCAAATGAGTTTTCGACCCTCGATTTTTTTATTGGGATGGCAGCGGATTGGCCACGACAAGGTTTAGACCCGTTTTCGATTTTTGGGGCATGGGAGGAGGCCCAGTTGGCGATCCGACCTGTGCGTCGTTGGAGGCGAAATGAAATTACCCTGGGGACAAGTTCCATGGCCCGTTTTCCCGGGATCAATCACTTACCCTCACTAAGAGGTATTATCCACCTCCCATGCAATTGACTACACAAGTGTGTAGTAGCGACCTACTTTGGCGTTTCTTGGAGAGGGGTGAGTGTACGCCTGAAAACGGTCCCCTAGGTAATGGGGATGTTAGGGTCCATTAGGCCGGAGCCGAGTTCTGATTCAGAGTGGGGGTCAGCAGATCCTCGGCCCAGCTTGGACGGCTAACTGCGAAACAGGAAATACTTGGGAGTTCACCACTGAGGCCACAGTAGAAGATTGAAGTGAGAATAGCGGCACTAGGGGCGCTGGGTGATACATGTGATACGGAGAAGCAAAGCTAAGCTCCACTACCTAGTAGGTGGTCTGGAACCCGGTGGTCTCTTTGGAAGGGTTGCTTCGGGCTCGTCTCATGCCTCTGCTTGTACTTCTATTCTTGGATTGCATTTTCTCTTGCGTGTCGCGGCGTCATCTTGCACATCTGCCAAGATTTCACCTTTTTTGAGACCCAGAATTTTTATCATGCTTTTCTTTGTGTTTATGCTCAGGAAATTCATAATAATTAATGCATGGGGCGGGGAAATATCCACAGTTTTCAACCCGGTGGCTTGCAAGTGGCCAGAGTATAGAGAGGAAAATCCGGTGACTACGGATGAGTTTTAGACCCTCGATTTTTATTGGGATGGCCACCGTTGTATGGCAGAGTTTAGACCCGTTTTTCGATTTTGGGGCATGGAGGAGGCCACGGTTAATGATCCGACCTGTGGCGTCGTCAGCAATGAGGAAATTACCCTAGGGGACAAGTTCCGGTTTTCGAGAGGATCAATCACTTACCCCACCTCACTAGGAGGTATTGGTAATCCAGCCCCTCCGTACCAATTATTTCTGAGTGTGTAGTAGCGACCTACTTTGGCGTTTTATGCTTGGAAGTGGTCTTACGCCCGCGAGCTTGGTCCCCATTAAACTGATTATTCGGGTCCATTGGTGGAGCCCGGTTCGGTCCGGTGGGGTCGGCCAGTCCTCGACCCCACGGCAGTTAACTGCCAAGAATAAGATGCTTGGGGAGTTTCACCCACAGGGGCCACAGTAGAAGATTGAAGTAATGATAGGAGCACTAGGTGCTTTAGGTATTATAATTTATGTGACCCGCGGAGAAAAGCTGGCTCAACTGCACCGGTAGGGCGTTCACGGCCGGTGGCCTCCGAGAAAGGGAGGGTTAGCTCAGGCCTAGATCTCATGCCTACCTTGTGCTTCTATTAGCCGGTGCATTTTCTCTTGCGTGTGCAGCGTCATGTTGCACCATCTGCCAAAAGGATTTTCACCTTTTAGAGACGGTTGCTGCTCACGTATTCTTTTTGTGTTTATAAGATTTCGCGAATTAATGCATGGAAAAATCACGATTTTCAGCGATTTGGCTTACTTAAGTGGCAGCGTCTGGGAAAATAAGGTATTTTGGTAGGCTTTGCGGGCCCTCGATTTTTTGATTAGGATAGCCTTTGTGGCGGCGGGGGGATTTAGACCCGCGTTATTTATTTTGCGGGGCATGGAGAGGAGGCGGTTAGCGTCAAACCTCTCCATGTCATCTGGAATGCGGCGAAATTACCCTAGGGGACAAGTTCCACGGCCCTCTTGATCAGAGGAGCATCCCAGAATGCAATCTCACAACCCTAGGGTTTGGTGGGGTTTACATCTCAGCCCCGTCAGGCGGAGACTAACACATCAAAACTTTGCATGGAGTTCTCTGCAGCCATGCTCACAGGGGACCATGCAGGAGATGGGGAGTTAAATCCCCTGCCTTGACATGCTTTCCAGACTCCCTTCCTTTGGGGAAAGGGGCTTGTGAGAGGAGTCTCAAGAAGGTATCTTGCCTGCAAGGAAAGAGCCCAGCTCTGTCTCCCGATGCCATGAGGTAATCGGCCGCAGGGTACCACGTCAGTCGGGCCCTCTGGGTCATGGTAGCGGTGGGATAAGAAGATGAAAGCTAGGAGACTGCGGTGTAAGAGAGTACTTGTAGTCTGTTGGTACGTAGGACCATGCCGTGGGCAAACCTCTAGCCTTATTGTTAGTACTTGGCGATGTTGGGGACATGGCCCAAGGCTATGAAGGGATGGGCGGGGAGCGAAGGTATCATGCGAGGGCAGACAAGGGAGGTTACCACTGGCTTGAGATTACACTAGCACCTACCTATATCTTTGGGGTTGCATTTAGTAACTTGGATGTCAATTTCTTTTGAGACTTGGAAGATGTAGTTGGCCTTCAGCCTGCGGCGACATGGAGCCTTGTACCATCGCCAGTCGGCGGTGGCCATTGATCTAGCGAAGGGAGTATCAAGCAGTTGCGAAGCGCCTCCCGAGGGAATTTTGGAAGATGCTTTAGCGGTGGAGCAATTTTGCGGGGTGCTAAATGAGGAAATGGGGAACTTATTTATAGATTGGGGAAAACCTAATTTTGAATTGACCTAAATTCTTGAGATTAGGCAATTCTGATCTATTAAAGGATGCAATTGCAAGTTCGAGGAGCTATTTCTAGGGTTTGAGCATGCTTTAAGAACAACTCTTTGAACCTATTGTACAATTTGGAGATCATTTGGTAGAAGAAATGAGTACGAGGTCGTCTCACAGGTGCATGAGGCCAGATTTTGAGAATCTCATTTTGCATCTGGCGGCGTGTCAGTTTTATGGAGTCCCTAGTGGGCTAGGCTTACTCAATTTAAGTGATCTAAAGGGCACATGATTCCACTAATCATGAGTTAAGTAGAATTGACCCCTTATTTGAGGTCGATTTGGGTTGTTTGGTGTTTTTTGGGCATGGTCTCACCGCGTTCTTGACGGAATTTGAGAATCTCAAAATGCAATCTGGCTGTGATGTGTGAGACTTATCGTCTCAATTGCTCAAAGCTCAATTTAATTAAAACAAAAGCTAGGGATACGATATCTTAACTTATTTAAACAAGGTTTGACACTTTACTTTTACAAAAAAATTCTTTATATTAACAAAATTTTTTGATTATTTACAAAGTCTCGAGAAGCGTTCTCACTTGTTGTACTGTAAGATATATCACCGCCTCATGAGGGTAACCCTCTTAGCGTGCACCATCACGGTAGATTTGAATCTTCAAAAATCTTTTGCCTTTATTTTTGCCTCATTTGCCTCTGGCCAAGCGCAGCAACATTTAAATGCATTACTGCGCATATGGTGTTGTATTCTTGCATGAGCTTCACGAACCAGCGTTGGAGCGGCGAGGGGGATCAAGTCCAGAAGTAACTCGCCACGGAAGTGGCGGATCTCGCCAGAGACTCTGTCTTCTAGCTTCTTCTTCTTTACTCGCAGCTTACAGCTTGGGCACGGGTAGGCGGTGAAAGCCCGGTCCCCTTTGGGGGTACTCAGCCGGTGATACTCATGATGCTCCACAGGGAGTAGGCATTGTATGCGTCCACTTCTCCATGGGAGTTGTGTTCCCAATTCTCTTGATAGACCTTTATAGGGTCTATCCTCCTTCTCCGTTGGTCGGGAACTAACCTATCCCGTCCCGGAAGGTGGGGGCCGTAAACATCCCAGCCTCTCTTGTTCTTGGGCTACACTGCTCTTCCTCTTCCTCTCCAGTAGGGGTTTTGAGAACACTCCCTCTGCTTGAGCCGCGTAGTCCCTCATCCACGGTCGTCGGTAGTAGGCGAGAGTCTCCTCTCTGGCTGGCTCGTTGATGGCTGGGACCAACACTTTCGCTTCAGGCCTTTACAGGTTTCCTTTTGCACCGCCTTCTGACTTTGGCCTTCCTCTTCTTGGACGTGGTACGTGGTGGTGCGTCTTCGACTCTTTGTCCTCTTGCTCCGTGGCGCTCTTTGGCTTCATACTTGTAGGCAGGCGTGCAAGGTCGGCCCCTCTTCATGGGGTGAGTTTGTTGTTTGCTCCTCTCTTCCTTGCTCTTCCTGCGGGGAGTTTGCTCCTAAACGCCGCTTCTTCCCTCCTCTTGTCGCGATCTCCTCGGGGATTTGGTGCATGACATCCCGGTAGGTCGTCCTCCTAAGGAGCTCACATGCGGTGGCTCGATTAAGATCCCTGCTTCCTCGCTCGGCGAAGATTAAGCCTTCTTGGAGAAGCGTTCTTGAAGGATTCTCAGAAGATCACAGGAGCATTTGGCTGGAGGGGTCGCTCCCACAGCGAGGCTTAGAGGCCGGTCACATTTTATGCGGGCCATCATTTCACGGTTTTACAGCCGATGCAGCAATTTAAGCGCCCGAAGATCATGCCAACTCGGGGCCGAGGATTCTAAGAAGAACGAAAATGGGAAGTCAGTCTGTTATAGGGTCAAATTTAGGTCAACTTTTTAAACCACAGGTTGTCTAAAGCATCTAAAACACCCTAATTAAACCCAAGGTCTCACCGTTCGCCAGTCGCGTTGATCTCAAAATGCTGTCACAGCGCAGCAGTGTAGTTATGAATGAACCACTATTAAATTAACATATAACATACTAATTCTCTTTGATTCTTAAGCATTTAGAATTATCAAGTTATTTCATAATTTAACTTTGGTGTATGGCCAGATATCTCCTACGTTAAGCCCCTGTTGGGTTGCGAGGAATCTGATGCGTGCGGCGTGGCGTGTGGGGTCCTACACTTTTGGATGTTGGCTCACCAATTTTTAGTCTTTTTTACATTTTTATTCATTTTAAGCATTACTAGCTTAGCATAACTGCAAAAATGAAAAAATTTCTACATTTTAGGGTTTCCCAAGGATCACATCAAGTTAGTGCTCTTTGGGAACATGGCGGTCTCTGCTCTTGGTCTCCGGAGCATAACTCGATACCACTATAGTCCCCTACTGTTATACGGTGCCCTCACTTGAGTATACAAGCGAGGAAGTTCATCCCCATACCGACCCATGCTAATGGGGCCTCCATGACCTTTACCCAGCGGTGGCTGGTTCGATTGGGAAGAGTGGAAGGAGTCATTACACCGTCTCCCTGAGGGGCCTACCTAGGCTGCGGAAGAAGCGTAAACATACGTCATTAGCACATACATCAACATCACATGACCATCCGCGAAGGATGGTCCTCCACATATCTGCATAGACAAAGATCCCGAAGCACTTCACATAGGGAATCCTACCCAAGGCTCGGACTCAAAAAGGGATAGCGGCGGCTTGGGTCTCCCGGAGGATTCGTGCGAGGCCGGAGATTCATGTAGCCCAGTAGTTTGGGTGGCATATGAACTATGGCTTAAGTTGTCCACTCCATCCACCTCACCTTTTTACTTTGAGTGAGTGCGAAGAGTGTAGGGACGGTAGCGGTGGATGCATAGCCAAGGGCCTATTCACGGGCTCATCTTCCAGTTCGATGGGGCGGTGGGGATCACTCCCTCGAGGAGATCTACATGACTCAAGGTGAGCTAGAGGGCCTTTGCGGGTGTGTTGAACCAACGGAAAGTGAACACCACTTCCGCAGTTAATAGAGGCCCATGCCTGCGCCCTGCAGGTGGCAAAATATTGGACCTAGTCACAATGATCCTTGAGTAGGCTTTACACACCGGAGGGATCGTTCAAGAGTGGGACATGAACCTCCTTCTTAGCGGTCGGCCTTCACCCACATCCGGTGTGGCTCTTGTGCCTGGTAGAGATCCTGATGTGCTAGAGAGGCTACTCTAGGAGCATCAACTACAAAGCTTTAGGTCTCTACCCCCTTCCAATACAAGGAGTTGTAGGGTATCATCCATATACTTCCACGAGAGAACTAAAGAACTAGATCTAATCTACAACATAGAGTTAGGTTCTTTAGTTAGAATCACGCTATCCTAGAGATCCTAGAGAATTTTTGCTATGGACAATTTAATAGGCTAAACCCTCTTGATTCAATGACTAAAATAGGTTTAGACTATCTAATTTAATAAATACAATCCTTGAGGGGCTCCTCTTGACTGAGCTTTCGACCATCCTGGCTGAGGCGGCTGAATCAAAACTAAGGATCACATTCTCAGGCGGTCACGAGGATCACGGTTTTGGTACATTGGGGCCGGCCAAAGCAGTTCTAAACCCTAAAATCAAAAATGGGCTAGTTAGGGTTTCTTTTATACCCTATATAGACAAGAGGGTTAGCTAGGGTTTCCAATTATCCCACTTTTTGGCATATGGGATAATTAGAAATGGGCCCTTGCCTTTAAGGGCTAGGTGGCCCCGAATGTGCACCACGTAAATGTGTGCCCACATTAATGTGTACATTGGAAAATGGCACATTAATTGCACCTATGGGTGTAGCCCACTTAGCATGAAGTATCAGCGGAAATGTGTGCGGCGTTAAAGTAGTATGCGTTGGAAAATGTGCCGCGTTAATAGTTACTGCAATATTTACGGCAAGTTACTTAGGGCTACCGCGCAAAATTCACCATGCCAAGCATTACCGCGTCGGCCAGGGAGTGGGGGTATGCGGCGTGAAAGCGGCGGTATGGTATACGTCTGAGGTATCTTTGTCTTGGAGCGTCACCAAGTTTATTGCTTGAGCGCTGCGGGCTTCTCTCCCATGGTAGATTTTTAGATCTTGTCTTTACTACATATTCGGTGCGGAGGGGGGCTTGTCGATGTGCTCCCCCAAATCAAGCATGGTATACATGTGCCGTCACGGCAATGACTACAGTGGATGGTTGCCATGTTGCCATCACGGTATTAACTCTGTGAGAATTGTGGAATTTTAGGGTCTAAGCCACCATCCAGCACGCGTTCGCGGGTTGGGGTTGGGGCCACTGGGTCGTCATGGCTATAGTATTTAGATGCAAGTCGCTGGCAGGGGCGCAGAAATGAAAGGGAAAGGGAAAAGAGTGAAAGTAGAGCCTCATGATGCTGCTCTTAGTGAAGTATGGAGGGGTTTAACCCAATGGATGGGATATTCAATTCTACAAAACTCTTGTGGGAATTTTTGAAAGGGAAACAAAGCAATAGAGTCAGAAAGCAATCTGAGTCACCGCAAATTTGGTTGAGCTTATGACTTTTGACCTCTCAAATTGGCCGCTCGCCCAATTTGTATGGCAGAGAAGAGGCTCGGGACAAGACTTTTGACAAGTCAAAGTGGAATAAGTCAAAGTCAAAGGCTAAATCTCAAGTCACTTGCTAGAAATTCAAGCCAATGGCTCAAAGTCAAAGTCAATGGATAAAAACTATAAAGGCAATGGCTGAAATCAAAGTCAATGATGGATCAACGGAAATAGGGGAAAAAATGGACGGTTGTAATGTGACAACGTAATCTTCTATAGACTATCTCGATAATCTTTAGCTACCTAAAATTCCATATTATAACCTATGTTTGATCCAATAGCTCGGGATATTGGGATCTGGTTGGATCTTGATAAATTGCAAGACCCATGATTTAAGAGGAGGTTAACCTCCTCCTCGATGGGTTTATGCAAAATAAACCTCGAGGCCTATTTTGCATGACGCTCGAGAGGAAGAGGTTGTCCTCCTTAAATCATAAGCTAGCAATTTATCTAAGCTTGTTGCAGATTTGATAAGATTCTCAAATCAATAGATCTACTCTAGCAAAAGACCCGTATTTATGATGCCATCACTGGTTTTTTATTCAGATGGAAATCTATTGCCTGCAGAAGCTTGTTTTGAAGTTTCAAAGCATCAAACAGATTTTTCAACCTTTTTAGATTTTGCAAATGTCTCACTGGATTCAATCTAAGATATAGAAAGTCCTATTTTAGAAAACAAAACTCTACTGAATCAGGTTGAAAATTATGGTAGAAGTTTAGGCTGCCAATCTCAAAGCGGGCAACAGAAGCAGAGCTCTATGCATAAATTCTATGCATGGTCGAGCTCAGACGACGCGAAACTGGGAGCCTCTTGTTTTTGCTTGAAATGAAAATAGAGCCCAAAAAATACAAGCTTCACAGATGGAATCAGAAAACATATAAGGGAAATTTATGAAAATAACCTTATTGTTGACTTAATTCCCAAATGCCATTCATATTTTTGAAATTTCCAACATGCCCGTAATTCTGAAATATTTTTTCCATTAGCTCTTTGTATTTTAAAAATCACCAAAAAGCACATTTTCACAACATATGATTATTCTGTACAGATCACAATAATTTGCAAAATAAATTTCAAAACATCACATTATGATAAAATATGCAATGGAAATATCTAATAGGATTTCCGCAACTGTACTTTATTACGGCCACCATTACCACATGTGTTCACTTGTACACACACCTTTCTCTATCCATATCTTCTGTCCTATGTCGCTTCCTTTTAGGCCTGTTAGGAGGATGACGTGTTGTAGGGGGTAGCATTTGATTATTTTCAAGAAGTTTAATATATGGTGGATAAATAGCACCAACATATAAATAGCAAAACGAGCTCAACCAGTAACCTAGATGGTATAAAGCACTGATGTTGTCGTCAGAAAAGAATAGCAACAATTGCATAACCACAAGGCAATGCTAGAATTTGCAGATTGGAACTTGAATAAGGACCTTGCCAAAAAATGCTGGCACCGTTGAAGTCCCAGAGTGCAAGCACCACCGAAAGCACCAGAGAGGCTGATTCTGTGGAAAAAAAATTGGTTGCAAAATTTTCTCTGAAGAAATTGGGCAGAAACTGATGAAATATGGGAAAAAATAAAATATGTTAAGGGCTTTTGGGGAATTTTTAGAATACCTGGAAAAAACGATAGCCTATCTATTGTCAGTGCTTCATTGCCAATAGAGGATGCATTTTGCAGGTAGAATAGATAGATAGAGGAGCCTCTATGAGTCGTTCGCCCGGCAAAACAGAGCAAATAGGGAGAAAAATGATCAGAAGTTATGTTCAGGGCTCTGAAATATATGCCGAAAAATTTCTGCTCAAAATTTTATAAAATACTTGTTAAATCCGGCAAATTAGAGGGTATTTTCTGAAAAATCCGGTATGTAGCAATATAACACGGCATTTTACCAATTTAAGCAAAATCTAATCTGGAGGCCTGGTTATGTTAGATGTGCCATGTGGTAAAGACATAATTGTTAGATTAGTTTGTTATAATATGGTAGAATATATCATACCCCAAGTTTCATCTAGTATACTTGTCTCTTTTCACAACTTCAGGACAAGTTTCATATGGTACACTTGTCCCTTTTCACAATTTTAAAACTTTATTGATCCAACAGGTGAGAGTGGTCAGATTGTGATAAATTGCAAGGCCTATGATTTAAGGATTCAAAATGGAAGATGTAGATGTTGGTCATCAAAATGCTTGGCAACAAATAACTATCACTAGAAGGGGGTGAAAATAGAGTTACCTTGGTTTTGATGATACCTTGGCAGAGTATCCCTTTCGGGGAAATCACAGCAAACAAAATTCCGTCCGGTGGAATCACTTACTCGACCAAACTTGCGCAGTAACGCAAATTACTGCATTTTGAGGGCAGTTTTCTGCCCTCTTGAACTCCTCTAATCGCTCTCATTCCGACCCAAATGGAAGTCACTCGAACCGATTTGGAGCTGGATCGGTCAAAAAAATCCATGCTCAAACAACTGAGCAAAAAAATGGGTAAGGGTTGGGCGCAGTTAGTGTGACTGCGCAGTTACGTGATTTTGGTGATTCCCTTTGAAGGGATGCCGTGTGAAGTATCACCAAAACCTGGGTAACTCTATTTTCACCCACGCAAGATGCAAGGGAGTGCAATTTTATGTTATCATAAAGAAAGAACAGAGCCTGTAAACAATTGTCCTAATTTGATACTAGAACTAGATTTTGGTGCAGTATAGTTTCATCAGTACAAGGTAGTGCAAATTAGACTGGAATCCACAAGAACATATATGTCGATAAATCAAGTTCATTGTCGTCCACAACTAAACTAAATCTGCTGCAAGAGAAGCAGGGCCGTTAGATGCCGAAGTAGCTCTTGAACATGGCATTGATTTATACCTAAACAACTTATGGTTCAGGATAAGATGATCCACTGTGCTTCGTCTGGGAAGGCTAAATTCCGGCGAGAAGACTGGCAGAGCGGCTTGATCTTGGTTTATGTCTGTGAATTGAGGGCAAAAATCCTGCAGCCCTTCTGGTGCTGCAGAAACATGTGGTAAAATCACAATAGCATCACCGTTTTCAAGAGCATCACCATTTTGAAGGATCTGGGAGCGGCAAAGGGGACAATTAGGGTGAGTTGAACCGTAATATATCGCGGATTTGCTCATCAGCTGCCCTGTAAAAACAGACGGGAATGCTTCGAATCTGAGAGTGGTCCAGACCCTTTGAAGCAGAGGGCAAAAACTGCTCCGGCTGATGCGTATTAGGCATAGCTGCTCTGCGGCGGTTCATTCTCCAATTGGCCCAATCAGCGCAGCAATACATGGATATCACAAAGCAAGTTGCTGTGAATGCTAAGACGCCTAAAACCAGGAAGGTTTCTGGGCGCCCAGCATCCTCCGAGTTCATTGCTGGATGGTATTTTGCCGTTCAAACGGAGATCAATCTATAGTAAATTTCGGCCCCATAACATACGGCAACGGAAACCCCTGTGCGAAACCAGTCTAAGTCCGTCTCAAGACCAAGCGACGACTTCGTAAAGACCAACAGGTTTCTAAGAATCTGAACCCGTATTAAAAATAAAAACTGTGCAATGCGTATTTTCTGTATACGACAATCATTCCACATGAGAATGAGAATGTCGCCTTCTTAAAATATTTCTTACACACTCTTTGACCAGTGAGCGACAAACCCTGTACAGAAAAAGAGAAAAAGGTAAATTTCCTACATAATTTAAGCTAGGAGGGAGCATTAAACAAAAAAACTAGTTTCTAACCGGAAAATGTGAAGAATTCCATGGTTTTTTACCGGAAAACTTGTAATAATTTTTTTATATCGGAAATTCTTGATTTCAACAGGTAGGCTGCAAGGGTTCCCCGGAATTTGTCGTTCACTGTCTTTGACAGAATCATAAGAATCACTGCCACGTGTCAACATGCAATTGGAGGTAGAAAGGCAAATTGTAATGTAAATGGTTTTTATCTGGTGAGATTCCCCCTGTCTATCTATATTTGTGGTAATTTAGCTATAAGAATTGTCCCACAGTAGAAAAATGAGTAATCCAACAAATCTTTTGCCGTCCAGAATCAGAATCAGGGCTCGAATTTAGTGGCCCACCGAACTAGGAAAAATGCCGCCCACATTTGATATTACCGGATTTTCGGATTTTTTGAAGCCTATTTTTCGGATTTCTTTGGATTGCAAAAATAATCGGAAAATTGCCAAAACCTTTTTATCTAATCGGAAAATTTTAAGGATGGCCGGATTTTTCGGGGAGAAACCCCCCTATTTTCGATCCATGTCCAGAATGCCATGAGACACCCTGGGATGGCAAGCAAATACCTAGTTTTAGTTTTAGTTTTTTAGTAAAACATGCATAGGTAGGACTTCATTCACTACACATTGCACACAATACTTTCTTTCTCATGTTAGCCCCTGAATCTAAAATTTTATGACTTGCCACGTCTGCTTGCATCCTATTGGACTACTTATAACTTTACACTTTTTTTGTAAAATACATGCATCGCTTTCTATCGAACACAGCCATGATAATTATTTATGTGATTTATGTGCATATAAACAAATATCAACTAACCATATAAATTGCCTTTTTGACACATGCCCGGTGTTTACATTCAACTCCTCACATTCGCATGGAAGAGACAAAATGCAAAAGTTATATCAAATCAATAGTATATTGATATTTGTTGTGCAACAAAGTCCATAAGTTATATCTGGCTATCGACATATCTCACATATATGATTTTGCATTGTCCTAAATATGAAACATTGAGGTTTAAGTATACTACTAGAGCTATTTCTTTACCAGAAATTTCAAACCCCCCAATTAACACAAGCATCAAAAGGTTTGATTTGATAAGATATCATTATGGAAAGGTGATCGAGATCCTATCATGGATGATTGACATGGTTGACATCTGCTGCACAAATAAAACATGCTTTTGTTGTATTTCAAAGAGTACAAACTACAAGTCTTTTAATGCATATAATATGGAGCACGCCATGCATTTCGACTAACTCACCCTTTTATTTA
The DNA here is from genome assembly GCA_021234155.1 of Isoetes taiwanensis. Lineage (NCBI taxonomy): Eukaryota > Viridiplantae > Streptophyta > Lycopodiopsida > Isoetales > Isoetaceae > Isoetes > Isoetes taiwanensis. The sequence continues at coordinate 1,120,228 of JAJEKV010000155.1, read as the reverse complement.
ACTCTATAACATGATGGGTAAAATGTCGCAATAACTTTCTTGTAGCATTAATTTCATATGATTTGAAATAGACGTAATTGAGTAGAAATTTCAACAAGAGTCCTTTTATTTTAGTATAGCCCTATGATATAAGTGTAACATTGGCTGGATTATATGTTGGAGCATTTAAACCATGGTTATCGAGAACTAATTTTCGAACTCCGTTCCTGTTCCAGAACTAGTTCCCGAGGGTTGGGTGTTCTGAGAACTCTGGTATGTTCACGTATGGCCTATTATCAGAAACTGAGTTCCGAAAGTAGTTTCCATTATTTGGGAACCAACTTCTCGGTAATGAAAAAATTTCCAACAATTTTTTCAATGGTCAGCACAGTCTTGGAAACGAAATACTTGCGCTAACGAACGAAGTAACCTCCTCTGTTGTTATTCTTCTCTGCCAGTGAATCACTTTCTACGTAGAGTTGAGACCCACTCTAGTGAACCATGAATCTTGTGGAAGCCCTTAGAAGCTGCCGGTCTAAGGTATTTATGTTGATGATTTTTATTACATTCAATTGGATTTGTTCATTACGTTTCAACGATTTCCTTACGCAGCAGAGGGCCAAGCGTCGATAGGTGGGTCACGATCTTCATCTTCACTGATTCTTTTAATCTTCAGTATTTGTGGCCAGAGAGGAGTCCTTGTTTCACTCTTTAATAGGTTAATTTAGTTCAGCTCTAGTGAGGAATTGAGCATGAATAAAAGCCACTTCCACTTAATTATTAATGATCTGACCAGGCTCTTCACAAACCTTGCTTTGAATTAAAAATAAAATCTAGTTGTGCAGATTGTATATATATCTTTAGCGCAACTCGGGTCCCTTGAAGTATTTATTTATTAAATGTTCTAAGATATTATAGAAAGTAAAGAGAACTCCAAATACATTTTCAAAATTGAAAAATTCCAATGCTGGCCATTCCATTCCCATGCGTTCCCGTTCCCGTTCTGGAATTTGGGTCCAAGTTTCTAAAAAGTTCTCGCTCCGGGTAACTATGAGTTAAACTAACAAGGTTATGAACCTCTAAAGTACCTTAGATAATTATTTAAACAAGATCCATTTATGCAGAGAAACTATTAACAATTTCTGAACTCATAGTAACATAGGTAGAGTGTCATCAAGGGCAAATTACGCTCCATAATTCTCGTCGGGCTTCCTTTGTGAAGCTTTTAGTTATGAAGGATGCATTGATCGAAGGCACCTCCAAGAACATCGATTTTCTTTCCATTATTGTGGCAAGGGGCGTCTGCCATAGTTTGTGTAGTACCCGTCCTCGGCTTGTTCGCTCTATTCTCTTTGATGATTCAACCATACTTAGCTCCATTTCAAATCAAATCTTGCGTGTTGGAGTGTAAAAGTTGATTTGCAAAGAACGATTTTAGACTCAGACCAGCTTGACAGCCTGCATCTTGACATAATGTTTGACTGCATCTCCAGAAGTGTCATGGATTCTGTATAGCATCGCCTTGATTTATGGACGATGCTAAGATGTGCCTCTCTTGGTCGCCCTGAAGAGAAAATTCCTTGCATTTTGCGCAAAATATTCTCCGTTAAAATGGATTTAGATTCATATGTGGAATGGCATGTAGGCATTTTTTGTTGCCTTCCCATGGTGAAATTGGAAAAGGTTGATGATTGTTACTATCTCTTATCTAATATATATATGTTCTTATGACCGTCCATTCGAGATCCTATGGTTCACGTGGCTTTGGGACGTATCCTATGACCCAGATGGCTTGGAGTTTCTATATAATCCTATGGTCCAAGTTGATTTCATTCTGATTGTCAGTCCAAAATCCTACGGAGGCTCATGCCCGGATGGCTTGGGGCCGACTTGGCCAGGAGGAGGAGGCGGAGAGCGCCTCATCCAGCCGGAGCTCCGGGACCAGGGAACTTCACCTTTATATAGAGCATATGGCATGTGCATGCAGGGGTGTTGAAACCATACGTATCCACGGCTTTTCTTGGTGAAACCTTCCCAATATGCATTACATATAATTTTAATTTTGGCCCCTTATCATTTATACTCCAGTCTGACTAGCAATCCATATACCCTTCCCATACATATCTTGGACACCATAAGAAAAGTCCCACAACCCTTGTACTTTTATATGGTAACATCATTTTTGAATATTTTTTAGTCATTACAAGAGCAGCTTTGCATTTGCTTGGGGGTTTGGAGCTTGATAAATGCAAGGTTAAAGGGGATTAACATCATAATGCAAGGTTAAGGGGGATCTAGGTTGATTGGGGAGTTGAATTATCACTTGCCCTACAAAGTTTATAAAGGCAAGATCCATGAAGATCAAATAAGCTTCCTGATTATTGTGATGTTGGCCAATGTTTTATAATGTTGAAATGTTGGTCCAATGGTTTATAATGTTAAGCATATGGATCGGCATATTCACTTATATTCCTTAATCTACATACGTAAAGTTCCCTCGTTTGTAGAATTATGCAAATTTTCAAAATTTGCTATCTTGTATAACAAGATTTGTAAAATACTATAAAAGATTTCAAAGCGGGAATACTATATGGTGTTGATTTTATGCGTGCAAAAATACAATTATGAGGGAGCTCTCGTACCCTACGTCTTAGGTAATAAATATACTTAAACCAAAGGGGTTTAAAGGATTTTAATTTAAATGTTGAATAATGGATTTGTGTTAATTAATATCAATGGTAGTTATATGTGTTTGTTATTATATCAATAGTTGTTATGTATTTAGTTGTTATATTTGTTGGTTTTATATGTTGGATGTTAATGGTTTGTGTTGCAAAAAAAAAATTTAGCCCCGCCAGGAGATATAGGAACGTCAGTGTGACAAAAATTTTAGGAATTCAAACCCGAGGAAAAAACTAGGAATTCATTTAAGGGCTTTCATCACGCTTAACTTTTGAATTTCATCACAATAAACAAGTAGCTTTTTGAATTTCATCACAATAAAACAAAAGTTACCATAAAGATAGGGGATTGAAGTCCCATTATTAGAAAGTCATAAAGTTTACAAAACCATACACAAACATTTTCAAGCTGGAATTCCAACGGTAGCCTTTGGCCTCCATGGATTGTTGTGGTTGAAACCAAAGGGTGGAAACACTACGCTTGTTAACTGGGATCTAGAAGCCTTGGAATTTGCTTAATAAGCGCCTCAAAATCTAAAAATGCATAGTAATTTTTGCAACCTTCGTGAATGAGCCATAAACAATATCGATAAGCGCCAATCACAGCTGTGTCGGTACAGTAGGATGTGAAAACCACAGAAACCAGCCGAAAAATTGCTGTTTTTAGCATAGATAACTTAATAAACCTTATCTATATCATACATTATCAAAGATATGGGAGAGAGCTTTCCAGCGCAGTAAAATCATCTCAAAGCGAACTCACGAGATCAAAGATGTGATAAAGAAATGTGTTGTCGGTGAGGGCGCACTGCAGTAAGCCCTTCAAACCCCTTCATGTACCCATTATGCACCACACAAAAAGGGGCTTTGTTGTGACCATTGGTTGTTGACCATCATGCACCACAGCAGCATAAAGAGGGGCTTTGTCGAGAGCCATTGGTTGTTGACCATTATGCACCACACACACAAAAAGGGCTTTTGTTGTGAGCCATTGGTTTGTTGACCATTGGAAAAAAGGCCTAAAACCAATGGCTCGAGGAAATGGTGCACTCTAGATATGCAGCATTAGTACATCCATTTGAATACATCAATCATAGGAAAACCTTAGTGAAAAACATACAAAACACAAAGAAACCCCTGTTATTATGCTACATATTGGTTTTTCATGGTTTATGTCTATATATGGTAGTTATGGTCCTAGCCCTTATGAGTATGCCTTGGCAAATAAAGAGGTTAACGTCATAACCTATAGCAAATAAGCGAGGAGTTAACATCATAACCTATATCACCTCAAAGGGAGTTAACTTTATCGCAACCTATGGCAAATGTATCACCAACCTATAACATCATAATCTATGGCAAATAACCTATGTCCTTACGATGTACAATATGTAGCATATGCGGGGTTTCTTTTGTATTTTTATCTTGTTTTTCCTATGGTTTTGCTATGATTTGGTGAATATTATCGATAGGTGTAAGTATTTCTAGAGTGCGCTATACATCTTGCATTGATTTTGCTCTTTTTAATGGTTGCTTACCCATGTATTTTGTGAGATGTACAAGAAAAATATATAGCACAACCCTCCCTTGCATCGCGAGTCGAAGGGCATATTTTAGGGTTCGAGGCATATAAACTCTCTTGAATCATTCTACTGCTCTCATATTACGGGCGGTCACGGCTCTAACACCTCCTTTAGAGCTTAGGAAGCATTTTTCTACCGGATAGACATGGCCCGAATGCTGGAGGGATGAGCAACTTAGAGAAGAGGATGGTTGTAATTGCTTATCCAGTTAGAAATTGCTTAAAGAGAAGAACAAAGGTATTATTTTATTTTTGGTTTACAGGCTGAGAGGATTCGTGGTTGTAATTGCTTATCTATTCTATTCTAGAAGAAGGGTGTTTAGTTCATTTATTTACATGTAAGCGATGGTGATGAAATTATTAGGAGTTGATGTAGAGATGCCAAGCTGGGAAAGCATTGGAATGTACTCAGGATGATAGCTTGGGGTGCGGGCTTTGGCAAAACCACTTCGACAACTTACTTCTCAAACTCGGCCGGATTTTGGCGGTCATTTGTTGCTTCAAGCGGGAGGCATCTTCACATGCATTTGGTTTGGACAAGTAGTTCCATGTGACTACTTGAGGTTCAATTTATTTTTTTTGCGTGCATAGGAAACTAAGATTGTTGTTTAAAATCATGTTTAATTATGTAATCATCCACCTTAAAGTTCTCTGATTACGCAACCTATTTATCTTTAAGTAAGGTCCAGGACAAGTGCATTTTGTTGATCCGACATTTATTAATCTAGCTTGCTGTTTTTAATTTGATTAGTTGACAAATTTTCACTTGTGGATTCTGTTGATGCACGCTCATTTACTTAGCCTTCCATATGTTTTCCATTACCTTCATCTTGTGATGGCCCAAAATGATTCTCAAATATGATCTTGAAAGTATTCCCGGAGTTCCCTCCCTATTCTTGATTGCATTCAACCATTTCAAACACTAGGACTCTTTAATTCTCGACCCATTCAAGGCACTGCCGTCACTATGGGATTGCGGCTCCAATACTGTCTGTTTCATCCTACTACTGAGCAACCACATTAACGCAATTTCGAAATGATTAAATATTCTCTCCTTTCATGCCAAGTTAGCTTGTCTTATTCAAACCATTGTTTTGTGTCTCAAAGCCGTGGGAATACTTTTTGCTAGTTATATGGCCATATGCTTTAACTTGTGGTGAGCTTTGAAATCCGTGGGAATACTTTTGCTAGTTATATGCATATGCTTCAACTTGTAGTAGGCTTTAAAATCTTTTATCGCGGATGCAGATGTAGAGGAAAAGAACTCCACATAACCCTCCTCTTAATAAAAGATGTAGCCTAGCATTAACGGATTTGTACCAAAGTGGTGAAACTGATGTCGAGTCCTTTATCAGGATGTCATGTCCAGTTATCCTTTAGCATGACTCCATATGAAACGACTCTCAACTCCCATCACGAACATTTTGCGCAACGTGGAATGTGGATTATAGAATTGTTTCTCATGCAAATATCTTTGCGATATTACCCCGTATTGGGGATAATTATTCTTAGTGTGGAATGATGCAATCATCTTGGTACTTTTGTTACTTTTAATGGTTGCTTGGAAATTCTAGTGTTCATGCGTTTGCCGGTATGGTGGTGAATATGGTGGTTATCGAGTTTATGAGGGTTTAAATATGGCTGCAACCACCATCCTTTCTAAGTTGATGCGTTGGAAACCTTAGAAATGTAATTATAGTACAAGCATTGATATATTCTTATGTCATAACCAACACATAACAACCAACACATAACAATATTAACATTAATTAATATTCTTCGATGCCTTGTTTTTGGGGCTGAAGGAACAAGAATTACACAATTATAATAACCAACACACTGCTACCATTGAGACCATTGAATCCAACACATTTAAGTGGAAATCCCCCTTAAAGCCCCTTTGGTTTGGGTGCATATTCTGCGAGGGGTGGCGGTAGGCGTGAGCCTCGTATTTGTATTTTGCGTCTGAAATCAACACCGTATAGTATTAAAACCCGATCTTATAGTATTTTGTTTGCAGCGCGCCATAGAAGTCAGTATGTCTATACCACGGCATATAGAAATATGTCTATATGACCTACATAAATTTATATAAATTGGTCTATATGATATAAATTCATTGACAATGCTAACTTATAAGAGGTGACTTGTCATTCCATTGACAATGTACAATTGTTACAATAAATATTTCACAATGCAACTTGAGTCATAGACGCAGCTCCCTTAGTGGAATGAAAGTGCAATAATGAAAGAGACTTAAAATCGTCATTCATGCCATGGATACATGGATCATAAAAGCTTATTGCACGAATTTTGAAAAGCGTCATCCCCTTCGAACATCCCATCTCTTCCAACCTTTCCATAACTCACATTGCATAATTGTTCGGTTGTAGCTCGAGTTTGAACCTAGAAAGTTCTAAAGGCTCAAACATGGCCTTTACTTTATACATGGTTAAATGCATCTGACTAAATATAATTATAGCATTGTACCTATATAGAACTTAAGTCCTAAGAAAGAACAAAACAAAGAACAAAAAATGAAAAGAAATTATATGATCAAAATCGGTGAAAGTCACCACAAAATTCTTGATCAGCGCATTTTAGTCATTCACAGTAGCTTTGTTGTAGGGTTTTGGAGTTTGATTATTCAAATAGAAGCCTGTGGAAATGCAGGAGTTAAAGGGGATTAACATCCTTAATGCAAGGTTAAAGGGGGATCGTTGATTGGGGAGTTGAATTATCAATTTACCCTACAAAAGTTTATAAAGGCAAGATCAACAAAGATCAAATAGCTTCACAATTATTATTAGCCAATGTTGGCCCAATGTTTTATAATATTGAAATGTTGGTCAATGGTTTATAATGTTAGCATATGGATGTTGAAATGTTGTGTGGTTTTCATGGTTTTGTAATGTCCCACAACCCTTGTAGTTATGGTCCCTAACCTTATGGTAACACTTATGGCAAATAAAGGAGGTTAACATCGCAACCTATGGCAAATAAGCGAGTAGGTGGTTTAACATCATAACTATGTCACCTCAAAGGAGGTTAACAGCATCATAACCTATAGCCAAATAAAGTCATAACCACTTAACATCATAATCTATAGCCAAATAACCTATGTCCCTTACAATGTACAAATAGAAGCATGTGCAGGCGTTGCATATGAAAGTCGTATGTCTATACCGCGCATACATAGAACATATGTCTATGTGAGCCTCTATAAATTTATATAAATTGGTCATATATGATATAAATTCATTGACAATGCTAACATAAGAACGACCCGTCATTCCCGTGACAATGTACAATTGTTACAATAAATATTTCACAATGCACCAACACAGTCATAGACATGGCTCCCTTAGTGGAATGAAAGAATAAAGTGCAATAATGAAAAGACTTAAAAATCGTCATTCATGCCATGGATACATGGATGTAAAGCTTATTGCGAACGAAAGCGTCATCTTCGAACATCCCATCTCTTCGACCTTTCCATAACTCACATTCACGGTATAGTTGTTAGGTTGTAGCTCAAGGTTGAACCTAGAAAGGAGGTTCCACAAAGAGAGGGCTCAAACATGGCCGCTGCACTTTATACATGCCAAATGCATACATTAAATATAATTATAGCATTGTACCTATATAGAACTTAAGTCCCTAGAAAAGAGAACAAAACAAAGAACAAAAATGAAAGAAATTATATAGTCAAAATCCAGTTGAAAGTAACCCTGAAATTCTTGATCAATGCCATTTTATAAATGTCTTTCTTTGGATCTTTCTTGGTTGTGGCTAAAGAATAGCACTTTTGAAGGCTGCTTAGAGGTCAAAGCACACGCCACTTATGCTTCCGATGTAATCATTTGAAGTAGCATTCCATCCCATAATTATGCTATAACTAATACAATAATAAAAGCAGTTAACATGAGAGGCTTATGTAGCTAAAGCGGCGAGGAAAACATACACGAGAAATATAGGCACAAAAATTCTTATAGCACAAAAGCTAGGTATAGCACAAAAGAGCGACATTCATTTCTAAAATCTATAGATGCACATTTGGGACCGGTGAATATCTTTACATTCTCTATAGTTCATTTGCAAAATATCAAACAAATGCAAAAGCACCAATACCTGTGCGGAATGATACATATGATACCTGCGATAAAGATCCAGGTTGCTCAATATCGCAAAGAAGTGTACATTCTATCGTAAACATAAAGAAAAAAACAATATTTTTAGGAACATTGTACTTGCATGTTCTCATGTAGTCGAACTCGGGAACAAAAGCGATAGGAATAGTGAAGTGGGTACACCTTAGCTTGATCTCCATTGCTCTATCCCTTATACCAATCCGATTACTACAGGGATGCTCAAAATGAACCTCATTATAGTAAAAATGAGCGACTAGCAATTAAAAAAGAGCACAGGAAAGAACATCCAGACCGGAGAGAGCAAACTTAAGAGAAAACTATTCAAAGAAAACCTCGAATTATTTGAAGATGAAATGAAGAAGCGAGGGACCCTTTCTATTCAACAAAAGAGTATGGAGTTGAATATGCGCATTTTGCCCTATACCACCAGCGGTAATAATGTTTACCTGCGACAAAGAAACTTTGAGCAGTGCTACTTCTTATCGACTGATGCGGGGACAGCCGATTCTTGAACCACAATCCCTAGAAGAAACCATGAATCGTGATAAAACTTCCGCAGGATAAAGGATCATGAAAACAACATCTTATAAAAACCACGCCACATAGCGAGGGTCTTCAAGCAGTTACATCAAACCTTATCACCTACTCGCGCCGGATGGTTTAGGTACCCTAAAGGTCTTGTCAAATGAAGCTCACCTTGCTTTTTGCATTTTTGAAGAGCAGTGGGAGGGAGGTGCGTCCAGTTATTGTGAGTAGTGGTAAGAGGAATATTATCACTTGCTTGGGTGCAAAACTGACAATGACAATGTTAGCATGATTTACCGGTTCGCCCGCCGAAATTATTTCGTGATCGGTCCTACCTGTAGTCCTCGCAAGGCACAAAATATCCTTTATAAATCTGAGAAACCAACGAAACCTAAAGCGAGAATGGATGTCGGCCCAAGAATTGTCTTCATAGCGGATCTGCGCCCAAAATGAATGGTTGGTTCCTTTTTGCACGCCGTGATTAATCCCTTGTTCAAAACTTGTTGGATATTTTTAAGCTTCTTCCAGAGATACGAGAAAAAGCAAAGCGTCAAAGATCAAGCAAGAATCTCTGACAAAAAATGCCTGCTTGAGAAAAGATGTATAATCGATTCCTGATTTGCAATGACGCACCATCTAGCAGGACATGAAACATAGAAACCACGCATTACTTTTATCACGGATGAATTCTTGCCCAAAGCGTCTCTTGACCTCGAAGCTAAAATCTTGGGAAGAAAGCGGAGTTTCTACAACCAACAACGTGATCAAATAAAGCCTATACCCCTACAGGATCCATGGGGCGCCATTTTCGCCCACCACCTAGCGTTTGGAGTACTTGCTAGAACAAGTTTTTTACAGCAACCAACACTTAGTCGGACTCCTTTGCCAATTAAAAAACCCCTACCGAGTCCGCGAAGTTGGTCACCTCACGGGTTCTTAATGAACGAAGTCAGGAGACTCCGGACCTGAGATCTTGGCGGATGACATTTAACCATGCTGTACGTGGCCAGGCCGCGTCATGGAGACTAGCGCTTGAGTGTCCCAGAATAGTCATCTTCCGCGATGAGGGCGTCTGCCGAAACAGCGACCATCTAGCGCCATGGCGAGGCGATGGTGCCTTGCAGCCGTCAGGCCAGGGTCGACTTCCAGGCTTGCGGCGGAGAGGAGGGACGCAAGTGTGAAGTTGCGAGAGAAAGTCCAAGGTGTACCTGCGCAAGCGAGGGGAGGCAAGCAAAGGCTGAGTGGGAAGGATGGAATCTTGAGCCACCAAATGCGTGGGGCACCACAAACCCTCGAGGCCCGCCTGCTTGCGACACCCGACTACACACATCACCTTTCTGATGGCACTCACGCCCGCGCCCAGAAGACCACATCACCTCCACCTCCCACCATATCCTTATTGCTACCACCACCAAACTCTTTGCTTTCCCGTCACGCCCGAGCCAAATGGCGATTGTGCACGCATGGTCTCTTGGAATTGTCGGGGCTTCCCATGGCGGAAGAGGCAGTCTCAACTTCGATGGCCAGATATGCACCTCATTTTGCTCATGGAAACATGGGAGCATCTTTGGGCATAGATTACCCAACTTGCCGGGGATACCATGCAGCTGCTTGCGTCTTCCAATGAATGCGGAAAGCGAGGGGCGCGGAGGAATTGTGCTTCTACTCTGGGAATGACCTTAGCACGGTCGGTTTCCACATTGCAGGCAGGACAGAAGCTTATATGAGGTACCTGGGTGTGCTCCCACATCGCAGAAAGCAACTTCTATCACGACCATCCAGAGGTGTGGATAGGTTTAGGCTCTATGTCGATCTATCTGATGACACTCCTGGCTGAAACCTGAGGCAGAGGGTAGAGATCATGCTTTCGTTGGAACTTCAATACGCGAGCACGAAACAACGATGAATTTAAGCCCTCGCGAGATGATGTGTTCTGTTGACCCTTGGCCGAAGGAGCTTATTACGGGCATGTGCTGACCGGTCTGTGGCTATGGGAGGCGGTTGTTCTTTGCTTTCGCGGTATCTTTGACAACATGATTTGCAATGGATTGCTAGTGGCCGTCCCTCAGCCGGCCTACTGAGCGGAGAACCGGAAGGTGGATCGGCATAGTAGACTATGTTTGGTGGTAGAAGCGGGCATGCATCTCGTCAAAACATTTTTGGTGAGAGCAATTTGTATGGGGTAGGAGGTGCACTTAGACCACTGTTGCTCACTACCCGGTGGCTTGTAGTTGCTCAGACGCATGTCAACACCTCCTCATTATGCCCGGTTAGGCGGGCTATAGTAGCTCTACCTCAAATACTTGCGGAGTTCGGCAAGCGTATCTCACAATGCTCAGCGATGGGCGGTGGCGGGCATGCTCATTGGCGTCCCTGAAATTTCGCTGCGAGAAAGGTATTTTGGGAGATCCGCCTAGGCAAACCACAAAGAACTCTGACCTTTACGCATAACCCGGTGGTTCGATCTTTGAGAGTGCAAAAACCAATGGCCAGCTCGCCCAAAGTCAGACCACTCACCTTTCGGATGCATTGAAACAATACAGCACTTTCCTTAAGGCTAGGATTTACATTCGCGTCCGGCGGAAATGTTCTTCCCCTCACGGAACTCATCCCGGGATAGTCACGGCGAGAGAGGGGGTGCTCGGGAGGCGGTGCCGCCCTGAGAAACATCCACTCGGAGACCCGGTGGGGGCAATACACCTGTAAGCTCCCCAGCTCCCGAGGCAGGCGGCATTACCCCAGCCCGGGGGCCCGTCTTGGAGATCCACGGAGGCAGGAAGGTAGCAGTGCCCCGTCCCAACTTGATAGAAAAGCTGCCTGAGACCTTAATAGCATGTAGAGGCGGGAGTTACTTAGCTAGGCGGGACCATCCATCGTATGCAGAATGCTTGACGGACATGTTCAACAAAGGCATTCTTGTGAGTTTTCCCAGTAATGGACCATTAGCGGGGGTTGTCCCAATCTATAGGCGGGGCCAGATTGCCCGGTGATTACGGTCCTACATCATGATATTTCCGGTGTTTGCAAAGCTTCATGCGGGATCCTCGGCTGACACTTGGCCGAGGATGGGCGGAAACCTTTCAGTCAGAACACTCACACATGCGGAGTTAATTTGAGGCACTCAACCATAGATCATATCTTCCGCAGCAGCGGACTCTGGTTTGAGGACGGCGGGAAATGTCAGCCGAATCTGTATTCTTTGCTTCATAGACTTCACGAGGCACGATACCGTTACTTACCGTGAAAAGGCATGGGCAAGGTGGAAGCGACTAGACATCCTGCCGAGAACTTCTGAAACTGGCGGTGTCACCGGGTTATATGAGACATGCAGTTCGAAATTTTACGCAAACCCAGCAGACCACGACCATTCCGAGGAAGCTTGTGATGCTCGAGAATTCCTTGAGAGATACCCTCTCTCCCACACTATTTGTATTTTGTATATTGATAAATTTGGAGATGGCTCGTGATAATGGAGGCACTAAGATCATCTCACCACCCGGATCGATGGGGCGGTGATCTATCTTGCATTAATGTGGACCCTCCTAACACCGCTCGAAAGACATGCAAGCGCCATCTGGACACATTACGCGGAGGCCCGACATGGTGTCAACTTAGCCAAAACCAAGATGGTTACGGTATAGATGCGCACATGACCGACCTCAATCCTCACATGTCATTGGCCAAATGTTGAAGTGGATTTGCCCGGCTTACAAATATTTGGGTGGAATTCCCGTCGACCTGGCGGGACAATTCCATCCGTTGCGAAGACGCGGCTGGGGTTGGAAGACACTCTATGCAATGGAGAACAATAGTCCTGGCGGTGCATGATTGGTCCTATCAGTACTTTATTCAAGATTACTAATAGAACCCTGCTTTTATGCGAGGTGCAGTGCGGGCAGGTGATTTCCCTCGCCATAGAGATGACTTGGGCAGGTGCAAAAAGCTTTCTTGGCTTACCCGGGCCACAGGGGAAAATCCACAGTCCCATATCGGAATCTGCTTGCGGAAATATGGGGCTCTTGGCAGACCACATGCGTCTACTTCCGGAAGGCAGTCAACATGGATGATACTCATCTCCTAACCTTGCTTGTTAATGGGCCTGATACCCTAAAAGCTTCTTGCAGCGGAAAAGGGAAACTGACTCCAATGGCAAATGGAATGCGAACATAGGTGCATCCAAGTGCAAGCGAGGCCGGTCCTTGCCCGACCTCGAGGCAGTACCTTGACACATGCTTCCTCAAGTAAGCTATGGGATGCCGGCACCCTTGAACAAGTCAAAGGCGGTACATTATGGCATGTATAAATCCCCATGTTGGAAGCGGGGCCCGCAGAAGTACTACACCGCGCTCATCGCGTGAAAAAGCCGCGGATCCATTGCCTCTATCATGCGGTGCACACCATCTCGGGGTTGAGAACCGAGGAAGATGGGTTGGTGAAATTTACATCGGAGAGGCTTTGCTGTATTGCTAGGTTGGAGGCGTGGGCGAATACCACACCCTTCAAAGTTGTCAGGTATATGAGTGACGTTAGGATGCAGCTATCTTGAGCTGGTCGTCGACCAGCCCTGCATCGAGATGTTGGCTTGAGCTTCGGTTGAGTTGGAGCTCATACATTTAGAAGATCATGGATCGTAGAATCGGCCTAGGTCCTCGGGCACCGCCGATACATGTACATATTTCTATCTATATTTGTATTTGTATACGGTTTGGCAGTAAACCTATTCTGTCACGGTTTTCTAACAACCTTTAGGCCGGAGAGTTTCTTCGGGTAATGTATGTCTGTTGTGCCTCCTCTTTGGGTCTATGAGCGATTGGTCTAAGGTGGGCGATAAAAATTTCTATTCTATTCTATTCTATTCTATTCTATTCTATTCTATTCTATTCTATATAGATTCTATCTAGATGATCCTACGGTCCAAGTTGATTTGATCCTGATCGTCGGTCCGAGATCCTACGACTCACGTGGCTTTGTAACATATCCTACGGTCCAGATGGCTTGGGAGTTTCGATATAGATTCTATATAGACGATCCGACGGTCTAGGTTGATTTGATTTTGATCGTTGATTCGAGATCGTACAGTTCAGGTTGCTTAGGGACATATCTTACGGTGCGAAACATTTTATTGTTTCAAATATGCCAAAATTGTAATTTGGTAAGATAAAATGAGAATATAATGTCTAGAAAGTTCTGGGAATGTACTTCTGAGCTCTTGAAAGCTAGAATCTTCACAGATAGTTCTAGATATACAGAAAGTTCGAGAATAGAAAGTTCTAAAAGTCTTAGAATATAAGAGAGAATCTAGGAGGAATTTAAGAATTCGCTAGAAAGTTCAATTTTTGTAAGTTACGGAATGAAAGAAGAATCTAAGGGAGTCCTTCTAGAAAGTTTCAAATTGTTCTAGTAAGATCTAGAATGTTCAAGAAATTTCTAGAATATAAGGGAATCTACGAGAATGTAAGGGAATCTAAGGAAATACTTCCAGAAAGTTCTAGGATGTTCATAAAGTTTCAGATTGTTTCTGAAAGTCCTAGAATGTTCTAGAAAGTTCTAGAATGTAAAAGAATCTAGGAGAATCTAGGGGAATCTAAGAAAATCTAAGAAAATCTCATAAAATGTAAGGGAATCCAGGAAAATATTCATGTGTCTAAGGGAATCTCTTAAAGTCTATGGGAATCTAAGGGAATCTTCATAAAATCTAAGGGAATCTTGATGAAGTCTTAGAGTATCTAAGGGAATCTTCATAGAACCTATTTGAATTATGGCAATCTCATTTTTGAATCTCCCAAAATCATTATGTATTTTCTGTGTGTCCAAAAAATTGCCTTCTGGGAGTTAAATTTCCAATGTCTGATGCTCTTAATTCTGCTTAAATAAGCGATTCTATAGGCCTTGAGAACTTGACCTCATTTCCAGAGCTTGGGATTTGTAACCTATCCACGGCTCGAGCTTATGGTTGTATAAGGCTGTCGGTTCAACCAATCAGAAAGAAGACACAAAATGAGGAGGCTTGTGGTCACGCTTCAGAGTTGTCTCAATTCAGAAGAAAGGGGGAATCCGACTCGAGTTCCATTTTTCTTCCTTTTGAGAGCATCTGTTCATATCAGAGAATTGAATTTGCTGCATTATTATCATTTTCTGCTTGGTCTTGGACTAGATTTTGGCTCTCAGCTACTCTAGGATTTGGTTGATTCCGGATAGGTTATTAGTTCTCAATATTTAGTTTCATTTGCGGATCCTCTAGTGCTTGCATGGTTCAACTCGTACGTGGATATTTTGAGAGAGCAAGTCTATACCACAATTCTTCTATATAAATTTTGTAGCAAAAGTTTAACAGAACCTTTGCGATCATCACAGGATCACGGATTTTTCAAGCATCACGATGTAGTTCCTAGATCAAGATGATATGTCTTTTTCGGTTATGTTTTGTTGCTTCTTTTAGCGGTTAGGTCACATTGGAGGCATGGATCGATCAATGTTGACGAATATGATTTATGCGAGAGACATGTGGGGCCTGACAACTTTTTTCATATTAGAGTGAAGTTCAAGTGGGAAATGCTAACAGGAGCTTTAATCCTTGAACCACGGCACTAAAGATATGATCATAATAATTAATGTTTGATTAGATACTTGAGCGGGGATTCAGGAAAATGAATCATGTGAAATCTTTTTCCTTTGTATTTATCAATTTAGTGCTTCTGCTTTTCACGCCATGCATGGAGTTCACGTACATTCAGTTGAAACAAAATTTGTTCCCGACATGAAGTGAATTCTTAACATGTTAGGTGATGTAGATATAATCTGATCTTTGCTTCTAACGAGATGGATTTTTGCAATGGATATGCAGAAGAAATCTTTCTAATCTGATCACTTGCAAGGGACCATCATGTACGAATTTTGGAGGTCTGTTGGCAATCCATGGAGATTTCTAGCTTCTGAGGTTACCTTACGCTTTCGACATTTTGCGAGAGAGTTTTGCGGGTAGTTCGGTGCAGTATGCGGATAAATCTTTGGGTTGCATTTTTGTCGCGGGCAATTCTCTGTCAATCCCAAGTGGATCAACCATGAATGACATAACAAGGATCCGGTGGCTCAAACAGCGAATCCAGTTCTTACATTAGAATATGGCTTTTACATTCACGATTTAAGTCCACTAACTTAGATTAAAAACATAGGTGATACATTTTCTAAAGTTGTTGTTAAGTTGTGAAGAAAAAAGTTGAATGTATTTTTTGAATATAATGAAAGCTTGTCGATGCGTCTATTGATATCTGAGAAAGAAAAAGCTTGTAATAAGCAGTCATCACGAGACTTAGGCGAGTTGCGGTATGGTTTTGAGAATAAAGGCAAGGTAAAACGAGGGAAAGTAAAGCAGTTCTAGGATAGCTTATTAGATGTCTAAATCAAAATGATTCATGAGATCAGAGCTATTGTTCTGCACATTTGGGCTAATTGAGTGGTTGATTTGTGTAGGGCGAAGCTGAAACAACCGAGATGGATTGCGAAATTTTAGAAAGGTGTTGCAAGACATTTATGGAAGAAAATAGAAATTTCTTGAGAAGGAACCGGCTACGCCTGCTTGCTATAATACGATACCCTTCATGTGAGAAATTAGTCCACGTTAATAAACCCAACTATTGGAAAAGCTTCCCTTACGCTTTACAAAGAAATTTGAACAAACTAATATTATGACTCTAACACAATGTATGATTCGTCTTTTCTGTACATGCCTTTGGTATTTTGAGACCAAACCCATAACAAGTTAGCATTATTAAGCGGGGCAAATCATCAGAAAAGCGAGGAGCAAAAGGAATATTCCCTTTCCTTTTTTTTACAAAGGGGTATGAGTTAAAAAAGAAAAGTATGAAGTTACTATTTTGACGAATAATGTTGTTAAAAACCGTTTTTATTTTTTAAAAGTACCTTATAAAAATCCTCCGCGTTTTTAAAAGGATTTTTATGATTTAATTATAATAAAAAAAATAAAATTACACATTCTTTCCCTCCTTTGTGGACATGTAATGCTTATGGTTAGAGATACATATTTTACCTAGGATTACAAGATGTAGCATGTCAACAAATTAAATCAGAAATTTATCTTTTACTACTAGAAATTATTAAGTTCAAGTACAAGATATCATAATTTGTTTTGCCTTACAACGAAAACTCCTTAAAAAGTTCCAGGATAAAATTTATTATAGAGATTAAAAATATAGAATTTCATATAGGGACCAAAAGTTGAGAACCTCATATATTTGAATAAACAAAATCCTGGAGTCTAAAGTTTTTAAAAGATTTTTAAGATTTTTAAGGATTTTTAAAGTTTTAAGGATTTTAAAAGATTTAAGTAACATATGAAATCACGTTTTTAAAGGATTTTTTCAAAAAATTTTAAAATCTTCAAAAAATAAACACAAAACGTTACCCAAAGATGCAGTTTTGGCGTGTGACATTACCCCCAAATGACTGGTTTTGTGCAATGAAAGGTGACTTTTAAAGTGACACTTTTCCTTAGCAAATAGAATGTTCTTGAAGTATGTTTTAAGAGAAACTCCTAATTTCGGTTAAAATATTTAACAAAAAATTGAAGTCGCGAGTATTCTCAAAATTTGAAGATAAAATCTTCTTATTCACATGCATATCGCGAGGGAAGTGCTTGGGTTATCTTCCTCATCACTATCAATAGATGGTGAAACATGCCACCACCCTCCCTTCTTCCTCCCTCTTCTCGTAATTACAAGCTTTTTAGGCAAATTGATAGTCCTAGTAGATGATTATTGATTCAATTTAAAATCATAGCACAATATAGTCCGTCATTAAGGTTGACTCATCCCTGACCCTTTATGAGACTTCAGCACCGCGGCTCTCATTTCACTCATATCACAACTAAAAGCATTTTAAATGTTGCAAACTGATGAATCTTCCAGGGTTTAATTGACTAAACCTTCCTCCTTGGTACGTATCAAGTACTTTTGCTATCGAGAAAGGTGCGACCTTTGTCGCATCCTCCCTCGGTTGGAAGAGCAATCAATTACAACTGACAATTTTTGTGATATGGGAGGCTCATTCCTGCGTCTTGGTCAGGGTACGCGGCTTCGATCCTAAGTCTGCCTGCGAGGGTGCTTCAATGCTTGGCATTACTTGGACGCTTGAGTGAAAGAAAGGGTTGATGGAGGTGTTAGGCTGAAATGGTTCTACAGCTGTCTTAGAGCGTAACATTGTAGCAATTTTCTGTGAAGAAATTACTCCACCACATCGATCTTCTTCTAAGAAATTACTTCGGCTTGAGAAATTCCATTTTAGTGCTTTTTAAGGATGACTCTTGGGGTACTTTTCTTGCTTGGACTCCTTGGATTTTTGAGGAGGAAGTTACTTTCGGCCCGTTCTATGAAGCAAGTGTCTAGAATTATATTTAAGGAAGCATAATCCCTCTGGTGGACTCAGGTCCTTAGTTGTATACTTCTTCCCACAGCAAACTTTTGTCCATCCTTCAGAGTAGAACTTGATGTGATGTTGAAGATTGAGAGATCATTCAACGACACAACTTGTTCTATTAAGACGTTGAGAGAGAAAACAAACTCTGTGAAATCAGTGGTCTCTTTAAGAAGATCAATCTTTGCCGGGTGGGGTTAAGAATCTTTAATAATTCAGACTAAAGTGGGAAGAGAAAATCCTTCTTCCTTCTAAGGTGCACGGAAAATCTGCTGAACATTTGGTCCAATCGTGTGAGTGTGGCCTACAAGTGAAAGCAGGAGCTTCACTTTTTCTAAAGATCCTAAGCTCCACTAACATGGCAGCACTGATGGGAAAGAGTGTTTGATTCTGTTCTCCCTTATGTGTCAAGTTCACGGGTAAAACACTTGGTGATAATTACTCTTGCTCGCAGGACTGTTAAGAATTGTAATTGTGAGGTTTGGAGTTACCATGCAAGAGTTTGAATAAGTCAAAATACTTTGCACTTTAGACTTCCTTTGAGAGACCATAGCTCCTACAAGGTGGACCTTAACAAAACATTCCTCTGGCATCTTTAGATATTTCAAGAAATGGGGTAGAATAGTTTTTTATCCATTCCATCAATCTATGACATATATTGCGGTGGACATTGAGGGCTTTTTACATTGCTTAGCAAGCTTTCTTCTCTAGCGCTTGTTGTTCACAATGTCGGCGAGGTTACATTTGCACATTATCACATTGAAGAATTTGGGTCAAAACATTTTCTTTAAACTGATTAAGAGAGAACTTGAGCTTACTTCTTCGATTACTCTGTCTTTTATCAGTTTCTCGTTGACTCTTCAATTACGTACACCTATTACGTGTCTCCACGGGAATTTTCACAAGATCAAATTCAACGTTTCCGATACAGTGAAGTGTGAGTAAAGAGATCGTATAGCTGAGTGCAAGTCTCTTGTATTAGGTTAAAAACATCTTTTTTTGGTGATGTTATCATCCAAATGATACAGCATTGTATTGATTCCGAGAGTTTCTCTAAAATATTTCATCCATGACCGCAATGACAGGGGCATGCATAGTTTACAACTCTTCTTGGTCCACAATGATCATGAATTGCTGGATTTTGTCCGGTCGTACTCTGAACATTAGGTGGACCTAAACGGTGAACAACTATAAGCATTTCGGCAAACTTGCTGGTGTGTAGATTGCAAGAAGATGTTGTGATTACGGTCTTATGATAGGCCCAAGTAGGCATTACAGTGCATGATGTCATTTAATTTGTTGTTATCTCTAGTATAAGTAATTTAGGCATGTTGGAATTTGTTGACCACCTGCAACCCGTTTCGGCGTATTTAGTTCTTAAAGTCTTCTCATTTTGTGCTCGTCAAGGTTTCTTCTTCTTACAGGAGGAAGGGAAGGAAGGAAGAATTTTTAGCATTCAGCGGAACCCAATGGGGAGTTTATGGGACCCAATACAAAGAGAGGGGCAAAAGCCAGGAGGCTGACTTCGGGGACCAAACCCGGCCAAGGCCAGCGGTAGAAGCCCTGATCAAGCGTGGGGATGGCCGATTCTGCAGGAGAACTTCGGGCATTCTCTCAGAGCTATAATCCACCTTGTTTCTTGGTGGGTGGCTGAAGAATGTAATCTCACCATTTCTGCACATCTACGTTGGTGTCTTTAAATCTTCCGATGAAGTTCTATTCTAGGTGCCTCCTCTACCCACCCAGTGTGTTGTGCTTGTAGGGAGAACAAACCATGTGGTACTGGGTAGGAGTACGATTATTGAATGAAGGATAGAGCCACCATACGTATGACAAATATTATTTAAACACTGCAGGAGTTCGTTCAAACATGTCTCTTAGAGCCCAGTTGAAATTACGCAAACCCATGTGTCACCACGGTTTGTGTGAAGAGGAGTAGATCTTTGTAAGGTGGGTCTTCATTTGTAGGTAAGTCATGGTGGGAGAAATGATGGAGAGTCATGAGTCTTACGGCGTCTTTGTATTCCTTGTTTGTGAGAGTGAAGAAGGAGAGCTTTACAAATGGTGAGATAAAGATACGTCCAGAAAAATTTCTTTGATGTTAGAGAGCCTGCAGGTATTAGGGGGGATGAGTACAAAGATGGTGCGGAAGATTGCTACGATTGCAACATGTGAAATTTTGTGAAGAGGTGGCGACCCGGTTTCCCTCTTGGACTAGAGGTTGGAAAGGTGGTGGCGGTCTACTAGTTCTTCTTCGAGGAGTGTCTTGAGAAGCAACAAAGACACTATGAGGTAGGAGTTGAAGGCTCTGGCGTCCTTTGAGTTCCAGCATCGAAGTAGAGGTATTTTGGGAAACAAATGGTGGTGGAAGTTTGTTCATGAAGCCCGGTTAAACATCTTAAACAAGCGCAAAAGGTTTTATTGAAAGTAACTCACAAGGCGGTTGGAC
The DNA here is from genome assembly GCA_021234155.1 of Isoetes taiwanensis. Classification (NCBI taxonomy): domain Eukaryota; kingdom Viridiplantae; phylum Streptophyta; class Lycopodiopsida; order Isoetales; family Isoetaceae; genus Isoetes; species Isoetes taiwanensis. Next base: position 1,099,432 of record JAJEKV010000155.1, on the reverse strand, counting down.
TAATGACATTAGAGAATATAAAAAGCTATTACGGAATACTTGTTTAGTGTACAACATTTAAGATGTGAGTGCATGAAACCTATTCAGAGTACAATTGTCGGTATGCGGACAAGGCGGTATTATGTACATGAAAAGATAAGCGACAATAGTCTACCTTTAAAAAAGGAAAATTAGAAGCGCCCTGATTTAGTATTAGTTTCAAATTTGGTATGGTCAGAAGCATGCTTCCAGTTCCTATATTAGAGATTCTTTGTATTAGGTTTACGGCCAAGGTATGGACATCTTCAAAGCATGTAAGTACGCTGAATGCGTCTTTTCCATCGTGTTGGTTAGCTTTGAGATTAGTGTATTCGAGATACATTTTGCGCCATTGAATTGGTATTGAGCGAAGTCCCCATTCAGGAATACACTTCTTTGGCGCTTGAGAGAAAGAACAAGTGTATTCGGGAAGGAACAAAATATTAGGAATACCGCGCCGCTTGCTGCGCCAGAACTCATGAGCAAGTGGGTACGCGCAGCGTCGAGTAGTCAGCTTATTAAGGTACTATCTGAAAGATCCAAAAGTCTGATGCGGAATACGCACTTTTGCCCTTATCTCAAGAGCAAGTATGATACGGAATAGAGTATGTTGGTTTTGAAAAATAGTGTCCATTTTTTTGTTGTTCCTTTTTTTTTTTTTTGAGGCAAGGTTTTTATATTCCATGTTAACATAAATACATGAGAGAAAAAGGTATATCCATTGGAAAATGATATACCAAATAAAATTTATATAGAGATATATGTGCGCTGTCCAAAAGAAAACTCAATCATGGAGTAAATACAGCGTAGAGTTTAAACATAAAAACGGTTGTATCGGAGATTTAGTTGCGGAACTTGGAAACCTTCTGTCTTTGATAAAATCTGTATGGTCGGGTCTTCCGATAAAGATATTAGGCATTGAATCAAACTCCTCCACCTTGAAGTGGTGAAGTCCGGCAAAGGAACACATGTACTTCCCCTTTTTCAGCACCATGTAAGAAAAGATTCAAGAAAAGGTCTCGACCCGTTTCCTCAAACCTCTTTCCTCTTCAATAGCACTTTTGATGGCCGGTCATTAGATCATTTCTTGCGCCGGTATATAAAATGTTCTCCAATTGACATGAGATAGCATGAAACGTCCTCCCTCATCCGAATTTTACGCACCTTACTCATTCCTACGGTGGAACCTCCTACCTATTGGAGTCTCCTCCTTGGCATGCATTGCAAAACATCCTTCGGATAATGTTAGTTAAGTAGAAAAGAATTCAAAAGGTCCATAAAAGAACCAATATTGTCCCACTCTGTCATATTTTCCCTTTTAATGTTTTGTGACGTAGTAGGATTTGAATAAGGTCGGAAGGGTTCTTTGACCAAATCTTAGATGGTGCATGACCTCCAATCATAACTACTGTTTGCATTGGCAACCGCTATAGCCAGTCGAGGTTCTCCTTAATTATTGTCCTAATCTTGCTACCATTTGTCCCTGGAAAGAGTAGGTCCATTAGTAGGTTGCTCAGTAAAGTTGTGTTGTCCAGCTCAAAATGGGTGGCAATTGCATATAAAGACATGGTTTGAATTCACCGTTTCCCCACATAACACGTTTGGCTTGTCTGATGTGGTCATATTTAGCTCGATTAGGTTTGGTGGCTGAAGCTCGTCTGAGGCTATCCATTTAAATGTTTTGATCCTATGACAATATAAACCTTCCATCCCTTTACACAAACCGAGTTTAATTTTATCTTCCCTCACAATTCCATGAGTAGAGTAGCTGGATGGTTTCCTTTGAGTAAGACCTTGTAGATCTCTTTGGTGAATAAATTTCTTTCTTATTCTTGCCATTTAGTTCTTTGTTTTGGTGAGCTCTGATATATAATGAGGTGGTGAATCTTTATCTATTTGAGAATCTTTAGTTACATTCTTAACTTCCCTCCCAAATTGAGCCATCGTTTGGTCCACAGGATCTTCAATTTTGTTAATACACATTGAACCAGCACGTAGCCTTACGTGGATGTTGAAGGGCTAAGCAACCAATGCCTTGAGGGAGCTGGCTTCGAGTTGCCAAAAAATTGTATCTTTGCTCCTAGCATCCAAAACGGTGGCCTATAACGCAATGCGGCCATTATTCCAAGCATCCGGGATTCTCCTCACTTGTTGGATGTTCCGACCGAGAGTCGGTGAAGAAGAGTACGAATCGGGTAGACAATGCTTGAGGGGTAGCAGCATAGCAGGTTGAAGCTTTGCGGCCAATATCTTATTAGCTTGGTAGGGGGATGAATTACGTTGAGATATAGAGCTCTCCACACCATCTTAGCGACTAAGGCTTGAGCTTGTACAAATAAGTCGCGCTACAGTAGGGAACCTCCTTCTTTCTTGGTTTGATCAGATGCGACCATGCTACTTTATGAGACCCTTGCCATATAAGATTTCCTAATAATCGCACCAATTTGGTTGTAAGGGCCTTATCTCTACGAGCCGGGAGAAAGAAGACATGTGTACTACAAATCCGCGAATTAGCAATTCCAACTCTCCGGCCGGAGATAGGTGGATGGTACTGTGAAGTTTTTCTTTAGTGCAGAGCTATAGGTTCCAGGTCCATGTAAAAGAGTTATTAAGAGCGGAGGAATCCCCAAGATCTTTGCTTGGCTGCCTATTGTCAGAACGCCAATGCCATGGATAGTTGTCTCTTTGAATTGTAAAAATTATTGCACTTTTGGCTTTGTTTGCTTATAACCCACATTTAGGCTAGAATTTTCTATTACTTACTCAGGAAGTTAGGTGCTTGTTATCTCAAATTTAAGGAACACAAATGTGTCATCGACATATTGCATTATTGTGAAGTCTTCATCCCACTTGTGGCATTTTAAGGCTATTAATTGGTTTCCTTTCTGTAAACTAGCGCCATCCTAGTGACCATCTCGACCAATAATCAAGAATAGATATGGGGCGATGGGCATCCTTGCCTCCTCCTCTTTTGGCATTGAAAAGGCTTTGATGGGTACCATTAATAGTATGGCGGATGAGGCATTGGTTGAAGCTCAAAGTTTGGTGTATATGGTTACGGGAAACCCGAGGTGTGCCATGGCCTTTGGCAGAAACCTCGATCAGCAGGTGTCATATGCTCTGAAAGTCATTTTAGGAGCATGCATTGTTGGCGACATTTGTTCCAATGCAAGCCTTGGGTTGCTCTATATAATTGTCCAATATATTCCCTTTGAGGGCAAAAGCGGTCAGCGAGGGAAGCGTCGGCTTATATAGAACAATATTTACCATTTGTTATGCATCATTTTAGCTGGATCTTATAACTTGTATTGGTCAATGTGATGGGTCTCTAATCTCCTAGAGCACGAGGAGTTAATCCACCTTAGGGATCAATATTAAATATGCCCGACATTGATTGCAGGATGTAGCTTTGAGGCCACACCATGCCTTGAAAGAAGATGTCGGATCTATAACCATTATGTCCCGAACTCCAAATGAAATTACGGTTGGAGACCATCACGGACGAGGGGCTCTTTCCTTTGACCATGGACTTGAGTTTCCAAAATCTCTCTCTCTTTTGGACCGATTAATAATTGCTTCCCTCGCGATCTCGAGCTTTTGTGGAATATCACGGAAAAGAATTACTGTCGAGAATTACGCTCATCACTTGTTTATTCTCGAAAGAGCTGGAGTGTTATTCCCTTTGAAAATAGTCTTCTATCTCTTTTGTTCCCTCTATGTTTTTCACGTATCACTAATTCTTGTGATCCCATTATTCACAGTCTATTTTTGTTGCTCCTAAAAAGAAGGGCCGACGCCATTATCCATATTGTTAAGATACTTTGTTACGCTTCTCTATGCCGAGGGGACTTTTGCTTCTTTCTCCTCAATGATTTTAACCTTTTTTCCAAAGATACCATTCCATTCCATGTTTCCATTCCATTCCAAAGCATTCATAGATCCTTGTCTTAGAAGTTGCCTCTAACTTGGAATAAAACTCCTTGTATTCATCACAAAACCTTTTCATATTGAGTAAATGCATTGATTTGAACTTAAATGGGACATTTGTTCCACCTTTTCTTAGAACAGTTTTATTCTCGAGGATTTGAGAGAGTGATCTGAGATTGAATTTTGCTAAGTCCCCGGTAACAATAGCCAAATCCCATCTTTGTTATGGACTTGTTGTGCAGATAAAACCTGTCCGATTAGAAGCTGATGGGTCCTTCTCCCCTTTTCTTTTATTACTCCATGAGTACATGACCGAAGATGAGAGGGGGAACATAAAGTGTAGCATGAAGATTGCCATACTTCCCCTTTCTTTTTGGTCATGTTCATCTTTTCCCGACTTACGATCCCAACTAGGAGTGTTGTTGAAATCTCCGACCATGCAGAATATTATCCTCCTTACGTTTTTGGATCCAAGGTTAATTTGGTTATTGTTTTTACTCTTTGTCTGGTTGCTGTGGATGCATACATTGATAATGTTCAATTTTTCTGTTCCTTTTTCCGGTGATGCCCTTGTCCATCGCCGGAAGGGGTGTTTATATTTGCGTAATATGAAATCCATTCCACATTGTACTAATTCCCCCTTTTGTTCCATGCATGCGTCGGTGAGAATCCCCAATGGGAAGATCCATGTACCCAATCTCTCGCTGGAAATCTTGGCGGGTCTATGTTCTTGGACTAGAACAATGTACGCCTTCATTTCTCAAAGCAATTAATGCTCTTTTCCTTTTGGTGGGCCTTTGATTCCCCTGATTCCAAGTTACTATCTTCATTAGGAGGGTAACTTTTCCTTTCTTGAACTCTTAAAGTTCAAGAACAGAGTATTGGAAGTGGGCGCACTTTTTCTTAGCAACCATTGGGGTATAGAATTGTTCAATGTCCCTGCTCCTTTCCTAACTTCATCACGGACTAATTGGATTTGACTCGAAGCCAAATGACTTTCTTGAACCTCTCTTGGCCAATTGGGCTTGGGACATTGGATTGCTCCATTATGAGCCAATTGGACTTAGAAGGTAGGTTTAGATTTTGATAACATCCCTGGCCTCTCTGAGGGGCAGAGGGGTCAATGTTTTCAATACCTTCCTCATTCCTCACGAGGATTGCTTATTCCTGCAGTCGATACATATTTGATATCATCCCACAGCCTCTCATTTGAGGGACTTAGAGGGTCAATGGTGTCACTTCTCTGTTTGAATCAAAATGTTTTTGGGGTGTATAGAAAGTTGGATTCCATCTCACGGGTCTTCCACAGGATTCTCATAGGATCCATGTTATCCAAAATTTCTATGCTTGTATTGACTACTCGGTCGGTAGCCTCCCATCGGTCAACCACTTTTGACTCCTTTGGCCTCTGTTGAGGACTTATAGGTTCAATTGTCCAGAACTGTTTGATCAAACCAACTTAAGAGGTAGTTATTATGAGAAAGGTATTGGATTCCATCCCACAGCCTCTGAGGTCTTATGGGGTCCATGTTATCCAAGATTTCCAAGCTTGTATCACAGTTTACTTATATGGGAGGCATCGAAACCAATTCTTACATTACCTCCATAGACTCTTCATCCTTATCAAGTGAAATAGGCGGTGGTAAAAAGAATTTGGGTAGACCTTGTTCTTCGGGAGAGTGATGTTGAGACTTTATCTCACGCTGGTCAATTTCTCGATGCATCCCATTGCTCCGACCAAATATCGGCATCTCGGTTGTATGTATGCGGTGAAGTCTATTGCTTTAGGTGTTTCCCACATGATTTGGTCCTTCTCCTTTAAAGTAAAAGTTCCTCCCACCAGATAGATCGAATCGAGGATTGAGGATACTGTTAATAGGAGGTAGCAATGTTTCTTTAATAATCAAAGTGTGCTCCTTTTGATAGTGCGGGTAATATAGAAGGCTGCTTAGAATTTGGAAATTAGACTCTTTTCTTTGTTCTTGGCTTCATTCTGGTAGAGACACCATCATCATATTGTTTTGAGTAGGTTTGTTTAGAACCTTAATCGATTAGCCATTTTGATATGTTGCTCTTTTTCCTCCATTTCTCATGGTTTTGTTAAGGTTCAGGATTCCCTCCTTTTCACGATTTTTACCTTCCTTTGCTTTCTCTTTCCTTGCCTTTTTGTGGTGGTAAAAGCATGCTCTGATTGTACCACTTTGGAACCCTCAAAGTACCTACAACAGGTACGGTCTGGTACTACATTTATTCTTTCCAGTAAAATAATAAAAAAATTTTGAATTGAGGGTCAATAACGCTGACAATCTATATAGTATTAAAGGATAACAATACTATTAGAGGCTAAAATAAATAAATTAACTCTCAAACTTATTGTTTATTGCGGCATTTATGCAACTTGATACCAGTCTTGGGTACTTTGATTTAACACTCCTAAAAAGTACCTTTAGATGGTACACCCTAGCATGCTTTTTACGAGCACTCCCATTTTATTTGTCTTCTTCCTTTCTTACGTGTACAACTCTACATTTTGGGTGGGAATATTACGAGGCAGGATGGTGATTGTGCTCCACAAATTAGGCTCTTTATGTTCTAAGCTTCCCCCGCCATTTGCCCGACGGACCCCTCCCCATGCGGCCCTAAGCCGCCAGAGTCCAATGCGGTTTCTCCAAATCAATTTAGAGACTTGATATCCCCATAAAATCCACGATATTCCACCTTATTTGGGATTTCTTTTAGGATGTCTAATTGTGTCGATTTTGGGTGCTTTCGCTCTTGGGACTGCCTCCCATCAATGTAATCTCCTACCCGGCAAATAGTTTTTGAAGAAGATATCTTCATGTACCCGATTAGATTGAAATTTGAGTCCTGGGTGAACATGAAGCTAGGTGGAGGCAGTTGTTGGAGAATTTTTGAGGGTCAAATTTTGCATTCCATTCACGGAAGAAAAATTGAGTGTTTGCTTTAAGATTGTTCCTTGTTCAATAGGAATCTCAAGTTTTCATCCTCACACTCCACTACAAAGAAGGAAATCCGACCCGGTACAATCCTTTGTGATGTCGGGGATTTTGTCCATTTGCTCCGATTCATTCCTAATTTGGTAAGCAACCCCTTAGATTAATACGTCTGACCAATAATAAGCTCTCTTTTTTGGAGAGATTGCAACCTACTCGAACAAACTATGATTGAGGATGGAATACCTTTAAACTCAGAGCTTCTTCCTTTGTTCATGCTTGTTGAAGCCGAGACTTGTTCTTAATTTGATTTGTTCGAGTATTAGGTTCACAGTTCATTTACCTTGAAGAGGTGTCTCGATTGTGATCACGGTAACTCTTGGGGTGCATGCTCTAGCGGAATCAACCAATCCCAAGCTGAAAAATGGGTATTTTTTGGGGGTGTCTTTGTCTTCCTTTTCCCCATTCTGTAATGCATGCGTACCATCTCAATCATCTGTTTTTTTCATTTAGTTTGACATTCCCCAAAAGATCCATCATTTGGCTGTCATGTCGACGAAACCTATTTCCCCTGTTTCCTGTAATCTGCCCCTATCACGCGCTTCCACTGGGACCCATTCCTTTCCCATAACCCTAGCACTTGACTGTTCACGTATCTTTCCCAAATCCTAACACTTGACACATTCTACATTTCTGATACGCCATACTCACTTACACGGCTTAGACTTAGTCTTACCTAGAGCTGAACCTGAGTAAGCCCATACCTAGGCTCCCATCCCCAACTTGACCCCCCAACCCAGGCACATTAGCTTACTAAATCACTTTTTTAGTTAAATTAGAAACACGAAAAGAGTTTGTCTGCGACTTTTGCTTTTCTTCTGTTTTGCTTTAGCCTTTAACACATAAAATTAGCAATCTTATTACGGAATCTGATTTAAGTCCTTTTCTACTCATATGATGTTGTTTTAAACATTTAAGACAAGAAGGAAGCAAGAAGGCACTGGTACTTAAGATTGTCAGCATTACATCCAATGAAGCTGGTGCGAGATCTGAGCCGAACCTCTGATTCTACGAAAATTTTCAAGCAGGTGGTTACGTAACGAGAGTGCGGTAACCGATCTGAAACCTGCCGAAGCATTTCTTCACGTTTGCAGAGCCACACGGGAACAAGCGATGCAGCTGACTCGAGGATTTGTCAGCAGGACAATAAAAGGTATCTCTCACGGCGTTGCGGACAAAGGAGGTCAAGTGGGGGGCTATCGCCCCAAGACCTCGGGGACTATATTGTTGTAAACATTGCAGAAAGCTTTAAGTACGATTTGCAACCGAGGCAGCAGCAGCCTGATGCATTTCTCGAGGAGCAAAGGAAGCCTGGCCTTCATTGTGTGAGGGTTTGTTCCGGTCAGGCCGAGACTTTCCCTATCGGTGAGTAGAACCGCGAGGAAGGCGAAAGAATCACCTTACGCTAGTACTTAGGAGAAGCGGATGGAAGTTAGAGGAAGAAATGAAGACAGCCCCACGGCTGACCCAAACTTAGCTGACCAAGAAGTGCCACCAGCCACTAAGGAGCTAAAAAGCGGAAGAAATCTGGCCGGTACAATTGCGAAATCGAGGAAAGCACAAAGCGAGGAAAGGAAAAGCAGGAGAGCGTCGCTATTGAATCTTTGCACGAAAATATAAGCGAGGCCAATAAAAGCGTTCGTAGCCCGCGATGCTTGGTTCCAATTGGCTTTAGAGATGGCAAAGATGCGCACATAGCGTATTCGAAATAACAAGTCACATATTTAAACTACGTTTGTGTCTAGTTTTACTTGTCAATTAGGTGGCGTGACATTTTCTTTGGCGGAGATATAGGAGCTGAGACGAGATATTATTACAATGTTGAGCAGAGGTTAGAGCAAACAGAGACAATCAGAAGAAAACCTCAGGCGATGCCTAAAAAGAAATGGCCATTACGGTATGGAGAAATCACGGGCTTCTCACGTGCAGTCTCTGGGCATTTGCTCCAAAAGTTGTTGATAAGGAGTTAGGTCTAGAAGAAATGTCAAGGAATTACACAAGTAAGTTCTCTAACACCACGACTTTTCTCTTTAGATGTTAGCGTCCTAGAAGCTTGATTGAGCGGTGTATTCGGAATACACATGCCTTCCTCTAGATGAGCAGCGTGTATTAGGAATATACATCCTTCCTCCTGAGCGAGCAATGTGTGCTCGAGAAGAAAAAGTGTTTAAATATTAGAACTTGTGCTAGAGCAGACGCAATGCTTGGACAAACAACAACGGTATTCCAGGAATGATACAAAATAAAGAAATGACATATTTTTTTTCAAGATAGCAACACCATGTGACTAGTTTGTATTCGGAATACAAATTGCTTTCGGCCCCGATTTGTTTTCTTGTGCTTTTGATTTGTTCTCTTACTTCCTAACACAATGTTTCCTTAACGTCTTGCGGCGAGAGAAAAAGCGTCATAAACATGTCAAACATGTTTGATGGGCGGCTTAAACATCGAGACACTGGGAAAGATTACGGGAACTCTACCCAATAGCCACCTCAAACTGAGTGCATTGTGCAATACGCGCACCAAATTTTGAGGTTGAATTTAAATTATACAATTCCCTTTCCTGATCACACCGCAATGTCTTTGATAGTTGTATTCTGTTCTTCCTTTGAACAGAAGAAGAACAAGACCTTCGAGGGCTTCATGCACTTGGATTGAAGCGCCGCGGGAAGAGGTTCTTAAAATTTGAAAGAAGAATGATTGGCTGAACCGCTCCGACTACGAAGATTTTGCATGTTTGATCAAAACAATCTTATTTTACGATCATTCACTTAAGCGATTACACGAACCTAGTTGGAATGTAGGTTGGCTGCGGGACTTTACTTTGGTTCTTCTTGACCTTCCCTTTCACGGGTTTAAGCAAGATAGCCGTCGGCGATAACCCTTTAAATTTTCCAGAGTTCAATGCATTCATTGATGGAATCAAAGCAGATCACAGCGGCCAAACAGCGTCTGGTTGTGATTCCATTCGGCCTCTTGGCTGACTTGAAGTAGAATAAACTTTCAAAACCATACAGTTCTCGATTGATGAGGATATGAAAACGGTAAGTCTTAATATAGTTCACATCTACTTGGGTGCGTCACCGTATTCGAATAGGATTTCTCATTCTTGTTTTGAAGTGTTTTTCTTGTTTTTGCTAACATCACTTTTAATATTTCACTAGGTACAAAAGCAGAACATCAACTATCATGGTGGAGGGGACCAAGGAGTTACCGACTTCAAGGTGGAGTACCTTCATGTGTCACTTCTTGGAGTTTTGATGGGAAGAAGAGGACGCTATGGAAGCGGTTGAACCCTTTCACCTTAAACTTTCAAACATCTTAGAGTTTCAGTGATCTTCTGAGAAATTAGGGACCCAAGTGCACAAGGCGAGGATTGTAAATCACTACGAGAAATCACAGCTCATCAACCATCTCTGGACATGTTCTTACGTCGAGGAGGTGGAATGCTGATACTTTCTGGATTCGGTACTACCGTGCATGTGCATAAGAAGAACTTATAACTATGTGGTAGTGGATATTGATAAGCGGTGGCCAATTTTGTGAGGATGAGGTAGGCTGTCTTACCTACTTTGCAGGATGAAAATCAAGAGTTAGGGCCAAGTCTTCATCGATTATGATAAGCAGCGTCCTCGGAGATCTGACCTCCATTCTCGAAGGCTCATAGGCAGCGAGGCCACCTTCTGAGAGCTTAAAGCGTAGCTTGCTTCATTCCGGAAGGAGACAAGCGAGAGGCAAAAGGTAAGTCTCTCGAGAGAAAGGGCTTGACGGCGAGAGGAGAGAAAGAAAGTCTTTGAGAGCAGCAAAAGAATGATGAGGGAGTATAAGAGTAGATCTTTGACTCTTGCATGTTAAAATTATTATTATTTATTATAATGGATTGCCAATATATTGATGTCTGAAATTTATTAAAAATATATTATTTTCCTTCTATTACGGTCTTTTTTGCCTTACTTTCAGTCTCTTCAAATCTATGCCTAAATTTACGCCTTTTTATAATTTTGTTTCATAAGTACAAAGTTATAGCCCTAATGATGGCCCTAAATGATAGGAAAAAATCACGAACCCATACAATTCTCAACAACTCTCAAAAAAAGGCTAATTTAGAAGCGTGGTATTTTTAAAAGGGAATCTATGAAAGCGAGTCTTTTTCTTACTCCGTTTAATTTAACGATGTTCCATCTCGAATTTTAACAACCATATAAGGCTTTTGAGAAAAATGTGGATGATCCAGCCTGTAAGCTTTACTGCTTGAGTGTGTGCCATTTTTGGCGTGATGTGAGTGGATTGCCAAGATGATGCTCCTTCTCCCAGGTAAATCTATTTGATAGACATGGTCGGTCAAACATTTAGATGGAGGTAGTTTTCATAATTTGATACGCTACAATATGGCTGCATAACCAGGGGATGGGATTTGTAAGATTTCTGCTCATGTTATGGAAATAGATCTGTTTTCATGGTAATAATATAGGCTTTGCTTGCATTTATTTAGCAGAAAAATATGAATGCAACCAACCTATATGTAGTCCCTCTACAGGATAATGATTCTGCAATATGGCTCTTGCAAATGCAACCTTAAAACAAAGCAACAGATTCCTTTTGTAGTCTAGGAATAATATGATTTCAGCTGTAAACCACCTATAAAAGTTTGAGCTTACTTTTCATCTCACTCGTTTCATGTATAACAGGTTCTATATCAATCAGAGTTTAATAGTTTCATGACTACTTTATAAAATTCTGGCCATTGCTATATAAGTTGTTCAAAAGCAATTCTTTTCCTATTGCAAAAGCATAATTTGTGGCGACGAATATCAAATCGAATTCATCATTAAATGCTCGCTAGGCAATGCCATTTTTCTTCCATTTATATCGATTGCCATATGACATATACATCATGACAGATACATCATGCTCGTGGATACCACAAATTGGAAAGTATTTGGGTTGTCCTCTTAAAAATGAGAGCTTGCTTTTGTGAGAGAGATGTGGTTACAATATTCTTTCCAAATTTATGCTTTATTTGTTTAGATTGGCCCATGTAGCTTTACTTTGTAGAAATGTATCTAAATAGCTCTTGAAGTGGCAACAAGGCCCATCTTTTAAATGTTCGCTCAGAATTGTTGCACGTTCTTGACAATACCTTTCTATGCCTACTTCAAAAGGTTTGCATGCTTATTGTTGTGGGAACAATGGCTTTTGATATTTAGATTATTTATGTAGCTAAATTCTGAACACAACATTGAGGTTTCAACTACTTGAAACATTAGGCGGGCATCACTTACAGATGTGCCATAAGTTGTCAAGAGTAGATTTTAATGTTTCCATTGTCTAAAAAAGGTGGCCATTTAGAAACTAATTAAGTGAACTTTAAAGTTGTGAAGAGAGTAAACAGAAGAAATATATACAATGAAAGAGGATGTTCTAGACTTTACGAAGCAGTCGTTATAGGATAAGTCATAGAATTGAATTATACTATATTTGCTACATATTTGGAACTCTGACCTACTGCTTGAGTACACCACGATAGCGGTGGTTCTACCAAGCGTGGCAATATGGACCACTATAAACTCAAAAATTATCTATGAAAATATTTATGAGAACAACAAAATTTGACCACCATAGAGCATTGGCCAGCACGAAGGGATACAATACATATATAAATGTAGTATAGTAAAAAAGGAGACTGGGATACGCTGAGGACTGAGGGGTTTAACCCCCACCGCAGGCCAGGATAGCAAGGGCACGACTCTCCAACTGGTTCCCGGATCACCAAAATGACTGAATAAAGGCATACATAAATAATAATATTCCGGTAGCCAACTACCGAATCTTGAATTAGCCGCGAAGGTACCCCGTGAATTAAGCGGGGAATGGAAAGGCAACTGAGATCTAAAAGGGAAATGGGATAATAAATGGGTGGTGAGAATAGTGTAATGGATGGCGGCTAGTTCAAGGAAAATTCAAAATTGGAGTTAACGGTGATTTTTGAATATGAGACCGTTCAGAGAAGTGGTGCATTACCTTACGGAAGAATTCCATTCTGTTGATGTAGGGCGAGAATCCATGCATCACCCGGGATGTTCGATGGCGGAAAGCACCAGCCTCGACCAACAATAGAAAGTAGATATGTTAAAGACCCCGGTAAATAACACTTGGGATCTCAAGGATTTTTACGGCTCTGTCAAATGAATAGCATTTGAGTCTAGAATCCGAGCATGGATGCACTAAACACATTGGGGCCAGTAAACAAAATATGCATCTCCGGCATGGATGTGAGGATAGGAGAGGTTGAAGGACAAGCGAGAATCTCGCATTACAGGATAGGCGAGATCGAAGAAGAAAAAACTAAGATCATCACCGAGAGGTTGGTTGAGTTAGAAAAAACAAATGTTGAGTTAGATGCATGGGAATCATTTGAAGAATAAAAAGCATATCATAGATTTGAGAATGAGAATAAATTCTACATACGGCGTTAGGTTGATAGGGGTATGAGAGAAACCTAATAGAAGACACATATATCAGTATTTTCAAAATAATAATAGAGCGATATTCAAAAGACACCCGGGGCATCATAAATCCAGCGTGCAGTCGAATAATGGAGGAGGTCGAGGCACATAAACACGACACTAAGGGACTGGCTTGACCCAAGGAGATCACTGGCATGGGATCGAGGCTAAGGAATGAGATCAGATGCGAGCTCTAGCGGTCATGCAGCGTCGAGGGCTACGGAAAGCGGCGGGCGAGGGAATTGAATCGGCGGGGATACATGTGGGAGTCGAGAATGGCAAAGTGTACACACTTACAAAATTCGAGAGAAGCGGACAATCCCTAGGGCGAGGAGCAGGTGGAAGCTCACAAAGAGTCCAATAGAAGTGGAGAAGGAGAATATCAACCCCTTGTGGTGGTTATGCCTCAAGGCGGGGAGCCTTGGGGGAGGCAGAGCGAGGAGGAGCAAAAGAAGCCGAGATTGGTGAGAACAAAAGCAGCCCCAAGTGAACCATGGGTCAACCTCGATCCACAAAGACAAGAGGGCGACCGAGGAAAGAGTAGGCAGCGAGGTAGAACCTGCAAGCCCGTAGGAACATCCCGAGGGAGGCAGTGACAATATGGTACTTTAAATTTATTCACCGGATGATACTCACAGGTGATGGAGAAGAAGTGAGGAGCCTGGAACATAATATACGGTAGAGACATGGGAGCAATATCAAGCGTTGCCCGGAGAAGAAGAGGGGTACCATTATTTACATCTTTGGAAATACAAAGTTTAAGATAGGAAGAGGGAGAAGCAGCGAGGTCTAGCACATTATGTGAAGAGTGTAGCAAGCGGTGCATGTAGGCACTTTACATTCGGATATCAATAAAAGATACACTTGATACTAAGTATTCCAATTGCAAAACAAAAAAGATCTAATTTTGATCATAGCATATTACACTTAAGCAGTGAAACTAGAATTACTGAACACAGGGGAGAGTATGATGTAAAATGGAAGGAGCGAGGACCAATGATTCTAATATAGGGGATCTAGCAAACAAGTGGGAACAAGCACAAAACACCAAGCATGGGCCCGAAGTGGAATGGACAGTGGATACACTCTTTGCAAGATCGGGATTGGAAAGAAGTACGAGGACAAGATAGAGATCAATGCCAAGGTGAATTGCGCTTGAAGTGTATCACGACAATTGTCGTACAATAATGGGGTACAAAATGGGAGGATCGGAGAATTTCCGCGAGCGAATGCACCACGGGAAAAGCATAGTAGATTATGATAATGAGCGACAGCGATGAAAGCGTCTCAAGCCGTGCTACTAGAATGGCCGACTAGGAAAAAGGGAAAGCCACCAGACTATACAGTAACATTCCAAAGGGGGTGAAGCGGAGACTCAAAATGATAACACAATTAAAAAGAAAGAAGCGAAATGAGATACAATTTCAGGAGAATGTGAGATATATTCATACACTCTATCATAGCGAGAAATGAAATGGAAAGTGGGAATGGGAAGAGGCATAGAAGGAGCGAGAATGGGAATGTGCTTAATATGACATAATATGTTAGAAGGTGGCTTAGCAGTCTTAGGAAGAAAGCGAAAGAGACCTAGGAGGAGCAATGCTTTTAAAGGCCTGCGTGGTATGATGAGAATCACGGGAACAAAAAAGAAGAGTCGAGGCGCATGTAGGCGGAGAACATATCAGCGAGAAAAGGCGACATACCTAAGAATCGAAGGCCAAGCGAAACAAAATTTGACTACAACATCAATGGAGTCTTCTTTGAAAAAAGACAACCCCAAAAAATTTTGGAAGGATTTAAAAGGGAGGGAGAGGAAATAAGCGAGAACTTACACAATGCTTAGCATCAGACAGCAGGATGGGAATGCATGAGAAACTATAAGAGCGGGGGCATCCCTAATGTCAATACCCGCATTACAGAGATGGATAAGTCGTGCTTATTTGTCACAGTAATGCTTACTAAACATTAGTAATAACAAAGCGGATCTCTATGGAATTGTGTGGAATTATTAAAATGTCGCGAGATGCAACAATAGGAAAGCAGTCAGAGCATTTTTTAATAGCACCATACATACGGGGCTCGAGCCGGATGGGCATATAACGAGGATCATACCTCTACTACACAAGGGGAAGCTGAGAGGAACTTACGGAACTATAGGACAATGATGGTGAGCTCTATATCTTACTTAAAGTGGTTTGGAAGTTACGGACAACAAATTGAAGCGATTGAAACACTTATGAAACTTGAGGCACAGGGCGAGGCGAGGCCGAGCTCGGAGAATACTCAACCACGGATCATTTAGTAACCCTCATTGTGGATACTAATAGGCGGAAACAGGCTTCGAGGTAAAAGAAATAGTGTGCTGCTTTGTGGACTTTAGAAAGGCATTGAAACTGAGTCTCGAGGGAAAAGCTGCAAAATGGGTCTCTGCGGGCTTCGGGAATATGTGGTAGGAGCGATTACAAGGATTATACCATGACGCATATGCAAAAATGGAGCAGGGAAGGACATGCAATGATTGCGATACATGAGTCAAGCGATTGCCCCTATCACCGACATTGTTGAATATACATAGATGCATTACCAAGTTCATAAGCGAGCGGCGAGGGACTGCGCCCTATATTAGGAACACCAAGGTACCTATTATGTTATATCTTTTGTGATTTAAGCATAGTGGCCACAAAAAGAATAAAGGGAATGCAGTTACTAAAGCACTGCACTAGGAAACCTTCTGAGAAGCAGATCTAATGGTAAACCTTGCAAAACCAAAATAGTCATTTAAAGTCCTGAGAAGCTTGAGCCTGGTCTTCGGATATATAGGGAATGAATTAGAACATAATCAATGGAACTCTGAGTATAAAGGGTATAGCGCACACACAACCTGTGAAATGGGCTAAAAGATTGCAAATGCAAGGTTTGATCGGCTATTAGAATTGCCCCGATTATGAAGATTTCTGTAATAAGCATGAGAATAGTGGTAGGAGGTCAAGTGTTACTTGTTCCGGTCGCATTGAGTGGCGATAGCTGCGCGCAATTATATGGGGCGAAGCATGGGGGTAGGTTTAACATATATAAGAAATAGGACAAGCAGAGGAAGGATCCTTAGACAATAGCATAGCAATTTAAAAGGTCTGGGACAAACACTACGCTAACAATTATGATATATCACGAGAGCGGAATGAAACCAATGGATGAGAGCATAGGAAAAACCATCAAATCGTAATAGAGACAATCTGAGGGTCACCGGGAAGGCTGTCAAGTATTTATTGTGCAATTGCTTGATGAAACCAAAATCACACACACATCATCGCAAAAGCGTTGGATGGTTTGGGATGTAGCGAGGTGGACGAGGAAATGGGAATGAACTTTGGTGATCTAGTAGTAAGCGAGGGAAATGGAATGAAGGCTGTGACGGAGACAAGGCTATCACGGTATGGCTGCAGTACGGACCCAAGACACATTGGCTCCGCGGCGATCTTCAATGCAGGAGCGATTGGATAGAACGCGAATGTCTGCAAGACAATGGGAAGCCGGGGAGAAGTTTAGGATGGGAGCCGTCTAAAATTAAGAGACGGATGGATGAAAATAGTAAGAACGCTTGGGATATGTAGAATGCGTGACAGGAAGAGTGGAGGATAGAATCACACTTGTGGAGTGCCCAATGTCACGGAGCGTCAGGACACAAATCTGAGAAACATAAGATTCGGCCGGTACATCGATGAAATAAAGCGAAAATAACAATAGAATCATGAGCCTTGATCGAAGAAGATGATGATCGGGGCATAGAGGTACACAAAGAAAAGAGGGGCACATGTATGAATGGCAAAATGAGTCATAGAGCGCCTAAAATCTTTCGGCTAAAGGCGATTGATAACGGCAGCACCACCGCACTTAGCCCATGATGCGATTAAAAAGCTTGAGTGTTTGGTTCTAATAGAAATCAAGGAAAGCTTGAGAAAAGGATACAATAATGCCGGTGTGATGTACTGGTAAGCCTTTTGGGGAGCTGCATGTACCACATCGAGTCAGGAGACCTTAGGGCACAAGGGACAACAATTTCATTTCTATTCTATTCTATTCTATTCTATTCTATTCTATTCTATTATTCTATTCTATTCTATTCTATTTATTCTATTACATTGGTCTAATGACATGGTGTATTACAATTGGAAAAATTTCTTATATCACGAGCATTTTGCTACAACTTCTAAATTTAAAGATCCGTCACGAGTATTTTGAACTGTAGATACGAAGAAAGTCATTATTCATACTATTGTATGTTAAATGTGGGCGAGGATAGAGTTCAATACGTGGCACTGCGTTTTATACATCGTATGAATTGTATGATCACGGCACATATTTCTTTGTATACAGCGATATAAAATATGGCAAAAAAAGTTACGTCGGAAGATTTTTGTACTGCAACAACTAATGCATTATGCGAGATTCGCCTCTGTAACCGAGAGGTTTTCGCGTGCGTGAGCGCCTAAAAATCAGCGTCACACAAACCTTCTATTTGCGTATCTTGGTTTTATGCGCGATTTTATTTTATTTATTTTTTTTTTTCGTCATCTGGTGAAATTTGAATTTAGCGTCTGTGAAATCCTATAAACTCCGTCTGTGAGCACTTTACGGCGTGCGAAAAGCTAATATAAAAGCGGGGAATTTTTTTTCTTTTTTTTCTCTTTAGAAAAATCAGTTGGTCATATAAGTTACTTTTACCTATCCCTAGAACATATCTCTAATGCTAAACTAAATAGAACCTCACATTAGGTATACATATTATCTGACGAGACTTAAAATATCGATTATAATTTAAAATGTTAAAGTCTAGAGGTATATTTAGGTTATATTACACAAAACCAAATATTATTTCTTACCTTAAGTGTAGTTGTGAAACATGATAGTGTATAGCCCGGATCTCCGGATCAAGAACTGAATGACCAGCGAACACCATTAAGAGCGTCCCAGCATTCCCAATGACCTTAGGTGAGAATTCATGGCTGAGATTTTTGGTGCCACATCATGAGCTTACCATTCATAGATTTTATCTTGCATAAGATTTACACCGGTCATAGAAGTTATGAGGAAGCCTTGGATATTTTTGACGCTACACTTGTTTTATTATTACCCTAATAAGCTACACAAATGGACTCGGAACTTCAGGACCGATAACTTTATCTCTTCCTCAGATCTTGGCGCCTTAACATAGAATGCATTGAAAAGAAATTGATGGTGCAAAGATAGTACGGATTCTTGGCCTTAGCGGTTGCACAGTGAATAAGTTTATGATTCTCATGGAGCCAGTAGTAGTAAGGATAGATACGATTGATGCTTTTGAAAAACCCTCTGGAGAATCTGGTTCTCTTTCACGACATAGTTCATGACACGGGCTAATATCTGTTTTATTCGGAAACACAAGATTTGTGTCGAGAACACTTGACATGTCCAGTATATTCATAATAATTGCTTAAAATTTAATTGTATATTGTTCACTTGAGGAATAAATGGCATGGAACTCTGGTTTCTCCATTTATCTGAGTAATCTAATGTTGAAATAGGCTTTGCCCATAAACATATTCTTTTGTGATGCGTATCTTACCCTTGAGGTTTTTATTTTTACACTAGATGCAGGGGTTAAGACCCTAAGCTATATTTTGTATGTACTTCTCCTTCTATTTTAAGCTAGGACTAATGAATGGTAATGGGCTACAAGGGGTGAAATGAATAAGCTGAGAGTAATCACACATGTACCTTTTAGCCCTTCAATCATTACAGTTCCTGCTAATGTTTTTGATGGTTGAGTGCGGTCACCAATTACTCTCCTTCCCTTGTCGCTCTATTACTTAGTTGGTGTTTGGCTGATAGAAAGGAATTCAAAAGCAGGTTCTTTGGATTTCACAAAGGATAGACTGAGAAAATATGATGTGACAAAAAAAAGGGAGCATACATCTTGCTTTACCATCGTTTCTATAAGTTTTCTTAAGTACTCTTGGTTTCTACTATAATATACTCAGTATGAAGCTGCCTTAACAGTATGAATCTAGAGAATATCTGGCCAGATTTTGTGTTAACCAGGCATACTTTGCTTCCACGGGTTCTATTTTGCGTATCTTTGAAGTTTTTTTTTTCAGCGTCTGCGATTTTATTATTTATTTATTTTTTTCAGCGTCACAATTTGAAATTTGAATTTAGCGTCACATGAAACACCTTTGTCTGATTTAAGCGGGATTTTTTTTATATATATATATATAAATAAACAATTTGGTCTTTATAATGTAATAAAATAGAGACATGTGCTAGGGGCATATATCTAAATGACTTTTCTGAATAAAAGGGTGAATCAAATGCATGACTAATGGTCAAGGGGTACTTCTGGCACAAATCTTGGGGGCATGGAGACTGGTATGTGAATATTTATGGCATGACCAATATATGTGTAAGTACATGAGTAATTTTGAAATCGATTGAATATGGAAAAGAAAAAATTCCTTGAAGTAATAATTCGAATCTTTGGGATATGGTATTAGCATGATTAGCAGGTTAATGGTTAGTGCGACCCCAAAAATTTGGTTGGTGTCTAAGGCCATTAATAGGTGGGGGCAATGGATGATAGGAGTAGAATGGAGCATTTGAAGATAGGCAAAACTCTATTGTGGAGAGAGAGAATGGTTGGACGCCAATTTGGATAAGAACAATTTGGTCGCCTCAACTCATTTGATAAGGATAGAAACGCATGGAGAATGGGAAGAGGCGAGTGGTTTTGATGATAACAAAGAGAGGCTTTGGAGATGGTAACGGCGAGTATTATAATAGAAGGAGTGCATACTATAATCGAAATAAGCAGCCAAATCCTAGGCAAGGAGGGAGTACCTCTGGACAATTTGTTCCTGAAACTCAAGATGAAGAATGCTTTAACCTGGAGCAAGGCGAAAACCAGGTAAAATTGTATGGTCTAAATGGGATATGTTCCAACTCAAGTTTTGTATAGCTTAGGTTTCGCATGACATGAAGTAAAGGCATTAGTAATCTGATCATAAGGATGACAGCATGGGCCTATGATGCGTGAAGCTGACCCACAGGTAGTGCAATTGAGGAAAAATAGCATTATGGGGGTGACTATGGGCTAGGAGCATCTTTGGAGCTTTGTGCCACGAGCACTCTTGAATATCACGAAGCAATTTATTAAATAAATCACGAATGAAAAGGCACGGTGTTAGAAGTAAGTGGGGCTCTATGAGCATGTGGTGGATTCGGTTGTAATAAACAGGTTTAAACATATGCATTCTTAAGCATAGCTTGATTGATGCATGAAATAATCTAATCATAAGGCTGGCTGTAAGGGCAGGGTATTTGGAAATACCACCATGATAGGTTCGGGTCTGCAAACCAGAAGGGACGTCCGTTTAAGTGCAAAAGGATTAAGTACTGATCCAAGAATAAAGTTATGATCTTACATTGTATGTGATATTCTAAGCTATGTCTGAGCTTTGTTGTTTGTAACCGATTGAAGTAGTGTATACCTCGTAATTTTTGATTGGGTAATACTTTAAAAGTTCACTTTCGTTTCTGCTGGGTTATTATCTTTTTAAAGAAAAGGAAAAACTAATATTCTTGATCAAGGGCATAGAAGGTACAAATGGTGAAAGGCGATAAGCCAAGAAACACCAATGTACCTTTTGGCCCTTGCATCATTACCAATTTATTGCTAATGTTTGCTTGTTTGGCTGCAGGTACGGTGTTTCTTCTCTATTTGTGCTTTTTATGTCAAGAGATCAAGAATTAGGACTGGAAGTAGCATGGATGCAATGGCAACTGAAGTTCTTAAGTGAACGAGTATATGATTTAACAAAAACAGGTTCTAAAATGTTGTTTAAATTATGCGAAAGGTACATTTCTATTTGTCTACCACCTCTAGAAGTACATAACAGTCATATCTAGCTGTTAAACAGGATTTTTGAAAGGTTGAACTACGTTTTTGAGACCTTATAATGTGTACAGCATAGCTGCATGCTGATTTAAACCTTAAGAATAGGTTGACACAAAATCTAGTACTGTTGAACAGCATAAATTTTGAAAGGAAACATATAGGGTGGATCATAAACTCATGTAAAGCAGGATATTAATATCAGGAAGTATTTTTGGTAAAGGAATGATTATAATATATGTATACTGGCATTGCATCTTCGTGGATGATGGTATTGTGTATCTTTACATTGCAAATACAATATGGGTTTGCAAAAGCAAGGACCGTTGCATAATGGATTACATTCGGACAGGGCACCACTTGGTATGTGCATGACAGGCCAGTCTAAGCTGGTGTATATGATTTTGATATGGGTAAGGTATTAGCATTTGTTATTTTAAATCCGCACTATATATGCAACATAACAGCAGGCTGAGTCAAACTGTATGAACTTGTTGGTAACAAGTGGAGTACGGTTATGCTAAAAATATGTTTTGAAAAGCAGTACATAAGGATTGATCATAAACTCATGTATAACAGGTTGATAATATCAGGAGTTATTTTTATGTTACGGAATGATTGCATTAACAATATTATGGCGTAACTTCCTACTGATTAGTGTTGTTCCATAAGTCTGCATTGCAAAAGCAGTATGAGTTTGTTTGTGCAATGAAGGACATAATAGAATACATCCCTGTACTTTTAGCAGCATTGGGCTACTCTAAGAGAACTGATTAAACTAGGTAAAGTACAAAATAGGATTGAGATTTATACTATAGTTGCATCAGCATATAACAGGTTAAATAAGGGAATGGCAAGGCTTGCCAAAATATGGATTGTGATTATTAAATACTAGAGTTCGAGTATATGGCATTTAATAAAAGAACAAGGGGTGATCCAATCCTTGGAATGGCAGACTAGCATAATCATGTAAAGGGTTTATAGTGACTACATGATAAATATATGTTATATGTCCAAAGGTGTCTTGGGATATTGATATTAAGGTAGCAATTATGTATGGACTCGTAGGGTAGGGTCAAGCTCTGGGTAAGTAGTTTCACCTAAAGTATGATATAATAAGCCTAAGTAATCTATGGTTACATTAGACATATTTATAAGGATAAGATTATGATACAACAAGTATGCAGATATGCCAATTTGGGATAGCTCGTCCTGATTGGGAACGATAAACAATATAAGGAAGGTTAGTGAAGTGTAGGGTTGCTAGTATATGGCTTATGTCCAAGGCTAGTCATGGGTTTTTTTTAGATATTTAAATCTCTCATAGGTTTTCTTGTTGAAGTGTCTACCTGTTAGTATGTGTATGGGCAATTACATCTGATAACATTGATTAAAAATGCATGAAAGTATGAGACATTTATTCTGCGATTTTACTGGGCAGGATACCTGCCAGAGCCAAAGAGGACTATATGCCTCTTGACTATAATTCCACTACTTGGAACAAAGGAATTCTAGAATGGGACTACATGAAACCAACAGCCTTTGGAGCTTAGACGCTTCTCATTCATCTGTGAGATTTTCTGTGGTGGATAGTGGAGTAGCACGCACATCAGAACTACCATAAAAATAAAGGGAAAAATCAATTATATCATTTTGGATACAACAAAATACAATGCTAATAGAGGCTAATGCTGCCGAAGAAACATCAAGGGATAAAAAAACCCGCCCTTCGGGTTTTTAGAGGAAAAACCTAATGATAAGCCTTACGACAGGAATGGCAGTAAGGCATAAAATGGCTCCCAAAACCCACGATGAAGAACCAAGCAGTCTGGCATTCGCTGAACACAGCTGCACACATATAACAAAACAACAAGACAAAACAAACCTCTCAGTGGAGGGGGGCTGGTCATGAGTGCCAGCGATAAGCAAAGAGGGGGGAGGGTGGGACAAAGACAAAGTCTTCTTGAGAGAAGAGGAAAGGCGCCGATGAAATTGACGGCTCACGCCATCGCGATCCCAGCAGGCCAGACGCCGCCGCATGCATGCACCAAAAGCCATCATGCTTTCGTCCATTCCTAGAATGGCGATCGATGTCTCCGGATGATGGGATCCTGAATGGGACTGCTATAAAACAACAAGCGAATACCAAACTGTAACAAACTGGGGTCGAGGGCGAAGGTCGCAGGGATGAGCTAAAGCCCGAGAAAGGTGACATGAAAGAAAGCGCCAAATTGGCAAACCAAGCGGGAAAAGCCCTCCACTGCACGGAAACAATTCAAGAATAAGATGCTGGCGAGAGAAACTGCCAGATGAAATTCGAAGCGATGCCCCGCCCTAAAATAGCGAACTCTCCCCAGCGAACGGGCATGCGCCACCCGCGCCATGCGTATCATGCTATTCCCGGTACAAATGGCGATCCGATGTCGGATCGATGGGATGATGGACGACTGGATGCTGATAAAGGTTAGGCGCTAATAATCGACAAACTTTGATATCTTTGCATTAAGAATGAATTTGTATCGGTGATTATGGAAAAAAGAGTAGCGTAAAATTTGGCGAGCCTTCATATCACATAGGATTCAATATGGATGGTTATGGAAGCATCATAGAATTGGTAAAGAAGAATGGAGGAGGAGCCGTTGGTTTTGTGGAAAGGTGTATCGAAGCGAGAAAAGGATCTCTGACACAACTGTTGAAGAGATAATGGCGAGGTTGGAATTTCATCTCCAAGGAGGTTGCAATACTGGAGCGGAAGCTAATATAACAAAACCTCGATGGCAGGGATAATTCTGGTGAACAATGAAATGAACTTGTTGAATGAACACGCAGAAGGATTCCGATCCTTTTTGGAGGCGAATACGTTATCGAGCAGGATAAAAGCAACAAGTAGCCTAAGAAATCATTTCCGAATGAAGAAGCCAATGACTTTTGAATTCACACTATACAATTGCAAGGTATCCCTCATCCTGAAAGACTAGATTTGAAGACATGCAGCCTTTTATGTCGAGGGATCTGGAGGACCAGAACACTGGGCATTAGCCTATAAATGAGGATTCATGGATTTTTAAGGAGATGTCCAGTGACGGAAAATAATGAGGGGGCAACAAGAAAGTTTGAGAAAATTATTAAGAAGGGAGAAGCTCAAGCTCACGTTTTGACCATGGAATTTTTGATAAACATTTACCGCGTTGATAATTGCATTTATGTTAAGCGAAGGGTCATATAGCATACCGTCGAAACCGAGAGTTTTTATCTCAAAAGGATCTACGAGAGGACCGTATTGCCGTATTTCAAGTGTGTGTCGCGAACCAATGGCCAAAGGTATCGTGCAAGGAGAATATGATGCCATTTGGATCAAGAGGCGTCTGGTTTCTGTTTAATAATCTTGGCAAAGTATATCGATGTATCTGTGGTTGGTCAAATGTTTCGCACCGAGGAAATGCGAAAACAATCTGCTGAAATCAACATCATAGCATATATATCATATTTGGAGACTCAGAAACAATGATAGTATGGCTTTAGCACTTCTTTGTGGCCAATTTGGGGATCGAGATTGGTTATCATAGCAGTAAAATGGCCATCACATGTGAGAGCGAGAACAATAAAGCCCATGTCTTTTCTAGTCAAACAACTAGAGGGCATCGGCCCACGACAAGCGGTGCTCGCGAAAGTAAACAAATGAGGTTAATTTGGGAAAACAAAGCTGTTTATGGTACCCCAAATGCGAGGTATGAACCCCGGGATTACTATGCCGCAAATTACATTAACAACAACATTTCAAAGTCATACGTGAGAGTTATTGGTACACCTAGTGATGACATAGGGCGATGCATCACAAAGAAGCAAAGTGGAATGAGCAGCGTGGAATCATGGGGCGAAAACTCAACCTATAAAAAGATGCGTGGTTCTCCGGATAAAGTATTTAGCACAAATGAATGGTGTACATTGGTAAGGTGGTATTTGAATTAAAAGTGGGACAAATCTCGAATTTTGCAGGAATTTTGGGAATTTTCTGAATCTGGGGGAGAGGGATATGTTGGAAGAAGGAGGAGGGGGAAAGGGGGAGGGGAGGGGAAGGCGGGGAGAGAGAGAGCAAAGGCAAGCGAGGAGGGAGGGTAGAGGCGGTAAGAACAAAGGGAAGGGATTAAGGAACAAAGAATAAGATATGCCTAAATAATAGTTCAGAAGGAAAGGAGGGAATAAAGAGACAAGGTCTGCAAAACATCACAAAGGGAACAAGAAGAACAAAGGGAGAACAAAAGGAGTCGACAAAGAGGGAACAAGGAGGAAAGAAGGAAAGGAAATGAGGAAGGAAGAAAATAAATAACAGGAATAAAGAGGACATGAAGGGAAGAGGGATTCGCCATCTGATTCGATAATTATCGTCGTCAATAAATCATGCTCGTCGTCGAAGTCTTATCGTCGCTCGAAGTAGATCGTTCAATCGGTCTAATCCCAAAAGGAAGGGTATAAGATAAAAAAAAACCTCTGAAATTACATAAGCACCTACTGCTCGATGAAGCCATGTCGAGAAGATCTAAACCAAGGCAACGATTGGCTAGGAAATTGTTGGCATGCGGTTCCTTGAGCTCTATATAAGCAAATGCTAACTTATTTCCAAAGCATGACTTAGCTTATCAAGCATGAAAAACTGAGGCGAAATGGCGACTATAAGCGTAGCGACTTTGGTACATTTCGAGTCATGCGATTGCCCAGAATGATCTCTTCATGAAAACGGTGAGAGTTGATCCGGCTTATTCTAACGTCTGGCTGAAAGTGGGGCTGAAATGCGGCTATTCCAAGTTAATTGAATCCACGTAGGTGGGATTGAGAATACAACTAAGCACATGCCGATCAATGCGGGGAGGAATAAATGGAGTTCGTAGCAATATTGTTGTGCCATTCTTTGTCATTTCAAATAATAGCACGCTGATCCGCTGAATGAATGCATTTAAAGCGGACAAACTCGCGATGGCGATAATCTTCATTCTTGATGCAGGCAAAAGTATTCAAAAAGCGGAAGCATGGAATGGATGATCACTTCTGTTTATGTAGGACTCTACCAAATACTTTCACAGTTGCGCGCTAAGGGATTCATTTTCGCGACTATGTATAGAGCAGTTCAGCCTGATATTTTATCGCTGAAGATCTACCACTT
This sequence comes from Isoetes taiwanensis, assembly GCA_021234155.1. Lineage (NCBI taxonomy): Eukaryota > Viridiplantae > Streptophyta > Lycopodiopsida > Isoetales > Isoetaceae > Isoetes > Isoetes taiwanensis. The sequence goes on along the minus strand of JAJEKV010000155.1, from coordinate 1,072,882 downwards.
CGAAGCCGCGATATTTTGCTCGCCCGGAAGATCAATCGGCCTTAATTCCTATGCCCTCTTCAAAGGCTCTTACTCCCGAGACCTTCTAATCTCAGGAGGCGGTATTCAATCCATTCTTCCGAAATCTTCGCCCAGAAGATGAGAGCTTCAATCCGGCTGATTTTTACTCTATGATGACTTCAGAATGCGCCCCAAATCCTGATCCGTGATCCCTAATTTCAACCCGGATATTTATTCTACGCATTCTTCCGGAAGGCGGCCTTGACGTCAATTTTACAAAACATTAAAGGGCGGTGCTCGAAGGCTGGAAACAGCGCGAAAACAAAGGTCAGGCTGAAGGCAGTTCCTGGCATTTTTCATCTCTAAAGCTTCATTATGGAGGCCTCGCTCCGGCAGTGATAAATTAAAATGACATGGTAAACGGAAGTAGACAAATCAAACCAAAAGCTTCAAGCATTATATTGTTTCTCGGTTTTCATCGGCTATTCTGATTTGCTAAAGGCTAACCGCAGTCTCCATTACCTCCCATTCAAATGAAAGGAAGACAGTTCATGCTGCGGGCTATAGGAGATCAGAAAAATGGAAGCGGTTGAGTTTGAATCAGTGTAGATAAAAAAGCGACTATGGCGTTGGGAGAAACTCTTCCAAAGCGGTACAAAATGAACTTCTGTCTCAAAGGTATGTACCAAAGTTTAAAAATTCAAGCATGGGCGGAAAAAATGGGGTATTAGAAAAAGGGGTAAAATAATACATTGAAAAAGAGAGATGGCAAAATAAATAATTTTTAAAATTCAAGCATGGGCGGGAGAAAAAAAAGCGGGGTATTAGAAAAAAGAATTAAAATAATACATTCATAAAGAAAGTCTAAAACAAATGCTAATAATATAGGATTATATTTTAACGTGTCCCCAATTTTCTCTTTTTATGTGTGTGCGCTACTATGTTCTACGTTAAACATTATGTTCCCATGGTGCAAGTTTTTCACAGGGCATATATTCTTATTCTAAGGTAAAAATTTAACTTTTCTGCGAAGATGTGATATAATTTACACCTTGTTTAACCCATTTTGAAGGTTCGAGACAAAATGGGGACAAGTATTTATATTAATAGGTCTAATGCATATTAATAGATTTATGCATATAGATCTAATAGGCTCTCATGGGTTATAAGGTGCATATATTTGCTATTTACATGGTAGGTAAGAGCCTCTTCATAGCTAAACTATGAGCCCAATGGTCCCCTCTTCATATAGCTATATGGTATGGTCCATTAGAAAGGGGTCCATTGGATATGTGTCATTAGACAATGCATGAGGGAGGGTCTATTTTTCATGGAAAATAGTAGGAAATTTATGGGGGAGGTATTTTTTTCATAGAAAATGCATAGGATGTTTGAAGAGGGTTATTCATTTTGAGCCTTCTCAGGACCACAGACTTTGAAATTGCCCTTTTTTTACTAGGTTGCCTTTTTTAGATGCCAGTGAGAAGGCCCTCAGCTGCATTTTAAACTTTTTTGGTGCCTTTCATTCGCGAGTTGAAAAGCGACTCCGCCAGCAGGTTTGTAGATTGGAAGGCCTTTCTAAAACTGGCCAGTGTGAGAAAGCGGCATCAAAGCGAAAAACCACCGGTTTATGGGATCGAGGCCTTTCTCGACTCGGCGGTGAAGATAACTTCCCATGTTTAAATTTAACTTCTCGACTCTGAGGTCGGCTTGAACTCGTTCTAACACAATTTTGCCTTTCTCATTCATGAGTCGAGAAAACCTTAACAAAACACAGTGTTTTTCGGCTTTGAAATTTGCCTTTCATAAGAGCTCATGAGTCGAAAGACCTCTGACCAAAACTTGCATTTTAAGCTGAGGCGCCGCCTTTTCATTCGAATTAGAAAGACCTCGACCTAAACACCGTTTTCCCTCTGTTGCCTTTCTCATGCTGGCACGTATTTCAAAAATGGCCCTAAATTATATTTATTTTTTTTGTGTAGCATCCTTGACTAATTTGATTTTGTCTCTTAGGTCTTATCGACCAAATAGTACATGTAGGGCAATCAAGATCGGTTCATTAAAAGGTCAAGAAAAGAGGGTGGTGACATCGATTGGTGACATCAGTTAGGACATACAACCGTGGCCCGAACTCATCATACAGAGATTTCTATCGTCGTAGAAGTTGCTGGTGACTAGGGAGAGAGCTCCATTACTTGCACTAGGTGGTTCTGGCATGTGTGTGAGAAGAGGGTGTAATGATTTAATCGACCACTATGGTCTCTTCACTTTACTGTAATATATGTTAATAATGAGCCCACTTATAAATGGGTATCTAAAACTATTATTTTGGTGATTAAGTAAGCGATTTGCATAATTTTGTTGCGTTGTGATCTGTGTCTACCCACCTAAAATACGATGAAATGTTCAACCTAAAATCTTTTCAATTAAGAACTTGATAGGTCTAATGCATGTTTTCGTTGCATTGTTCTTGTTCTCGACAGCTATCCACAGAAAATTGGAAGAAAGCTTGGATACACTAATAGACAAAATTTCAATTATGGCAGTTTGGTCGGGTGCTTCTTTTGTAAATTAGCAGGGGTTCGAAAAAAAAATGTGAATGGAATGGAGTCCCTTTAATTAAATACGACTTATTATATGCTCATTTTAGTGCATTCATGACTTTGTATGCATTATATGGATTTTGGTATACGTGGGATTATTAACCTACATATGACTAAGAGGCCAGACAAAACAAAGGAAATAACTACAAGACCATGTGGCCTAACACAACTATTATGCACAAAATATAACCTTGTGATGCGGAATCTCTTGAATCGATGATGACCACCCTAACGATTCTGATGGGATCTAATAATTGGTTAATAATGATGCATGTGAATAATGAGTTCAACATCAAAGACTGGGTAGGGGTACACATGACTAAAATAAAGAAAAGAGAACAAAGAAAAGATAAGTGCACATTACCCATTCTTGTCAAAATTATGGATAAATTAACATACCAAGGGTTATATAAAGTAAGATCATGGTGATGCAGAAATTAGGAAGTGGAGTCAAATCACCGGTGACACCATGTTTGCATGGAAGTACCACGGAAAGCGATGTATATTTGTTATAAGCCTTTCTGTATCGTTGCACAGGATAAGGCTTGTTGCCCTTACCCATAATCTGATCTAAAACAATTCATTGATGATAAGATTGGCCATGTTAGGACTGATTTGGGGATTATTAAAAATAGGCGATGGGAATCTTTTTGTGAGAGTCTTGGGCATATTCACGATAAAAGTATTTAGTGGAGAAAGACTAAAATGTGACTTGAGATGCTCTTGTGCAAGTATTTTTGAATTACACGTTAATTGCACATATAAGTTGAAGATAAGGAGTTGATCAAGAGGAAAATATGGGAAGAAGTAGAAGATAAATGCGAGTGCATGTAGAAAGGATAAATATGCGGAGATTTGCCCCACAAATGATCCGGTTACAAATTGTATTGAAATGGTTGGACAAAATTTGTAGCACCTGCTTGGTTGATTGTTGATAAAAAGTAGCAGAGACAATCTCGTTTATTTATTAAAAGCATGTTAGGACATGGCTGTAACCAGACTAGAAACTCACGATTTTCAGCGTTAATACTACTGAATTGGAAGTAATTGACATGAAGGCATCTGACATTGGGCAAAAGTGAGTTTGAATCTAAAACTCCCACCATTGCGGGTAGCCTACAACACATAAATGTGAGTATAGATGGATCTAGCCGCATGGAAATTGTAATACCAGCGAGACTCTCCCCGAGAGAGAAATGGTCATGGCGGTCCGCAATAGCATTCTTGAAATATGTACAAATTATCCAAAAGGATCTATAATAGCACATAAGCACTTTGTTCAAAGAAAATTAACCCCTAAGCGGATTGTGGGCTCGATTATGATACTGATACAACACTTGGTGCCTAACATTATTAATGAGAATTAATTGCGTATTTGACACTAACGTTGCTATGAAAGAGAAATATATCCCCTTTGAGAGGAAAAAGGTATAGGTGCTATCCTCTGAGAATATTTGCTAAAGGCTGCATGGAAATACATGTTAAACTAAACGAGAAATGAATTATGGCTTAAGCGAGGGCGGCAATATAAGGCCAAATGGACTAAATATATACCACAAGGCAAATGGTGGCTCGTGCTAACCTAGATAGGTTCTCTACTTTTTTAATAATTGGCTGTTGGAGAAATTGTATACTAATATGATAGAATCTGGAAAGCGAGGTATGTGGTATACCCTTAGGGATTTACATCATGACCCAAATTGTGGTGTAATATGTACATGGCATGGTTGGAAGTTGAATTCATTAAAAATCTGAACATGGTGACTTTGAAATTAAATTAATTGGCATGTGTTTGAATGGCTGAGTGACTCTTTGGCGATTAAGCCCTTATGGAGTTTTATTCTAGTTTGCAAGGCATAAGTGATAGGACTAAGGATCTATGACATGCATTATCTTGGAATAAAAGGTGAAGCAATTGTAGCAATTCTGGGATAATGGTGGGGAACACACATGGAATTAAATAACTTCTGAACACGACCACATCTGAATTATAATGAAAAATCTTGGAGGATATATTGGACCATAAGGTATGATAAAAGAAGAGACTCTTTGCCTTGCGAGGTTTATTAAAGACTGTGCAAACGGCGGTTATGAGCCGTATATATGCAAGCTAGAATGTTGCTATTGCATAAGAATCTTGCCTTGCCATATGTTAACTCAATCCAGGATGGAAATGATAACGAAAGGGATATTAGTGAGTTGATGAATAATTTCATCTACGTAGCAGGGTTGACAAAGGGGACTTAAAAGAGTCATCAAGTATATTCAAGATATTAGCCAATTTCTGGGCTAAATATAGGTAGAAGCGGTTGTGCAGACTTTTGGGTATTAAAACTACCAAAAGGTAAACACCATGGTATGTATATGATAGTTTAGTTCAAAAATTAAAACCAATGGGCCGCAATTATATTGGGATGGTGCACGACCCACCCACTGCACCAAGTAGGGTTGACCCATCAGTTTACTGATAAATCATTGAGCCAAAGTGCTGACATTATCCTCTGGTTGGAGAGCAGGATTTTTATATAAATAAACAATTTGGTCTTTATAATGTAATAAAATAGAGACATGTATGGGGCATATATCTACAAATGACTTTTGAATAAAAGGGTGAATCAAATGCTGATAATGGTCAAGGGTAAACTATGGCACAAATCGAGGCATGGTAGGACAGTATGTGGAGAATATTTATGGCATGACCAATATATGTGATAATGGAAATGAGCCCTGAATCAGTGAATACTCGGGAAAAAATTCATAAGTAATGATGAATCTTGCCGGGATATATTTGATGATTGAGTTAATAAGTTGGTCGACCAAAAATTTGGTTAGTGTCTAAGGCCATTAATAATTTTAAAGCGGATAGAGGTAGAATGGAGCATTTAAGTCAAGGCAAAACTCTATTGTGGAGAAATGGTTAGGGCGAAGCAGCCCGATTTGAATGAGTTGAATTTGGTGCGCCTCAACTCGATAAGGATAGAAGCATGGAAGATAGGGAAGAGGCGTGGCGTTTTGATAACAAGAGGCTTTGGAATGGTAGCGGTATTATAATGAAGGAGTACATGCAATGAAATAAAGCGGCCAGAAATCCTAGGCAGGAGGGAGTACCTACGGACAATTTGTTCACGAAGCTCAAAGATGAGAATGCTTTAACACGGGTGGTAACCGAGTAAAATTGTATGGTCGTAGGATATGTTCCAGCTCAAGTTTTGTGGCCATAGCAGGTTCGCTGTGACATGAAGTAAAGGCATTAGTAATCATAAGGATGACATGGGCCTATGATAAGTAGGCAACCACAGTGCGAGTGAGAAAAGCAGTAGCATGGGGTGACTATGGGCTAAAGAACATCTTGGAGCTTTGTGCCAAGAGCCTCTTTTGAATATCTGAAAACGGTTATTAAATAAATCTTGAGAATGAAAAAGCGTTGTTCAAGTAAGCCAAAGGGCTCTATGAGCATGGTGGATGCGGTTGTAATAAGCGAGTTTTAAAGCATATGCATTCTTAAGCATAACGATTGATGCATAAAATAATCTAATCATAAAATTTTGTAGGCGGGGAGTATTTAGAAGCTCACCACCATGATAGGTTCGAGATTACGCAAACCCGAAGGGGCGTGGTTTAAGTGCAAGATTAATCTTGATCAAGAATAAGTTATGATCTTACATTGTATGTGATATTCTAAGTATGTCGAGCTTTGTTGTTTGTAATGGCTTGATTGAAGTAGTGTATACCTCATGTTTTTGATTGGGTAATACTTTAAAGTTCACTTTTCGTTCTATTTGAGTTATTATCTTTTTTAAAGAAAGGAAAACTAATATTCTTGATCAAGGGCATAGAAGGTACAAATGGTGAAGCGATAAATAAGAAACACCAATGTACCTTTTTGGCCCTTCATCATCTAATTTATTACCTGCTAATGTTTGCTTGTTTGTTGCAGTGTGATTGTTTTTCTTCTCTATTTGTGCTTTTTATGTCAAAGAGATCAAAATTAGAGTGGAAGTAGCATGGATACAGTAGCAAGTTCTTAAGTGAGCAGTATATGATTTAACAAAAGCAGGTTCTAAAATGTTGTTTAAAATTGCTTTGAAAGGTACATTCTGTTGTCTACCACACCTCTAGAAGTACATGATTATCTAGGCTGATGCCAGAGTTTTTGAAAGGTTGAACTTCACGTTTTGAGACATATAATGTGTGACATAAGTGCATCTTGATTTAAACAAGAATAGGACTGACCTACAAAATCTAATCTTGTTGAGCGGCGCATAAATTTTGAAAGGAAGCTATATATAGGGTGGATCATAAACTCATGGCGAGGATATTAATATCGGGGAAGTATTTTGGTAGGAATGAATTATAATATATATCTGGCATTGCATCTTTGTGGATGATGGTATTATTATCTTTACATTGCAAATACAATATAGGGTTTTGCAAAAGCAAGGACCCGTTGCATAATGGATTACATTCGAGCAGGGCACCACTTGGTATGTGCATGGCGGGGCAGTCTAAGCTGGTGTATATGATTTTGATATGGGTAAAGGTATGGCATTTTGTTATTTTAAATCCATACTATATATGCAACATACTTGGTGAATCATTGTATGAACTTGTTGGTAACAAATTAGATACGGTTATGCTAAAATATGTTTTGAAGCGATACATAGGATTGATCATAAACTCATGTATAGCAGGTTGATAATATCGGGAGTTATTTTATCTTCACGGAATGATTGCATTAATAATATTATGGCGTAACTTCCTCTTTTGATTGATGTTGTTCCATAAGTGCATTACTGCAAAAGCGGTATGAGTTTGTTGTGCAATGAAGGACGCATAATAGAATACATCCGCAACCTTTTGGCAGCATTGGGCTACTCTAAGAGAAGCTGGTTAAACTAGGTAAATTACAAAATAAGTTGAGATTTATACTATAGTTGCATCGGCATATCTTGAGTTAAATAGAATGGCAAGGCTTGCCAAAATAGTTAATGATTATTAAATACTAGAGTTGAGTATATGGCATTTTAATAAAGAACAAGGGTGATCCAATCACTTGGAATGGCGAGACTAGCATAATAATCATGTAAAGGGTTTATGACTACATGATAAATATATGTTATATGTCCAAAGGTGTCTTGGGATATTGATATTAAGGCAGCAATTATGTATGGACTCGTGAGGTAGGGTCAAAAACTCTGGAGTAAAGTAGTTTCACGGAGCATGATATAATAACTAATCTATAGTTACATTAGACATATTTATAAGGATAAGATTATGATACCAAGTATCTGAATATGCCAATTTGGGATAGCTCGTCCTAGATTGAGACGATACTTGATTACTCAAAGGATTGGTGAGGTATGTAGGGTTCTTCTAGTATGGCTTATGTCAAGGCTAGTGTTGTCAGTTTTTTTTTTGGGGGCCAGCCAGCGAACCGTTTCAGCGTCTGTGGACACTGGCGTCGCCGCTCGAAGAAAGGTTTAATCATGAAACATAAACTGTAGATGTTCTTGTTGGCGTCTGCAGATCGGCTTTTAAGCATCGCCAAAGCGAAGGTTTAAACATCACCAGCCAGTGCCTCGACCGGTGACTAAAAATCGATAAAATATAATTTTTCAAAAAATCGTATTTTTTTAACTCGTCGATTTAGATTTACGTCGTCTGGAACCTATCTCGATGTCGTGTGATTATCATCTATCTTGGATTAGTATTTTTCATGTTAAAGACATCTTTTGTGCGGATTATTTAGCTCCTAGTTGCCCTCTTATGTCAGGTGAAAATCTTTCATAGACTAAGTTTTCATTGGGGACTTATGCCAAGTGGACTGATTTTCATCATAGATTTAATAAATACGTCAATCAAGATCATGCAACCTTATAGTCACAAAGGGTGAAAATTATAAAAAGGAAAAGGTTATCAAGAGGGGTGAGGAGTATTGGAAAAAAGTTCGTGGTTGCAACTGTCGAGTACTTAACAAAGAGCAAGTAAAAGATAGGATTACAAAAAAGATAAGACCCTCCTTGAGCCGACTTAAGCCAGAATTAGAGTATGCTAATGTTAAATTTGTTTTACAAATGTTGTGGCCTAACCTTCTATAGTTTTGCAGTATTCCATTTGGATTATATGGCGACTTTATGTATACAAATTATAATCCACATTAGTTCTGTGGAGGATATTATTTTGAGGTGTTGCATGTTCTATAAAGAGGAGCATACGTTGCATGATCAAAAGAAGTCTACGTTCCTTTAGATTACGCCCTTGATTCCTTTAGATTCTATGTGTATTCCCTAGATTCCATTAGAATCTATGTAGATTCCCTAGATTCTCAAAATCCGATGGATTCTCCCAAGATTCCACAGAAGATGCCTTGGATTACTGTTAGATTCCCCTAAGATTCTCTTATCGAGCTTCCAAAATATTTCGACAATTTGTTTTGTGCTTAAACATGATCGGAGTTTGGATATGTTATATAAACTTCACCTAGAACTAAACCGATATTAGTTGCCATCTTACGGCATGATGATTTACGCTGGGATTCGGATATGTAGAAACACATGGTTCATATGAACAATTAATTAATCTATTTTAAAGCGATAATATCATATGTATACCAATGTGTGTAGAGTCCAATCTTGATCCTCAGTTATGTGCAATAACCAACTCGGATATTGCTGTGTCCTTTGAACCAGGCTTAGTTCATGCTTGAATGTCCTAGATTAGAATTGTTTGATTTTGATCTACTTGCTATAGGCTCATGCAAAATTTTTATTTATATTGCACTCCTTTGTCCAAAGGGTGTTCTATGTCTTAAAAGTAAAGTCATTGAAATTGATTGTCAATTTTGATGGACTAACTATGATTTTGCTAGAATATTTTATCATTTGGCATTCTGAGGAGTTCTTGCTTTTGTCATGCTGTTGCCTGACATTAACATGCATCTATCTCACGAATTCTTCTGGTAAAATATTCGCACAAAGAAATTTGCATCATGAATGATCGTCGACTTTGAACACTCCCTCATAGTCTGGCTTGCCCAGCATATATATATTCTTTAATGCGAAATATGTGCAGATCATTGGAACATTTTTACCAAAACGATGTATTTACGTTTGACGATGATGGAGACTATGGTGATCTGTATTTACCATTCCCTGGGTTGCTCGCATATCACCTAGAGGGTGATCTTTGGACAATGCTTATAGCACTAGATGCTCAACAGGGATGTCAACAGGGCTAAGTTAGCATACATCTACAAAACAATGGAAACATAAACTAAACTTTACATTACGTAATCCATTTTACAGACGCTACGCACCACTATACTCATGTAACCTCTTTTCACTGAGCAGCATCGGGCCATTGAATATCATATGTAAAACCCCATCTCTAGCTATTGAATATATCAGAAACAACCTCGATGTTCTAATTGGCTACAACGGTCAACAACACTAACAGTTCAGCTAGAATTGTATGAAATTGTGCACCTCGGGTTAGGCAACCCTGTTTAAATTTTCGTTAATTCCCGCACATTAAAAGATTTGGTCAATTTTCTTTTGGTAAAAAATTGGAAGACTTAATCCGGTGGTCAAATTTTGTCAATAAAAACACTGCAAAATCTAAATTCAAGGCCTGATATCCATTGGATAAAAGGTATGGATATATTTCTGGCCACCCAATCTCTCAAAATAGAGCAATGCCATTTCCCAGCAGCTTTCCACCGGAAATTTGTAGGTTAACACCCTCTTCCATGGCTGTCACTCTTGCTTCGATGCAGCCTTTACAGAATACAAAGAGATTAATAGATCATTCTTTGAGATTTAATGTTGCAAACACTTTTTCTCATTCTTCTCGGCGCATTGCTTGCGCTGCTTCTGTTTCGTTAAATTGGAAGACCATTACTTTGTATAACCCACTAAATGATGTGGATAACATGGATGCATCGGCAACAGGCAGGGCATTGTTGGTTTATTTGCCTGGAATGGATTGCATGGGGATGACATTACGACCCCAGTTGCCTGCCTTAGTGGATGCAGGGTAAGTTCAACAACGAAAAATAGGTATTTCTCTTCTCGCAAAGGATCAAGTAACAGTTAATCCAAGTTATTAATGGCTCTTTCATATCAGACATGCATTTTGCTGCTTATTTAAATCGTGTTTTCTTTTTATATTAGTTCTACTACCTAAATCTATGTCATGCCCTGCAGGTATGAAATCCGCTGTGTTTATATTCCAGATAGTGATAGATCATCATGGCAAGAGCTTGTAGAAGTCCTGAGTCCATTATTGACTAGTGAAGTTAGAAGGGTTAATGCGTAGGTGTCAGCTGACTCTGGTTGGTGCTTGAATCATTTGGTGCTTGTTTGTCGCAGCTTAGTACAAACAATTCCACCAGATATTGTTTCCTCGGCATCTTGGTACAAACATATCCAGGAACTTGAGTGATTCTTTTATATACAATACTAGTATGTTGGCATATCTTTGATTGGACATGCCATTTCTCTTTTCACAACTTCTTAATCCTTAGAAACGTTTTACAACAGATCAACTCAACTACCAACTTCTTCAAAAGCAATTTTATAGCAAGCTTTGGTGGTCAACAGGCTCTTGGGGGTAGTTCCACTGCCATTGGCCATGACATTACCAAAAGGTGATGGCTAATTTCCTCCAAATTTGAGGCTGACACTTAAGTTTTACTCATTAGGTTTATAAGAAGTGATGAATTTTGTTTTGACCTGCAAGAGATATTGCTGCCAATTATGAGTGAAGGCTCTCAAGATGTGTTTCCAATTCTGCAAATGAGGCTTTCCTGTCTTGTCTCACCGACATTTCTGCAGAGTGTGCTGCATGGCGCCTCACACACTACTCAATGACAATTCTAATATCCGCGGATAAGGACTCCAGAAAATTCATGTGCCCAACATTGATTGTATGTTTTCTAGTCCCTTGTTTGCATTTATTTCCAAAGTTATATTGAATATGTATAACATGCAGATAGCTTCAGCTAAGGATAGATTGTTGTTGTCAATCGAGAAGGTGCCAGATTGCAAGGTCTACTTCCCAACAGCAAGCATTATTCTATATGGTTCCCATTTATAGCAACATAAATTAAGCATTGTGAGGCTCGTACAACATGCAACACACAGTGTTGGTTGTTATTTTAGTGGTACCTCCTCTTATGGAGAAATCCGTGGATCTTGGAGCATAATGAAGACCTATGGTTTTCAGTTCAATGATGCTCATCATGAAAGCAACTCATGTTATTTGCAGACAATGTCATGGATGAATTGGACAGATTTCTGAACCATGGCGGGGTAGGTAAGCAGATGACTGAACTATAGATTATGTTTAAACCTATAACACAATTAGAAAATCATTTCAATCCCAGATCTGCGCGTCACCTTTACCGTCGGTAGGTTGTGTCATCTACCTAATCCGCTGCAGAAGGTTTACTTCTCTTTCTTTGTTCTGCATCTCTATTGCTAAGCTGCATGTAGCAGTAGCTTTATTGGTCAGTCTATTTCCCTTACAAGCTTCTCTTTAGGAGTAGAGACCAATGCTGTTTGTTTGGCAATCACAGTACATTTTAGATATACGACATTTAATGATATTCTATGAAGGGTTGCCTGTTATCCCCATTTAGATCAACAATTTTCATGGCCACTGACTTTCCTCTTATATAGTTGTTCTTGTTGGCTTCCCTTGCAGGCCTTGCTCATCTGGTCACTGGATACACGATTTGGCTCTATTTTAGAAGAACAATCAGGATGAATTTAAGCGAACTGCGAAAATGTCTGCTTTCATTTCTGATGATAATTTTTTGTGTGTTAATAAATTTCTATCCATTAGATATAAAATGTAGAGGCCAACAAGTTTGCTTCTAAACTATTGAAGGTACATAGTGTGTATCACAAAGAGATATATTCTCCTTACTTTGCCTTCCATAATTCTTAGGAAGGTGGGGAACTTACTACTTTTTCCTGGAGGTTGCAAAAGAAGTATGCAAGGGAAAAATGCTGCAAAGTGTGCTATTTGTTAAATATTTATAATCTTCATCGTTATTGCCAGCATGGGATGAGAAAGTACGAGTTATTGTGAAACCTACAGCTGATTTTTACCCCATGGCTGCGATTTGGTGCTATTATCCCCTTTTGATTGCTATTGGGCGATGATCGTGTATATACCTCTTATCTTACGTTTGATTTGATTTCTCCCTTATTTGGAAGCACTTATTCTGAATGACCTCCCGGTTCTGTGCAGTACGGATCATATGGGACTCTGATGAGAAATTCTAATTCTCCTTTTGGCCCTCTGGTGGAAAATATAGTTTTTTGCTGAATTCTTTCATTGAACAGTGTTCCATGTGCAGCCCTGATAGTGGCTCCCTTCAGTAATATACAGGTTTATTGGTTTCTTTGTCTTGTCAATAGGACATAATTTTCTATCTCTCAAAGACATATGTTATTTATGCAGTTTAATTTCAGTTCAAAATCAATAATTGAGCATATATATATTCATATGAGCCATTGACACTTTACAATTTTGTCAAAGACGAGACGGCAAAGGTATGATGCATGATGCATTTCGGCTTTTCTCAAACATTGTTGTGGTGACCTACTGTTGTTTTCCTTGATGATTTGGCAGTTAGATGCTCTATATGGTAAGCAGAGACTTTCTGCAATTCTCTTTTAACCCGTTTTGAACCCTGATGATGATGTTGATAATGCCATTATGCAGTTACTGTGAAACTGAGGTTGAAGAAAGCATAGTGACACTCATGCAGATCCGAGAAAATGATCCGGTTTATCCAACTTGCCAAAACTTCATGCAGATTGTGCATACTCAGAAACTCAATGCTTTCCTCTAATATACGGAAAGGAAACCACATTACGACAATGGTAAAACTAGAGCTTGCTTCCCAGAATTTAATCATCGCTGAGCATTTCAATTGTTTCCAGCCTTCAAGTCGCCAGTCTGGCATGAATTATTTTAAACTTTAAATAGTAATTAAGCTACTTTAGAAATCTATGAATGAATTAAGATGGCGTCATTTGCAAGTGCAAGGCAACACTATGAACAGAATAAATCAAGCGTCACCAAACATGAATGGCTCAAAGATTGACGCCAAATGCTTTATCAGATTATCTGCTACTTCATACTTTTGACCTCGTCGCATAAATAATGCAATGTGCAAAGAAAAGGGTACAGTGCAAGGTCCTTAATCCTATGAGATTAAACATTTTGAGCTCTTATACTATTGTGTACCTAGCAATGATATCTGCATCAAACTAAAGTGAATTGTCAGAACTATATGTAAGCTTGATGATTCCTAAAATTTAAATCAAACAGGGATATTTAGTTTGAAAGTACACTGAAATATCTACAAGAAAAAGGTCAATTTTACACTGCCACTTGATGATTTACTAGTTCTTCCATTCCTCTGACTCCATCAAGAAAGGGAATGGCAACTGAAAATTGGCAAATTAAATTAACAACAACTATTGTGCTCACGTCTAGCGTGTAAAGATTTAAGACATGTCCACCCAAAATATATCAGGAGAAAGAAAAAAGAACATGGTAGTAACTCTGCTGTAACATTTTGATACCACAGAATATTAGAGGAAATAACATTATATAGATTGTATATGACAAGTACAAGTGTATTCAATACGATTCTCTTGCATTTATGTGTTGATATTGTGATTTTGAGGTTGGAAAAGGATACTTGCCTGATTTTGTCCACTAGATAAAAGAATTATGTTTGGGTAAGATGTTACCTCTTGCATACAATAACACAAAGCAGTGGAGTCCAAGCACCAACAATCTTATTAAACAAAGGAAGTGCAAGATGTATCGAACATGAAATATGAATGAACATGTAAAACTCCAAATGCCTATACCTTTCAATCACCATCTGACATTAATTTGATGTTAACATTACTTCTTTCTTGACAAATGGAATATTATATGCCATGGAAGAGAGAGATAGATAGATATTATCTCAACGTCATGGGAAGAAGTCCACCTTATGGATTAGATGTTCTACTATTAGTATGTCAGACTAGAGTGTAGTAGAACAAAGAATCCTATAATCTTCCCCTGCTGGAGGCAGGGGAGGGACACCTTAAAATTCAATTCAATTCAATTCAATTAAGTCTAATCTTCCCGCGCATAGTGGCGGGTTGCCTTTCTTTTGTGCTTGTATAGGAACAGCTTGAGCTCTGCAAAGTGGACAATTTGAATGCACTTGAAGCCATTTATCAACACAAGCAACATGAAAAGAATGGCTACAACTAGGCAATACTCTCAGTTTCTCACCACCTACAAATCTGGTGAGGCACACTACACAATCCACAGACTGAGTGAGTGGTGCCTCATTTTTCTCAAAAATAAGCACAGGAATTTCCCGAATGGCAGACTGATCCAATCCGCTTCCAACCGGTCCGGGATTAGGAGGCCCGCTATCAGCCCTGTTTGCCCTCCAAGTGGAATACATAGAACTGAATTGAATAAAACCATAGACCAAAAGAACAAAGGAAGTGGCGATCAAAGCCGCGAAGCTAAGAATCATGCCAATAAAAATTTCGCCATCTAGCAGGCCTTCCTTGTAGCGCTTAGATAGCAGCATAAAGGAACGATTATGCTGGGCGAATCCGGCCGACCCATTGCTTCAAAATCTAAGAATGGCTTGGGTTTCTTCGTATTTTGTGGATTCCTATTAAATTTTTCGACGTGGGTCATCCGAGGGAAATGTGTAGACTTGGAATACGAAGAGGACACGAAGAAGCTTACGACGTCGGTCTATCATGAGCTTGGCCGCCCAACTATTTCGATGCTATCGTCAATTACTGAAAGTGGAGCCTATTTTTCTTAAGTCCCATTCAAAGGTGGAGCCTAATCTTCTAAGGTTGTACTCTTGACACTCGAACAATATTTGTATATTTATTTGAAAGTCAAATATAAGCCCTGATACTATATCTCATGTTTTCATAAGACATTACATTGTAGTCGGTTAAGGTTTGGACTTCTGTGGCACTATTTCCTCTTTTGCATATTAACTTCCTGTGTGTGGCACTATTTGTTCCTTTGATAGGAAGATACATCACTACAGATAAAATTAGATTAAGCTTAAATTTGGCACGCTCCCCTCCAACAGATTTAGAAATTGGCATGCCAATTTTGCCTATAAACATGTACATGATCGTCGAACTCTGTTAGGTCAAGATTTATGCGACACTCTGGGACTGAGCTTCAAGCACATCAAATCTACCAAAAGGGGGTGGCTCTAAGCCATCTTGTGGGAGCTGCAATTGGTTTGTCATTAAGCTGGGATGCGTTCTAGTATACGAGTCGAGGCCCTTCCCTCACCGAGAATGGCATTCTGGAGCCCCAATGACTTCCTCAGTCTAAGTGATACGGTGAATCCCGGAATCCAATGGGTCATAGTCAAAGTGACAACATAATCCACGGTTTGGTTCTTGAATGCAGTTAGATACATGCTGTTGCTCTTTAATCAAAACAGTCAAAAAATAATATTGATAACCACCCTTTAAGCATAATGGAAAGTTTCTAAAATCCTATTAGTAAAAAGAAGTTTTTCAAAAGCATGTTGTGGACGATATTCCACATTCCTAGATTCATGATCCCCACCTTGACTTAACAACTTGACCTGGGGATATCATCCTCCTTTATTATAAAATTGATACGTATGCTACGTAACAATCTGGCCCTAGATCGAGGCTTAGATCTAGAGGATTGATCCTAAAAGTGAGTTTATCATGGATTCCTTCGGTGACATCCATTTTCCTTCCTCTCTGGCGGCTATGGCGGATGGTGGATCCTTCTAATGGGCTTACTTGGCACGGTGACCCAAAACACCAGTTCTCACTACGAAGCTAGCTATGGTGAAAAACGGCATATGATGCTATTTGGCATAAGCTTGATGCAATGGCTAACTTCCTCTTGTGGGCGTCAAACTGGCCACACACCCTTCATAAAGTACGAATAGAGATACCGCCGATTGTGTAGACTGTGGGGCTTCGACCTGGCCGATCTCGGGCAGTGGCTGGGATTGAGATTACTATGAAAATCGAGATGCAAAGTGACATAATGTTGATGTAAAAGCGAAATTTTTGATTTGCCGAGAAAGAACCCACAGTTTTCTCTTGAAGGAGAAATCTTTGCATTGCTATGTGGAATCCGAAGTCCCGCTCAAGGAATTCCAACCATAGGTATGTTCTCAACTCCATATGCTGTATAGCCATGTGATTAGGGCTTTTTTGTGTTAGAGAATTGTAAAGCTTGAGCGTGTTGCACATCCCGATTATATTCCTTTTACCTTAGATTGAGGGTGGTTGGGTAAAGATGTATTGGAGGCTACAGTCGATCCTTGAAATTTCCTTCAATGCCTCCATCACAGAAAACTCACAATAGCCTAGAGTTTCTGATCATGGGTTGAATCGCGGCCTTTCGGCGTCGTTCAACTTCTTGGAAGCATGTTCTACTCTTCAGCCTTCTTGCATAAGGACTCCACACAATTTGCTATCTTGCCCGCATCCATTGCTACTATCTTGTCCTTGTGGATCGTGAGAATTAGCAGCAGTGTTTATTGTTAAAACTTCCTTGAGCTTTTCAAATGAAGCTTGAACATTTTTCTAACCAATGTGTTCTCCAATCTTTCACATAAGCAGCTCTGCCAGTGAAGGTCAGCGTCAAAGGGCTCACTTAAGCGAATTCGAACTTCCTACATAATATCTGCCCGGACTCGAAAGCTCCTCCGCCTTACATACATTCTTTGGTGGCCAATCAACTCGCCGATCTTTTCTTGAGGTGGTTGATCCCTTTCCGGCCCGATATCAAAAGTATTTAAACACTCCTCTTTTCGGTAACAAAGTGGCGTTGGAGAACTTCCCATCGGCCGATGGCGTCTCCAGCGTTTCAATACTCCTTCTCAAATCGACAATGATGATCTTCAATGAACTGGCGTAGACTAGAATGTCGTCGAAGAAAACAATGACAAACTCATCTAAGAACTCCCACGAAGATGTGGATTCATGAGGCATGAAGATTCTTTGGAGCGATTAGGTGACAAGCCAAAAGGCATTATCGTAAACTCAAAGATCACCCTACGGCATTCTAAAGAGGTGTAGAATTTGATAGTGGTACCCCAAAATCGCGGCGAAAGCACCAAACATAAAGCACCTAAATTCCGGCTGATCCCAGGTTTTTGAAGGGACATCCATTTGCCTCGTTTCCTTCGCCCTTTCTTTATTACCCAATTTGAATCCCTGTTTCGAATCCTCTTCCATGATCACATAATTCCGTCACACAATCATCCGTTCAATTTACAATAGGTAGGCGGTGGCAGAACAAGATTTCATAGACGTTGCATGGACTTTACGGTGAAGGATTGCGACTGCTTTGAAAGTAAAATGGTTTGGAGAAGATAATGTGATGGATGCACAATGGGCCTCGGTTTGTGAAAGGTAATCAATAAGATGAAAGTTCCATGATCGGCCCTCGATTAGAAAAAAGTAGGCTGGTGTTAGAAGAATTATATCGAGAAGAAACTATGCCAAACAATAATGAAGTGAGAAAAGCGGTGGCTTATGCTTTTTGCATGCAGGAAAATTGTGATCTTTGCCATTTCAAACCCTGCAAACACAAGATCAAGTGGGCCTCTTTGGGAATCAAAGTTGTAAGTATAGAGTGCGGCTCTAGTAGAGGAAGGATGTCAAGTTGCCACTTCTATGAAGTTACTTGCCGAGGATAAAGATGAACCACTACCTTTAAAAGAACTGAATTGATTAAGAGCTGTAAATAAGCTTGAGAATGAAAAGAACAAGCATGTTAGAAAGTACATGAAATTGAGGTTAGTTTGCATTGCGGAGGCTAAGTCTAATGAAAAATTCAGTCAGTGGAACTTGAAGAGAGCATGAAGAAAGTTGAGGCTTTGAAGAACACAATATACTCCGGAGTTCTTGGGAGGATTGATCAGAAGAATTGGAGATGACAACTACAAATGGAGACATATTAACATGTGGTTAAAAACCTTTCAAGATACTCGGATCTGAGAACATTTCAATTGTAGGTGGAGATCAAGAAGAAGAACAGATTTCAGAACTGAGCTAATCTTTGTAATCTTACCTGGAATTAAAAGAATATAGTTTTAAACTATTCGGCATCAACACTATCGTGAATACCGGGAATGCCAACTGAATAACCCTGACGTGTGCTGTGGCCTACTTTTTTCATGATAAGGTACAAATTGTGTCTTTGATTTTAAGTTGTGTTAATTACCATGTGGCTTGTCGCGACCTTGTTGAAGGAAGGTAAATGCAAAGGTATGTGGGGTGTAATTCATCGGAATTCATTCTTGAGCTTGGCATGCATGTGTGGCGGTGGCAAGTAAAATAAATAGTTGATATACCCTCTGATAGATGTACCTACAAATCAGCGATTCAATTGGTAGGTCCTCTTACGCTCTGAACTATGTAAGATTGAAAAGTGTTTGAAAGATGCATTGTGTAGTCTAAAAAAGCGTTCAGGCAAAGGCTGAAAGCATCCGAAGGATACAGTGAAGCTTGAGGATAAGCTTGTTGTTGAGCAGGGATGGTGTAGGATCTTAGTAAGGATGTACAAAATTACCTGAAAGAAAGCGATAACAAAGGAAAAGGAAGATGGAGAGGTTGTTGCAACAAGAAGGAAAAACGTAAAAGGCAAGAACAGTCCAGAAGCGGAAGTACAATTTTAGAAGGAGGGGCAGTGGCAAATGAGCTGGAATATAAAAGAGTTGAGGTTAAACAATTACATAAAATAGAAAGACTGAAAAGTGACGAGAAAAGGAAGGGGCCGGAAAAGGAAGTACTAGAAAAGGAAAATCTGGTACAAAACAGATGCAATTATGGGGGTTTAAGGGCAATTCAAATTTATTAAAATCTTTGGAATTTAACTTCACAAATGTTTGAATATTCAAGGTACAATTGTATTTCAAGACCAAATGTTGAACAAAATGGTTATTAAAATATTGGCAGTTATTATTAATTTAGTATTTTAAATTCCATTTGTGTTTGATAGCTTGAGTTGGTGCTTTACTTTATATTTTTGAATGATGAAATGGGTCTCATAAGAACTCTTGAAGAGGAAACTTCTTAGATGTGAATGAGTCTAGTGAGTACATACGATGCGGAACAATCACGTATCATTAATGGACTGGCCAGTTATGGATTCAAAAACAATGAAATTGGTTGTTTAAAGGACTTCCTCCATCTGCGGGAATTTATGAGCGTAGTAGCACACTTTGACATAGCAATTTGTTCATTCCATGAACAAAGTTAATGTAAAATGAAGTTGGATGTCATAGCTTTTCCAGTTATTAGGCATGACTTTGTTGTTGGGATCCCAGGACCATTGCTTGAGATGCCTTTCCGTGGCTATCCGATCTGAAAACCAAATTGTACTTAAAATTAACTATCTGCCGGTTTTAGTGAAGATACCACAATATGAGGGCAATTGCATGTTGTTGGATGATAGCATTCATAAAATTTGCCTCTCCACCTTTCCACATATCTCTTTTTCCAGTTCAGGCTTTTAATGGTAATTTGGATGCAGATGATTATGTGTGGACCAATTCTGCCGGTACCCAAGGATGTGGCAATGGTTGATGATTTCTCTAGCACATTCCTAAAAGAACATTATGGGCGGGAGATGAGTACGAGAGGATACTCTCAGAATTCCAGAAACAATGTCGAGGAGTTTGAATTGGGAAAGGAAACCACTTAAATGGTAAACAATATTGCAAAGATTGACTACAATGGTTAGGGGAGACCTTTCATGCTTTGAGACCATACACACCACCACCGGATAGAATCGAAGTTGATTAGAATTAGGGATTAAGATGAGATTGATTCACATGCGGAGTTCTGGGTTGTATATTGAAATAGTGAAGACTTATATATAACTGGGCGGACATGCACAATTTGTACATGTTATCTGACCGAGATATGCCACAATTTTGATATATCTGAGAGATAAACCATGACTTTAGGGTTACAGTGCATTTGATGTTTTTGTGTGGTACTTTAATAGTCAAACTACTGAATAATATTGAGGTCAGCCATATGAGCGATGTTTAAAATTTTGAGTTTCGACCATAAATTTAAAGGTTTGGAGGCTACATATAATCTGTTAGCAGAATCCAATCTTGACCATAGTATACAACATACCCGTCCTCTTCATCGCAATCTTTCAAGAGTTAGCTAATCTTACAGGTGGCTGCCACACACTAATACCAGGCTTTGAATTAAATCGGTAGCTCGAAATTTGAGACCACCCACTGTTTATAGTAATATCTTTGAGACAATAGAGATTCAGCTCCAAATACATTTCCCCATCCATCCACATAATCCTCAAGCAAAGTGTTTCTTTGCTCAATACACTAAAATCATCCCCCTCTTCATTTACACTTCTCTTGCGTGTGACAAAATTAGCCTCTACCACATGAACTAGCTATGTCATAATTTCCTCATCTTCCTCTTCTTCATGTTCATCTTCTGCTTCCTATCTGCAAGTCATACGATGCCCATTAGCATCGTGGATTTACTTTAATCTCATACCGGTTTAGTTGGTAGTTTCCCAACCCACCAATGCGTGACTTGATGAGAAATTCCCATTAGAATTGAACTGGTGTCTCGAAGCATGAAGGTCTATAAAGCTACCGCCTTTAGAGTGTTGTCTTGTCACATGGTGCTTATGCAGTAAGGTTGTGTAGTTCCTTTCAAAGTGTATGATCCAAATCTCTGAGATCCTCTATTTTGAGGGATCAATTTCCCAGTACACAAGTGCTTAGTCATACGTAAGTGCAAGCAGGTTGAAGAATATCCATATCAAAAATAAAAAGATTAATCTTGATTTAGAGTGAGGAAATATGTTTTTACATAATAGAGTAGCAACAGCCCATTAACAGCCACAAACACAAACAATTTATATATTCATTCCTTAATTTCTAAATTCTTAAGTGCTTTAAGTGCTTAAGTGCTTTAAAGTATCGAGGAAAACCGATTAAAGTATACTTTTGGTTATAATGTGCATTATCGATTATAGGATTGTTGTTGAAATTACCACCTAAGAAATGCAACCACCTCTCCTTTGCACCTTTGCGTTCTTTCCATCATATTTCATACGTTCCTTTGTTAGAATCTCTTGATGACTCCGGCACCATCATGCTCACACCTTTTCCATGTGAGCTAGCAGAGACTAGGAAATATCCTTTTGAAGATGTTTGCCAAACCTACCAAAGTAAAATGGTCTTGGACTTAAAGCTGTGAGGAGCATCACTCAGAAAAACATGTTTGTTATAGTTAATTCCCATAGATTTTGTAATTTGCATGATTATGGAGACAATCTTTGGTTCAAACTCGTTATCTTCCTTGTGTTTTGTCATCATGATAAGTGAGTCTCCTTCACATTCCTTTCAATGAGTTTTTCTTTTCTCTTTTTTCGCGACATTTTCTTTTTTAATCTCTTTGTCATCTTCTTCCTTCAACCTTGCATGCACTTCGCCTCACGATTTTCTCATTCTTCACCTAAATGATATTGTACAAGAATGGGGCTTGTTCGATTATGCGATGGCAGTTAAGACTTCTTGTTGAATACTAATCGCAATTCTCTTGCCGGAAATCTATCCGCGAGACAATAGTATCTATGCAAAATCGCGTCAAACATTGCACGAGATTGTTTCTGCTTGCTTGAGCTGTAATTATATTGGAGTTTCAAATGTCTTGAGAGTTTTGGTGCATCTTTGATGGAATTCAAAGGAGTTGTATGCCAATCTTGCCTTGTAACCTTTGAAGGGTTTTCTTGCGACCCTAGTTTTCTTGTTAAGTAGCCTAGCGGCTCTGCGAAGAGGATAAAGCTTTAATTTACCTCTGCACTAACACACGCAACTCGATAAAATCTAAACTACATTTACATTCCAAACACTTTTCGAATTAACATCCTGCTTATTATTCTTAACCTTCTCTACGGGGCATGTTGGCAGCCTATAAAACAATCAAATATGTTAAAATCAGGCAATCAAAGCTGAAGTGCCAGAAACCACACTTGCCTCTTCAAACCCACCGCTTTGTCTGCAGTCTGCATTAGACATGCATGCTTGTGCAAATTCATCATTCTCATCCTTACGCACAATTTGTCTCCAATAATCACTATTTGTTGATTGTGTTTTCTTCATATGTTGGACCCAGACACCACAAATTCTGCTTACACTTGCAATCTTTGTGTACACCATAGGATCAGATCCTCATGTTATTTATGGCTTGCATGGCAAGCTCAAGATGGGATGGTATTAGCAACATGTTTCTCTTTCTTGAAACCTCCTAATATAGCTTGGTCCAATCTTTCAAAAGTCTCTTTGGGATATCTTCATGTCCCAGGTCATTCCTTTTCAAAAGCAAGGTATAGTTGTTGAACAAAAAATAGATTTGGAACCATGTAAAATATATAGAGAAACTAAAAAGCATGAGAATAACAAATAAATGGTTCAAGGAATACTGTGTCACTTCTAGCAAATGTATTGGATGATCAATTTTACTCACCACTCTGGGTTACATGCTTTCTAACATGTTTTTATAAGGTGAAAAACTTCAAGTGTATTCTCATTACGAAAAACCTTCTCACAACACTTATCTTAAAGAGATGCATCAAATCTCTTCTTCCTTGCATGCATTGACCATGGACCCGACATCAAACTACTGCACATATTAAATTCTTCTAAATGCTGACTCTACAGTTTTCTTAAGAATTGAAAAGAAGCCTTGCTTGAAATTGCTCTGATTAATCCCTCTAGCCTTAGGCGTTGCCATTTGAATTGAGTCTTCCTTGCTTGAGTACGCTGATTACTTCTTTGAAATTTTGTGCACCATGGTTTCTCTCACATTGGAAATCATATCTTTCATCCTTAATGTAGGATCACATATAGTAACATGTGGTAAATGTTTGATCCTTTTTTTAAAAAGCTGTCTACTCTTCCTTTTGATCATCTGTGACTTCCAATTCCTTACAATGTGAAAAAAGAATCCTCTAACTCTTTTGAAAGTTCTGTTGTCTTCTTTGACGTTCTTTTCTCTACAACATAAGGGTACAATGTTCTCCTTCTCAATTCTCTAATCCTCTTTACGGATTCGTTTTCTCTACGGATTCTAGCTCCAAGTATTCTTAGTTTAAGCGGGGAATCAATGCTTTTCGGAGAACTTGCCATGAAAATTGATATGATCAAAGGAATTGCAATTCTAATTTCAATGAGAATTGCAATTAAAATGAATAGTTTATTCCGGGTAGAATGATATATATGAAGCGTACAAATTCCGCCATCGAAATCTAAGCCATCGTGGGAATCAACTAAAGAAATGTTCCCATGAGAATCAATCCATGTCATCCGATCCCTTCCTCCTCAGAAAGAGAGGATTGCTATTCTGGAATAACAACCTCCATAATTCGTTACTCTAAATTTTGATCGAGGAATAAGCACCTAAAGCACTTAAAGCGAAATTATAGGACGATTAGCACTTGGGGTACCACTATCAAATTCGCCTTTAAAGCGGTCTTATGAATCTTCTTCTTTATCGGGTGAGAAAGCATGCTGCTAGGTGTACCATCCCCAAAGTTCTTTTTTAGGGAGTCTTGAAAACTACCGAGAAAAGAGTACTTAATAGATGCTTGGGAGCTTACATTAATGTCTCAATAAACAATAAGTTTGAGAGTTTATTCATCCATTTTAGTCTCAATAGTATTGTCATCCTCAATACTATAGATTGATATGACCTTGACCTTCAACTCAAAATTTTTGGATTGATTTTAATGGAAAGAAAAAGTAGAAAGTACGGTTTAAAAGTACCCGGTGTAGGTACTTTTGGGGTTCAAAAGTGGTACACCCATTAGCATGCTTTCACCCTATCCTTATTTGTTGATGATTGCTGACCTTAGTCAATCTTAGAGAAAAAACTTTTGGCTCCTTGGGTAGTCCATCAAATCATCTTTGCCTTGGCGAAACACATATATTCTTTATCGTCGCTGACCAAGTAGCGATGATCTATACACATTCTTAAACTCCGTCCTTCTTCTTCTGAAGAGTATGGGTGCTCAAAAGGAGATACACTTGCTCTAATAAAATCCAGGTCAAGCAATTCTGGCAAGCGCTGGGCTCAATCTTTCAGGTGCTCATCACAAGGTGCCTTCTTTGGTAGGCTTGGCATGCGGAGCTAATGTGATTTCACCTCTACACCTATAAGGTGGTAGTAGTTTGATCCAGCCATCATTGAACTCTCCAATGAGCCTTGCTATTGGCTTGACGGCGGATTCCCCACTTTGGTCACTTCCCTTCTCTTTAGGCGGACAATTCCTCTAACCTGCGAGGATATAATCACCTATTTGCTTTCTATACTTTTCATAGGCGCTTCATAAATACCTTTGCATGGGAGAAGTTACCTTCTTGCCTACTATGGTCTGGTGCCGTCCGGTATGTCATGAAGATCTCATTGCGGTCGCGATCAATCATCGCTTTTGGCGGCTTTGAAGAGCTTATCCCGGTTATTGGTGAAACGAGGAAACATCCAGTCTATGTCCCCGATTTGTTAGGCTCTTCTGAGTTAGTCAGAGTTAGATTTACTTGGTATGATAAAGACTTATTAAATGTACAAGTTACGAGATCATAGTAACATTTCCATGTATGCATCATCATTAAATCATGGAGTTTCAATATATTGAGATATTAAATGTTAAACATGGCAGGCAAGTCAGCTCTTAGGCTTGCTATAAAAAGGAAGGCATGGCTTAGGATATATAGTCCTGTTGGAAAGGTATGTTTGTAGATGCGTTGATGGATTTGCTTTTCTTGATGCATTATTCTCCCTTGCATGCCAGGCTCACCTTTGGCATGTGGCATGTAGAATTTGGATCATGAAACTTTGATGGTTTCATGTTGTTGTTATCATATATATCTTGGACATGATATTTGCAATTGTTTGATTGAATTTAGATGACAAAAATTTTTCTCAGTTAAGTTAATACATTGTATATGTCATGTTTATACTCATTTTATATGTTTGAATCGGTGTTATCAAAGTATAAGGATGCATCAAGTTACAAGGATGCAAATAAAATTCAATTTTGTCAGTAAGAGCGAGAGGCATTTGCACCAGCCATATCTTCGATCATAGTGGGGCCTACTTCCTCATGTTGCACCATTGTAGGGCCTTCACAAACACCTCCATACAATCTGCATGGACTTCAGAACAACACACAGGCATTTCCTCCGCATCTAGAACTCCGGCAGCCTACTCCTATACAAGCACCACCTCGTGCTTTTATAGTAATCCGGGTTTCTTAGAAGAAGCCGAAGAAAGTGGATTTGAAAGAGAAAGTTTTTGGTGTTTGGATTAACGTCTTTGGGCTTCGCGATCTATGTAAGGAGTATTTGCTGCACTTTATTTCAAAGCAAATGACAACGAAATGAATGGTTAAAGTCCTTTCCATTTATTTTATCTTAATAGATGATGGAGTCTGATGAATATGCCAAATGCATGGAAAGGGTTGGATTAAACCTATAGATTTTTGGAACTCTATTGCATACTTTGTATCGATGCTCTTAAAGTTTGTTCTATTTTGGTTAATAATTGAAACTACTATTGATGTTCCTCCTTCAAGCAAATCAAAAATGAGGTGGGCATCGTCAATCTAACCTCTTAGGATATGGAAAAGTGACATTTTGATGGTCATGGTAGATGACAAATATCGTAACACCACAATGGCATGATTCTTTATAAATTATAACAACCTAATGTCATGTATAAAAATGAGTGTCCTTTACCTCTTTTTTTTCATATATATCACGCGAACTCACAGTAGATGGTGTAAAATCATGTGATCACGCAATCACTTCATCTTTGGTGATAAAGCTCAATGAAGAAGCTATCATGAGCGATGGATGACCATGTTTTCCATGATAATAGGGGTAAATATTAGTTAAACATTTGAGGCAGGTAGAAATATTTCGAGCCTCGGTTTGGTGAAATCGCGCTTTCGGTTATAGTGCGTGCCGTAGCCCGAAATACTCAAAAAAGGCATGACTAAGCTCCTCAAGTGTTTCATTATTTTTGTTTGCCATAATCTTTTAATGTTTCCACTTGATCCATAATATGCCTGGAGATATCGTTCACTGTCACTGGTAGGTTGCTTCCATTACTGAATGATTCTCATCATGAAACCTCAAATGTCAATTTTTTGATCAATAAAGCATAATTATTCATGTGAATATCTAACCGCGGAAATTGCAAATTATTGTATTCAGTATGTCCGGATGCAAGTTGAGCTCGTGGCTATCTTCATCGGCTCATTTTAAACCTAGTCGTAACTATATGTTATGGTTGGGGATATGTACTTCCGAGTAAAGGCCATATTGTTAAATGGCATAAATATGCCAAGAAACGGTAGCCCGAGGTTGTAGCAGTCATGGGAAGGGGGCATATGGAGACCACGAGAAGCCTGACTGTGACCAAAGCGGTCTAATGACCAACTTATTGGACCCTTTCCCATGAATTCCAATTTTGCAATTTCCTCACATTTTCTATAGCTTTGCATAGTGCCTATATAACCTTAATATTGCTCCAAAAATCCGATAAATATGAAGCGCTCGTTCCAAAATCCCCGGTTGGACATTACTTGCCCCAATCGGCGGCTTAATACTCTAAGATTCTATCACGCCACTAACAATGTCAATGTGAAAACCCGCCTCCCAACTTTAAAAATCTTTGTTAATTCAAGTGAGTTACACATGAACAAGAGAATTGAAATCGTTCTTTGAAAGGAAATGAATGCACATTAACACATACCCTCGCAATATATAATGATGTTCATATGTAAAGCTTTTTGATCATGTAAACAAGAATGTAAAAGGACGCTCGCTTCGCTAGATAAGAGTTCCTGCCGTCGTCGACATTCATAGCGAGATTTTGCCCAACCCAACTATAAGCTTGATTACTCAACCGGGACATCAATTTTTACATAGTCGTACAACAATTTGAATTAACTCTGGCGAAACGTATTGTTAACACAAATGTCATGATATTCACTTAATGGTTACCTTAAACTTCACAATTGGTACGTGCGAATTCGATATTTTGGAAGAACCGCCCTTTGTCAAGACAATGAAACTAGAGGATCTTGTTTGTTAATAAAAGCTGACTGAACACTTGCCATGTCATTAACTTCAGAATGTCGCCATCCAGAACAACCG
>JAJEKV010000155.1:854887-1020461 GCA_021234155.1 Isoetes taiwanensis | reverse complement strand
CGTATTGCTTATCATCGAATCTTGCCAGTCGCGTATTCGTTCAGCCTCCAAACCCGATAACTGTCGGTGGTGATCAGGCCCAGGTTCTGCGTACCGTGTTTCATGACATAGCGTGTGCCAGTTAGCCGTGCGCGGTGGTTTTGCCCAACTGTAGGGCCCCACGCATAAAACCTCCTTTCGCCAGGCGTCCGTCATCCAGGGCTTCCAGGTTATTACGGCTGGATACATCCCTTCGCCCAGAGTGGCGCTTTCGGCTACATCACGCAGGCAGCCTTTCAGCGATCTGGCGTGGACAATGAAGCGCTTAAAGTTTCGGTTGAAAGCAGGTAAAGTGCCAGCACCTTTGGATTTTGCTGGCTGTGGAAATGATGCTGCCAGGTAATGGCAATCTTCATTTGTGACTCGAAATGTTACGCATATGACGCATTTCCTGCATCATGCCGCGCATTTTTCTTTCCAGCGTTTGCGTCGTAACTGGTAGGCTTTCGCAGTTCGTAGTTTCACTCTGCCGCTTTACATGCTCCATAATCGCCTTTCGTTCGTTGGCGCGAAATTCTGTCTCTGTGCAGATGTTGCCGCAACGGAAGTTTCCCCGCCAAAATGCAGCTGGCGAGGCTCTTCTCATGACAAAGTCCAGCAGGCTGCGTGCAGCAGGCTCAGCCTCAGTCTCTCAAAGTTCCTGATCTAAACGTCGGACCGGCGACGCGGATTTCCGTGCCGCCATTGACGCTGGTGGTTTGCCACAATAATGCGGTCGTCCCTGTACCGCTCGCACCCAGCAGAGGGCTTCACGCATTTCGCCAAAAAATCTCGATGACACTATTTACGGGCCCGATTGCTTAGCACGCGTCGATGATAGATACCTTATTTGTCGGGCAACCCATCATGCGTTTCAACACTCTGTTTTGTCCTCTTAAAAATCTGGGCGGATATGTTGTAGTAAGCAGCCACCAGCCTGGGGCTATGCCCATTTGCTCCTGCTAACGGCTGCCATTTCTGTTTACAGATATGCTTTTTCGCAATACCCGGTCGACCCACACTTTGTGCGACCAAGAGCCTTTATATGCAATTTCGTACCACAGGCGTTCGAGCTGGGTTTGTTATCCAGCGTCATGGCTGCGATTTCATTGCCATAAGGGAACAGGTCTTGCAGCAAAATTATGCAACAGCTCGACCCGAATCGCTGATAATCAGTTGCGTCTTTGCGCATTGTGCGTGGTCTGATTCTATTGAGGATGCTGCGTATGCTGCGCGATATGTACGCCTTTCATTGATGCGGTAGGTTTTGTGCGCACTTCTTCTGCAAGGTATGTAGCTGATCATCTTGGGTACGACGTAAATCAATTTAGTCCTTGCCCAGATGATCCAGCAATTGCTGTAATACTTCCTGGCGGGCCCAGAAGCTCACCAGCATTGAGCGAGATACGGTTGAGGTGGGTTAAATACGGTGCCTGCATCCACCACGGTATAGCCCAGGCTTTGCGCATATTCTTTGCGGTCTGACTTATCCACACAGCAGGCAGGCCAAAGCAGGGTCTGTCCGCGCAAATCTTCCGGCCACCTAACGCAACCGGGTCAATCGCTGCATCTTTAAGCTGTCTGATCTGCCATCACGCCGGTGCTTTCCACGTCACCGATGCGATAGGTATTTTGGTTTCCAATGTTGTGGTTGTCTTTGATGTCGGTAGGGGCCAAGAAACCACTTCCTGGGCGAATCTTTTTACGAATTACCTTTAATCCGTTTGGTTGCCACCCGTGCCATTCACCAGTAAACGACGTATCCCATACCCCCCGAGCGCCTGCGGTAAGCATTGGCAATACATCTTCCCAAGTAAATTTTCTCGGTCGCCGGAAAAGTGCCAGTTTATCTTCAAGGTGATGGTCGCTGTTTGGCTTTCTCCCGCTTTTGTTTCACGCTGCATGCTCGCAGCAACGCCCGCCGTAAGAAAGCCAGGTGGAAGAACCGATGCCGCCGACAATAGCTGCCGTGAAGTTCAGCACACGTGGATTTTCGTTATTGCATCAACTGGCCGCCAATATCATTGTTTTACGCGCATGCCACCACTACACCGGCGCATTTTGAAATCACCAGGAAGGGATTCGCAAACGCCGTCACCAATCGCCAGCGCGGGTGTAGTTTTTCACGCATCATCAAAACTCAAATCATGCTGCACCATGCCAACAACCCGCCGACAATGTTGATGATGATCACCAGGATACCGCAGCTATACGATTGATATTCGTCTTCACCGATCAGCGTCTGGGTCAGCATCGCCATTTGTTTGCCTGGCATCGCATCTTGCGGTAAAACCGCACCACTTCTTAGCCACGGCCAGCACCTTGGTGATCACGAAGTTAGATGGTGAGGATGATGAAAACCACGATACTTCCACCCATAATTACCAATGATCGCGCGGCCGCTTCAATCACTTTACCGGCTGCATCTGGACCGGTATGCCTTCAGTCACCACAGACGGGTAGAAGCCACGCGAGCGACAGGCGCACATGGTGGTCACGTTAACGGTGCAGGGAAAAGAAAAAGCCGGAAGTATGCCGCGGCTCGGCAAGCCTATCATCATCAGGACCAAAATAGGGAAAAATATTAAAGGTGAAGAACACGTCGATAATAAATGGCTGGCAATGCAAAACACTGCCAGTAACAAGACAATAATGAGCGGTGGCATGAATGCGCCGCCCAGCCTTGTACTCCATTAAAGTTGCCAATTATTCATTCCATGCCCTGCGATACGCTTTTTAAAAACGGTTACTCAATATCATTTTTCTATGCTGGCTGGTGCTTTCGCACACGCGTGTGGATCCAGCGCATCTGCACTTTCTATATTTTCAGGTTTCTGGCGGCTGCGCGCCACCATGTTTGCTTCGAATATTAATGCTGAAACATTATGTTTCGTTTTCGCCACAGCCGCATAAAGCGCCTGTGGAATTTCATGTTCCAGTTCGGTATGGGCATGCGCGGGGCCCGTGCCAGTTTGTGATTCCAGCGTCAATACTCTCAGATGCCTTGCTGCGATCGGATTCTCAGCGGCATCCATGCCTCATGTAATAACGATAGGGGCGCCGGTTTCACCTTCCTTATAGCGCAATGCCACCGCATATGGTGAAGCCGGCATCATCACCACACATCCGCCTGCAGTAATATTGGTCATCATTCTGCGCTAATTAATGCTGCTTGCTGGCGTATCCTGCCTTTAACCTCTGGCTGCCTTCGCCTCTTTCCATCTTTCACTTGCTTTCTGGTCACCTTTATGCTTTAAGCGCATTGATGCTTCATAGCCATCAATCACGGCAATCACCTCACCAGGAAGTTCAAAGCAATGGTCGTCCGGCGAAGTTTTGCATGGTCGTAGATTTACCGACTTCTGTTTTCCACAGCGGTTGCTGATAACCCCAGCATTAAAGCCGCAATCTTTCGAAGAGCGCATACACCGATGCGACCAGCAGTGTTTCGGCAATGGATTTCACCAATCACCAGAGTTTCGGAAAACAATGGGGCCTTCAAAACCTTTCTTTTCGGCCGCACCACCGCCGAATTGCGCATCAGGGATTTTGCGTCATGTTTCCAACGCACCACCATGATACCCAGCGACCGCGACCGCGACGACGACTACCGCCAAAGGTAAGAGCTTCCTACATCAGTAAAATGACGACTTTCACCGATAGCGTACAAATCGTGTGAACTGAGGTTCGAATGCCAGCGCACGGGGTCAGTTGCAATCCTTGCTTCCAATACATTCTTCTGTGCCATTATGGGTTTGCTTAACATCATCATGTAGCGATGTCATCGGTAAAACAGAACGCAATACGTGTTAATTCACGCGAGCGGGAACGCCACCTTCTTCGCGTGCTTTTTTCCAATCGCTTCGGGGACGACGTGCTCTGGTCATCGCTATCTTCTAGCCAGTATCCAACTTCACAGGGTAGTGGTGGTTACTCTACAACGTGAGATACGTTGTGATTATCTTCGCCATAAAATATATTTTTATGCAGTTTGTAGCGCTTTCAATCTGCCCTTTCTGCATTTTAAAATGCGCCTCGTTAATCAATGCAACAAAAATTAAAGTGCTTGGGGTAATGCATTTACCAAACAACGATTTTTTAAAACTCCAAAGTTTTAGTAGGCTGCCTGCGCATAATATCACCGAAATCGTCGGCCTAAAACATCGACAAAAACAACGGCAAATCTGTTATTAGAATACGAAGGAAAAACTTGAATTACCTTTGAATCGATGACAAAGAATGCTGCAAGGATAAGGTGAAGCTTAAAAAATTAAATGTCGTAATTAATTGATTATATTGAGCCGCGCCAGCCATGTAAGGGTTTAAAGATACCACCCGTTATGTATTGCTTTCATTGTCCTACAAAATTTTATTTCATTAACTGACAACCTCGATTGTTGGTAATCGCTGATTAAGTACGCCTTCCACCGCTTCCAAAGGTAATTTATTTCTTTTACCGCGATAACTAAAATGGAGAGGAAAGCAGATCATACCTACGCAAAAGACAATACCTGCTGAAATCAAAGATGCCAAACTTGAACTACCTGATGTCGCTCAACAATTAACCGTGCCGACAAAAGCCACGCAATTTTTCGTCTGGGGATCACCGGCAAAATTGCGACCGCCTCAGCTGCCGGAATCAAACTTTCGCAATTATCAAACTTCCATCGTATTTCGCGTTTGCTACCCGCTTTGTTTGATGATATGAAGGCAGTCCCGGTATGCTGACCAGTGCCAAAGATCCAGCGCAAGCATTAATTTACATTACCGTAGGTTGATGTTCCGCAGCATCAGAATTACTGTATAACCGGTTGCCAAATCTTATCTTATTGATAAGAACGATAAAATTCACTCAAAGCGAAGCGCAGTAAACGTGGAAGCTGAACAACCGGTTCCGCGATGCAAATGATTGAATTGTTTCCCGCCAAATGCCGGAACGTAAACCACATTGTCACGTGAACGTTTGATCAAACCGCAGCATCGAAAGTGTTTCACCACCTAAAGGTGCTGTTGCCATTCTCACAGATTGGTTCTGACCTGGCAGCCTAACATCGATTCACTCTTCTATTTTCGCCAACATCTACCGTTTTATGGTCGACTATGCAGGTGGATGGCATTCCTCGCTTACCATCATATACATTCGTGGCAGCAGTTTGCGGGTACAAAACCCTGATGTCCAAGTGGTTTATGCTTCCGTAAGGCGTCACTAACTGTGCTCGACATTGGTGCGTTTTATTGAGCAAATGCTGACGACTAAACTAAAGTCGCTTTAAGCAGTGGCAAGCCAAATATGCATCGTCAATACCTATGACCTGAATCAGAATTACGTGCGTGGTCATGTACTCACGCCGGTAAACGAAAGCGAAAGAACTCAGTTACAAACTGGTTCCCCATGACGTTCATCCCGGCAAAGCATCCAGGTGGTTTCGCTGGTCGGTAACTGCGTCTATATCACTGTCATTGCGGGATGATACGGCCCAGTAATATCCGGGGTGGGTCAAAGCTTATTGCGCGGAAATTCGGCAGCGCTGGCCCTGTAAAACCATGGATAAGTAATTTACAGTTACTGAGTGTGTTGTTGATTGTTTGCGTTTCTCCCGCGGTGATCAACAGCATATTTGCGTTTGAATTACGCAATAGCTTACATCAACGCGTCCGTCTATCCGCCAAAAAGCTGATTCAGCGTCATCTTCCTGTCACCCCATGCAAACTTCTGGCATTACCCGCTTCGGAGTTTATCTTGCGGTTTTGCATCATTGCCCTCTATTGGTCCGTACACAAACACGCGTTCTGTTTTATCCTTCTCCTTTCCCTGCCACTTTGGCGTTCAGCGCATCACCCGTTTGAGCAGGAAGCGCAGGACTATTCGCCAGGCAAGGGATATTGGGTGGACTGGCGAAACTTCTTTATTCCTGGCCAACAGCGTCCGCATTGTAGTTATCCGGGATCGAAATTGCCCCTTGCCGCAAGGCTGACAAAGAAAAAGTAACGTTTTCCGGTGCATCGGTTACCTTTACGCTGGGTGATTTACCGCATAATTCAGCTTACTCCTGCCGTGCAGGATGTTGTGTCGGCTCATCTCTCGCCAGCAGTGATGATGGATGTCTGGCACAAAGTCTGCCGCGATGCCCGTAGCCGCCTTTATCAGTTCTGAATTTCCGTTGTGCGTGACTGCTGGTTAATATTATTTACCCTGGCACATGCGCCACTCCTCTACGTATACCGCATTGTTCTTCAAGATTGATGTCTTTTCAAAGTTGCTTCTGCCTGCCTGTTTCTTTCTCGTTTTTATCGCTAGACTTAATAGTGGGCGGCTAAATCCTTTTGTTTCTTCGAAAAATTGAACAGATTGCTGGTATGCTATCCAACAGTTTGAATTGCTACCAGGAGCAAAGCGCCGTGTCGCGATTGGTTACGTGGTATGCGGTATTCCGGGTGGATACGCCCTGGCAGGCCACTTGGGCGCCCTATGGCAACGCTGGAAGTGACATTATTTTGCGCTCTTTGCTCGCCATCGTGGTAACGACAGTAGCGATCAAAGCCAGCATTGCCCACTTGCGGTTCCAACATAACAACAAGCAGCTCTGGCTATTGACCTGTTGGTTTAATTGGAGATACTGACCAAATCCGCAAGGATGGTTTGATGTCGATTGAAAAGCACGGAAGACCCTGGAGTCCAGCGCGCTGTTCGGTAAATATCCCAACATTTTGCATGACCATCATCTGGTTGGTTCATTACCGATTATCTGCGTTTGATGGTGTCGGGCAATATACGTTCCAGGTGGAAAATTCTAGACAACGAACCAAAACCATGGAAGGTCATGTGCCTGCGCATTGTATTGCCAAGAAAAGGATAGCCTTTTAAAATGTGGCGAAAATGGGGCGTACACACCATGGAAAACGCTTTGCCTCCCGCCGAACTGGTATCCTTACTGCGCACGCGCTGGTGGGGACTTTCCTGGTATTCTTTGCTGGCTTATGGTTTTGTTGGACCGCCTGCTGGAGCAAAAGCTGAAGAGTCTGAAAAGCCAAACGGTCAAGGTGGTGTTATTAACAGCTTAAACGATATTCTCCGATCGGTGGTCGTGAGCTCGTAATTTCAAAGTATTGTATGCCACCGATGTCCCGGCTTTCTTTAGCGAGCCTGAAGAGCACGGAAACAGGCTGTTCAAATAATCAACTATGGATCACCTGCCGGGAGAACATCATGGCTGAAGAACGTATCGCGCCAATTATTGTTAAGAAAATCAAGAACGGTGGCGGCCATCACGGCGGCGCCTGGAACCGCTTACGCAGACTTTTGTGGACACGGCCATGATGGCGTTTTCGCCGGATGTGGCTATTGGGTTCTACGTCCAAGGCGCAAAAGAGGCATTGCAGAATATTTCCAAAACCCGCCACATGGTAAGTTGATGGGCCTGTGGGCAGAGGATTCCGCTCTGAAAAATACCGGCACGATAAAATTCAAAAAAAGGCGGCAGGTGAAACAGGATTGTGAGCGCAAACTTCAAAACGGTCAAAATCGACGATGCTGGAAGAGATTCTGAAAGCCTGAAAAAGTTCCAGGCTTGAAAGCAAAGATTGAAGACGCAATTGAGGAAAAAACTAACCCCAAAGCAGTTAAGTCCCAATTGAAAATTGATATTACCAGCAAGGCTTGCGCATTCAGATCATTGATGAACAAAACCGGCCCATGTAAAATGCCGAGCTACAGCCTTATGCAAAGCAGATTCCGCATGAAATAGGCAAAACGCTCAACGGGGTGGTTTTAAAATCAGCTTGTCCAGCGATACCGATGCCACGCCATGGCGTAAAACGGTGAGCACGTGGCTACAGTAACTGAGCTGTCCGCCGATCGTTTCAATGCTTCGCGGCGGGGAAGCTGATTTCAGGCGGCATGGATGAGAGAGCAAACTGATGCGGGTTGTTGTTGGGGTTCATTTTAATGGACCACGCAAAACCCGTTTAACCCAATTAATCGCCGCATCAGCTTGATTTGTCATGAATAAAGCAGGCTGAGCAAGCATGTGTTGAAAGACAATGAACAAGTTTCTGCGGCAAGGTGACCAGTCAGGAAATGCATTGCAGAAGCTGCAGGATGCTGCGCGAGCAGAGCAGGTAGTGGGATATGCTCCAGGAAATAAAACCCTTTCATGTTTATTGCTAATTACTGAAAACCAAAACAAATCAGGCAAGAGAATAGGACCCAGAGAAAAAGTGCCACGCCCGCGATAAACTTAAGAGAATTGCTAGCCGTGCGTATCTTCCTGGCACGGTGACTGGCATTTGCTTGAGATTGAAACTGATTTGCAACAGACCACATTTTATGTTTATGATTGAAAACTCAGTCACAGTTTTATGCAAGTGTATGCGCAACTCACTGAGCAGCAAAGCATTAGAGCCTGTTGGCTGATGCAAAACGGTAGCCTGGAAGATGCAGCAAAATTGCAGGTGTTTCAAGACAAGCATAGCCAGAAGTCAGCAGTGACTGGCATGCAGTTTCAGGACATGACCAACCAGTCGCAGCGCACGATTAACCGTGCAGCTACAAACTTGCATGAGTTTGTCAAGCCACCAGTTTCCAATGGATGCAGATGAGCATGAAGAAACGCAGCAAAATTTATCCTGCAACTCAAACCTACAGAATTTTGATCAGGGTAAAGCAGCATCTCACTGGCAATTTAAAAGTCGGTGAATCAGCAAGACCTGGCTACTGGCGATATATAGATTTATTTTAGTCACGGCAAAGTTAACAAGATTATTCGATAAGGAGTGAAATGGCGAAAACAATATTAACAGTAGATGATTCCGACGTTCGGTTGAACTGGTGCTGACGGGATCAAAACATGTCATGGATGGCTTGACACTGATCACCAACCTTCGCGGCCTGGCTTCATCATATCAAAAGCGTACCTATTCTGATGTTGACCACAGAGTCTTCAGATGAAATGAAGGCCAAGGGTAAAGCCGCCGGTCGGTTACTGGCTGCCCTTTTGATCCAAAACGCTTTGACAAAGTACCCAAAAGAAGATTATGCGCACGCCGCTTCTGTCTGCTTAGACACAGGAGAAAATTGTCGATATGAGCCGTTTAAGAGGTGTTTTATTGTTTAAAGAATTGGCCGTAGCCTGCTGCTGGCATTGATGCTCGACTTTACATTGAGCAACTAAACGCCATTTTTAGGGCTGCACAAATTCCATTAAAAGGGGTGTTTGGTTTTATGGAAAGAAACGCCCATGTTTTAGAACCAAGCGATAAAATTCGCAAACAGAAATGGCGTTAACCAATGAGCATGTCGATGCTTTCCTGGCGGCTGCAAAGATAGCGACGCCAAAGATGCAAACGGAGCGTCATCGCCATGGCAGTACAGTGAATGCTGAACAGGTCAGTAGATAAAGTCCATGATGTTGAAATCACTGTCAGAAGGCGCCGAAATCGCTGGCATCCGCCGACGGAATGCCCAAGCCTGATCCCAGTATTGCAGGTGGCAGAGCAAAAACCGGTGATAGGTTTCAATGGATGCTGAAAGCCAAAGGTCTTCACCATGATGTCGCTTCGTCTGAAGTCATCACAGAGCGACCTGACCAACCTTTACGATACTGTTGGGTAAAGCCGCGTATCAACGCGAAAAACAAGGCCCATGCCTTATTGGTTAAAACTGATTCTTACGTTCCGATGACATTGTGTCCATCTGCTCGCTTATCGTGATCCTAATCAACTCTGTGATTCACGAAGCCGTGCCAAAACCTCCGTTGAAGAGGTCGTTGCTGGACCTGCGCCAGTAGTCGAAAAGGGCAGCGGCTGAAGAAGATCTTGGCATGGCTTATTTGATGATGAGCCGATTGCCACGACTACCGCGAGTCCTGAAGTCAAAGCCGCTGAGGCAGTAAGCCCAGGCGGCAAATTGCCGTGGTTGAAGAAATGGCTAATGGCCTGTTCTCTGATGATGGTAAAGATCGCAAGAGGATGGCTATGCTTTTGCCCCATTTGTCCTGCATCCTGGATGCGCCTAAAGCGCAACTGATTGGTGATGAGCCTCCTGATAAGCCCGCCGCGCAGCGAGATGCCAATCGTTGCTACGGCCTGCTGCAACCGCCGTGGCAACTCCGGCTGCAACTCCTGCTGCTTTCAGATGATCGTCGCTCACAGCAGCGTCGCGGAACAGACAAACCTGCACAGAATGCCAGAGCAAAACATCCGTGTAGGCGTTGGAAAGTCGACCAATTGATCAACCCAGGTGAATCAGCATTGGCTGATTCAATCCACCAGCCAATTGACACAAATACCCGAGTCATACCATCCGCATGATGCCGATGGATTGCGTATTCTCACGCTTTCCGCGCATGCATGACCGCCGCCGTTGGGTGGAGTTCGTCAGGTTTTGAAGCATGACTGAATTATTAGACAAGAGTTCGATTGAGCGTATTGTCGATCCGCTGACCCACTTGGTACGTGTACAGCGTGGACCACGCACGAAAACCTGAAGTCCGTAAGCCCGACATCGCGTCCGAATGGTGCCGAATGCCGCTTCGCGCACAAAGGCGGCAGTATCGCACTGAAATACCGATGATGGTGCGTCTGAATTGTTACAAATCCTGGCCAAGGCACTTTCCAACGGCCTGGAACGTTAGCGAAGCATTACGATTGACAGCGAAGCTATAAAGCCTGATTTTGCACCGGATTCCACCGCTGAAGTGGTGAACGGATACCAAGCGGGTGGGACGCGTTGTAAACGGAATATTACCGCCATGGGTGGCAATATCGATCTGTTCGGTTCTGGGATACGGCACTACCATTCTTATTTCACTGCCGCCACATTCGGCGACGGATGGTATGTCTGTTCCACTGGGCAATAGCGTATGTGGTTCCGCTCAACCTGATTGTGGAAACCTTGCAACCACGCGCCAGACCTGAAACAGTCACCGGCGATATTACGGTCCACGCGTGGCGAATATTCACAATCATCGCGTTGCATGCATTGTTTTAATCCATCCAACTGACATTACCAGCCCTGTACCGACGGTGTGTTGTTGATTCTAACCGTGACAGCAAAAATCGCCTTAATGAGCACCGCCTACGCCAGCAGCAAGTGGCATCAGCATCTTGAAACCAACTTCGTTATCCCGGTGTGTGTCCGGCGCAACATCATGGGCGACGGTCGTTGCATTGATTCTGATGTGCCAGCCATCACGCAAATGGGGCAACCACCAACACGTCACTGGCGGGCTGGCCTTTGCCCGTAACCAGTTCAAACCTAGATAACCAGTTATCAATGCATAAGGAGCGCCATGCAATGACAACGACTGTCGGAGCAACATCCAGACAATGCGTGCTTCAGCAACCGGTGGCGGCCGGTGAATATCTCACTTTTGTACTGGGCAATGAACAGCACGGCATTGAAATTCCGCGCGTAAGAGGGTTGTCGCCGCCGTGACCTCGTGATTGCCGCCATGCCTGCCTTATCAAAGGGGGACAATTAAAGCGGTAAGATCAAAAGCCGAACGCTGACCTGCGCAAATTCAACCCAAAGCAAGGTCGTGATTATAACGAGTTTACCGTGGTGATCATCCTGAAATCTGGCGGTCGTAATCGTGGGCATTGTGGTTGATGGGGTCGGATGTACGTGAACCCGCAAAAAGTGAGAGCATCTGCAAGCGAAGTACCTTCCCCGTCACATGACGATACCAAGTGCTTTCACTGCTGGTCTGGCAACCATAGAGCAGGAATGCTGGTCCCCGTCGACATTGAAAAAAAAAACTGATGCGACCAGTGACGTGGCATGGAGCCCAGCGATGACCAGCCATTCACAAATACATATTTTAAAAGCGAATGGCACGCGAAACAAAAATCGCAAAATTTCTCACGAGAAATACCTTTTGCAAGGGGACATTATGTTTTCAACAAATCGTATCAATAACTGGCTTCTGTACAAAAGTATCAACATATTCTGCATGGAAGTCGCGAATTTGGCGCGCTGAAAGCGGAAATCGATAAGGCTAGAGCCATTGTTGAGCTTTCGCCAATGGGGATATTCAACATGTGAATGGTACCCATAATCATTGGGTTATAGCGCACGGTGGTTGGGCAGCATCATCGCGTATTGTTACCGCGCAGACTTCTGCAAAATACCTGAATGAGCAGTTCTCGGAAAGTGCTCGCGGTATTCCGGCAAGTCCCAGTCGGGTGCATTCAAAGGGCGTAGCACGCGCGACACCTGGTTCCGCGCCATTATGCGCCCGTCATGCATGATGGCGAACCGCTAAAAAGTCGTGGCTACCTGACAGATATTATTACTGCCGAAAAGCAGCGTGCCATGGTTTTACAGAATGAAGACGAGGCCATGAATCACCATTAAGGATGGAGTGTGACCTGAAAGGCATTGTGCTCGATTTCAACAATTCATTTGCGCACCGCCGGAATAGCCGAGAAGAGGTGATAGGTAAACATCTCGATTACCTCCTAAAGCCAAGTTATGCGCAAAGTCAGTAGTCACAAAACAGTTCCGGAAAAGTTGTCCAGGGTGAAAGCGTTAAAACAGAAAAGCCGCAGCTCGCATGGTAATGACACTTGTCTACCCAGCTATGCGCGACAAGCCGACGCTGACCATTAAACTGATCAAAGTCAAAAAATTCCATCCTTCTGCACGCAGAAAAGCGTGGAGCTTGACGGTCAAGGACAAATCAAATTATCAACAAATCCCCGCAGCCCGCCGAATTTGGGGTTGGAGGACAAGTGCTGCGAGCAAAAATTTGCTGTGACCGGCTATCGATAAGGAAGATCTACAAGGAAACACCACTGTTTGTTCGTCAGTGATGCCGTTTTAAAGCCAGCCATACAAAGATTTTGGGCCGTAAGTTAAACCGTGGCGAATTCGATGCAGGTGTTTATCACCGCTATGACAAACAAGGTAAAGCATGCCATTTGTGGTTGCAAGCCTTTATAACCCGATTTTCGGCTTGGACGGAAAACCGGAAAGTCGTTAAACAGCAACCGACATTAAACGCAGTGTTAGCTGACCGTGAACAGGGATCGGCGGCCCCAATCGCGAACTCGGTCAGGACTTTGTTCTGCGATGGTATAAAGCGCTTTCCACTGGCCACCAGAAGCCGATGGTTTCCTCCCCAACAAAGAAGCGAGGGAGGGGAATTCCACTTGTGTTTTGTAGGGCTGACCTCCAGTCGGCCCCGATATGTGAGTGCAGGAGGTTGGGTGGTGGAAGAGAGTGAGAAATTTCGTTCGGGGCCCACGCCGCGATGTTCCAGAATCGGATGTATCGTGTCTAAAATCCGTGATGCCAGACCGTGATAGCTTCGGGTGGGCCGTGAAGGTCAACATCGGCCCGCGATGATTACCGGCTTAATGACCTGGGTGCAAAAGTCGTATTATTCCCCCATGCTCAGTAGCGGCTCTAACCGACGCACGTAGAGGCCAAAAGTTGGGGAGAGGGGCAGCCCTTCGATTCCTCGATACTACCGGGCACGCGTTTGGTCCGTCACCGTGATCCCTGCCAAACAACTCTCATACAAATTTATATGTATCGCACGTGCAGCTGCAGCCCGACGCAGCTTCACCCATAGCTCTCTGGAACTATACCGCGCCTTCGCTGGTTCACACAGCGCTAATACAAGTCCTACCGATGGTCTACCGTATTTCTCAATCGTAAGGCCCGCTAAAGCAAAAATAAGGTCAATCGCTGAGTGGCGTCTAAAACCTCGCCAGGTGAGGGCTCGACATCGGCCGCCTACCCAAATGGCCACCGCCGAGAATGCCACCCAGCTTTGGCAAATAACTCCATTTCATGATCGTCTTCGCATAACAAATATTCCGGACAAAGGTGTGGGTCGTCCGCGAATGGGAACAACCCCTGGTGGTCCATTGTTCCGGGAAACCTTCCGCAATGCTCATGGAACAGCAAGCAGCATCCACCACCGCCTTCATTTGAATAACCTACCAGACATCGAGGTCACCGCTTTTCCCATTAGCCACGCTGCGCCCCTTAAATATCCTCCTCTGTGGAGGCGCGTTCATGAGAAGTGGGATCCCAAAAAGAAAGCCAATGAATCGCAAATAAAAAACAGTACACAAATTAAAATAATTTGATAAATATTAATTGATATAATTAAGAACAATTCTTTTGACCTCCTGAGGCAATAATGAGCTTGCGCCCCAGACATCACTTTTTCTCATTTTGTATAAGCAGGTAAACCAAGCGCACTTCTACTTTCTTTTTCACCATCAGCAATATTGGAGTTCACAGCCCCTTTTTATCTCCTACACTCTTTGGCTTGTACATTGATCAATTGAAGAATGGCTTGATAATCCCTCGCTACGCGAGGTCCACATTTGGCACACTATATCATTAGGCAACTATGTAGTTTGATGATGTTTCACTTCCCGCAATATCGGCAATGGGTATGCAAAGCATTAGATGCTATGCTCGCATTTTGCCAGAGAACATGCGTCCTTGTTAATCGCAAGCAACAAGCGGTAGTTCATTTTGCCAATGTTCCCACGGCGGTTCCGCGCATACCGTAAGCAAGTTGAAGTTAGAGCGTAGCTGCGCGGAAACCCGGCCTGTAGTCGTACCTTCAAACAGCAATAAGCTGCGGCTCAGTATTTTGCAGAGCTCGGCGCAATGCAAAACAATTCATTATTTTCGCAGAATACTGGGCTGGCCATGAAAAGTCAGACTTGTTTCTGTGCTTTGTAGCACTGGCGCATCAGATGGTTCGGGGCCCCACAAGTAGCGTTGGGAGAGTTTGGAGCGTGCAAAGTCTTTTCTTCCTCATGTACTTCTGAGCGTTCAAATCTGCGTTCTATGCTATTCTTTACAAGAGATGTGCTGCCTCTTCAACATTCCCGCCATGAAGCCGGTCTCCATCTGAGACCGTGGGCAAGGTGCACCAATGCGGATGATGTTAGTATCCTGCTCTTTGACTTCCGCCATGGTCAACTCCTCTGCCGCTTACAAACGATAAGTTGAAAGAGCATTGCACTATGGTTCTATTTCAACGCAACCGTGAGACCGCCTCATGCCATAGTTCGGACCCAGCTTTTGCAACAATATTCAATGGTCGCTCTCAAAAGATATGGGACACGCTTTGGCCCAAGTGGAAACCGGCCAGCCAGTATCATGCATTACAATCCCATCCCGCAATTCGTGCGGCCCCAAATTTTATTTGTTTTCGCTTCTATCATTCAGAACAAGTTTGTGCTATTGCATCACTCCGCGACCGGTCCCACACAAAGCAATTTCGGGATTGAGACAGATGGAGCGGGCCGCGAATTGCCGCGAAGCGGTGACCATGTGCCTCCTGCCGCTGTTCAAGATGAAAGTCATATTCTTCCTCGAAAGGTTCCGCTGAGATAGTCCTGTAATCATTTCTCTTTGACCCAGTGACCGCATTCCACAACACAACTTCTCGAGCACACCCGTGGGCATGACGGCATTATACATACTCTGTAAAAGTTCTGATACCACCGCAATTACCGGCAGCCCTCAATAGTCATTAATTCATTGTCATCATCATCGCAGCGTTTTTCCTCGCAACCTTTCGAAAGGTGGGGTTTTTAATCCTAGTAGTAATGATCAGACTAGCCCATCAGTGGGTCCCACGCATCTATTGGTCTCCTCGTGGACATTAAAAATCTATTCTATTCTATTCTATTCTTATCTCTGTTCTAAACTTGTCTTCTTCATCTCCGCTTCCTGCACAAATCATACCATAGTCACCTTTGCTTTTATTCCATTTTCATCCGGTTCTCATCCTTCCTCACAAGAAAACTTTCGCTCAACCATTCTTTTCCTTCACACAAAGCATCCTTCCATTTTGCCTCTTATTCCGTTCTCACAACTTTTGTTTATACAAGTATGATAATTAACAAAAAACTTAGACTTATTCAGATTATATCTAGATAGCACTTTAAATTATAAAGATATATATGTATTGCTTAATTCTTCTTGTTTTTAAGAATTTCATAATTAGTATACAAGCTTCTATTCTTAAATTAAAGTATAATGGTTATCAAAACTCGCTTAAATTAATTTTCACTTGAATGTATTTAGAATTAGACATATCCTCAAGAAGATAAAATTTTAATTTTCAAGAGAATTTTGCCAGATTCAAAACTCTGGTACTAGTTTTTCACGTACTGATTGATTTCCAAATTATTAGTTTGCAATTTACAAACCTAAAAAATATTTAAAAAGGTTTGATTGAAATTAATTAAACAAGAAAGTTCATGTTTTAATAAATACTTTCAAATAGTTTTATTATGAAAAAAATTCATTAAAAATTAAATCTGTTAGCGAACTAATTCCAAATTTTGCTCTATTAGAATGTTTTATAACAATTTTTTAAATACTTGATATGAATGAAAAATTATATTAAAAATTTCACCGACAATAAACTATTCAAATTTTTGTTTTATTAGAATACAAACATAATCATTTAACTAATTGCAACCTCAACTCTCTCTTTAAAGTTTTTAAAGAATTAACATTTTAATCCTCTATATATATTTTTCTTATATAAAAATTGAATGGCTAGCTGAAAAATTAGGCTATAAAAGCAATTCTACAGCCTTTAGTAACCCACATACTTTTGAGTTAAAGATAAATTACAATATTATTGAAATCAACAAGAGTAAAAACAAAACATATAAAGTTATCATGATATCTTTAAAATATATCTATATTAGATCCTAATAAGTCTTATATGTTGTTAAATATGTCATATCTATATAATTTATCTTTAACTCACCTCTTCAACTTGTCCATTTTTATTTCATAAATTTCATAGAGATTTACCAAAAAGTGTGGG
Organism: Isoetes taiwanensis; assembly: GCA_021234155.1. Taxonomy (NCBI): domain Eukaryota; kingdom Viridiplantae; phylum Streptophyta; class Lycopodiopsida; order Isoetales; family Isoetaceae; genus Isoetes; species Isoetes taiwanensis. Next base: position 1,003,620 of record JAJEKV010000155.1, on the reverse strand, counting down.
ACAAATTATGGTAATATGAGCAATTCAAGCTGAATCACCATTTATCGCTTAAAATTCCCAAATACGGAGATGTTCTTCACAAGAATGTCCCTCATGCCTTATTTCCTTTCCAAAGGAAAGAATAGGAATAGAATAGAATAGAATAGTTTTTAACGCCCACTGACCACAAAGAGGAAGAGGAAGAGGAAGGCCAATGTTCACCGAATGACTGCCTTCAATGTACAAAGCTTCAATCTTTCCCCCAATCACTCTGCCGAACTGCTAAGAACAAGGCGATATATATAACATAACCAACTTCAAAAGCATTTTCATCGCTTTCCTGCCTGTAATTTTCCAAATCTAAACAAACCCAATCAAAACAAATTCTCCTAACCGGCAAATTCGGGTGGAAAAGAGAATCAAGTATTTGAATTGTGCGATTTATTCGTATAAGCACAGGCAGTTTTGAAAGAAGTAGATCTTTTATGTAACAAAGATGATACTATGAAATCTCTAAAATTTGAGGTGATATGTAAGAAGTGGACCCCGCTCCATGGCTCTTTAGGGTGTGATCAATGTGTTTGGTTTGAACCTCTGCAAGAAAGAAAAGAAATGGTGGCTGATTTTAAGCTGCTTCCGTAACTAGAGCTTCCGACATGGTCTATCTGGCATCAATTCCACCCTGTATCACTGGGTTTCCTTAATTTGTGGTCTTGCACTTCATTGTTGCCTCGTGACCCAAATTTCTACACGCCTAATTTTAGCTCTTCTCAAGCAGGATTCTAATGCATTGCCCTGCCTTGGCATGGTCTCAAGCCCATTTTGCTTTTTTCTTTCTCCTCGCAATTTCTTTAGCCCTGCCAGATTTGAATGATTCTCACACATTATTCCATCGTGGTTCTTTGGCCCCTTTTTTCTCTTTTGTTTCAACATGTCCTTTTTTCACTATTATTTTTAGGCAATTCTTGTCAAGTGTGATTTTTTCTTGACTGTTTTGAGGAGCCATACATTGTTTGTCTTCTAAATAAATACATGTATTTTAAACTATATTACATGTGGAAATTACAAAAGATCTGCTGTCCTGTTTTTTTCCTCTCATTCTTTGTAGCTTTTTGTAGTTGACGCTTTGAAAAAAAAGATAATTTTCAAGAAATCTTATGTATTGTTTAGAAAACAATTGTTGTTTCTAAATGTTATTTTCCTAATATAACATGTGGTTATTAGAAAATAGGCTCATTTACTTTGTTTTTAAATAGATGTTGTTTTAAGTGTTGTTCCTTCCTCCTCCTTCGGTCCCCCCTCAAAAGAGAACCCACTGTACCCTTCTTTACATTTACAAAACAATATGTTTTATTTCTTCCACACGATAAATTTTTGCCCCTCTTATTTATTTGCTTTTTGGGAATCAAATCCAAACAAGTCCATATGTATATTGTTAGATTACAATCCAAATTTCACCCTTTAAGTTTTACTCTAAGAAAAGTATTTCTTCAAAATGTCTGCTTCAAATATTTAGATCAATGTGGTTAAGGTCGATTAATGTTATTTTAGTGGTTAAAATTGAAAACTCTAATGCAATTTCAATGGTTAAAATTGAACAATCAGAGTCGGGTATTAACTCCTATATCAGAAGACGCATTGACTGTGGCTGATTATATTTTTTTTCTAATTGTGCATGTAATAGTCATTTGTTTTAAATGGATCTCTTCACAATTAGGCTAACAGTGCCTTACTTTACATAATATATGATATTAGAAACGTAGCCCTAAGGCTATGGACATGTGGCATGGATGTACCGGGCCACAAATCTATGGGTGGGAAACAAAATATGAACATGTTATGTAGTTTGTATGTCTAATGTTGAAACAGATGATTTATTCAATTGCATCCCAAATGAAGCTTTGTAACAACAATTCCTCCCTACTATGTGCAATGGTGAATGCCCATCTCACATACTCCTTAAACATGAGTGCCCACGCGTAAATGTTGTTGTATAATACCATCGAAGCGAGGATCCCCTACCATGTGCAATGGTGAATTCATCCTACACTAAACATGAGTGCTCAATGCAGAAATGTTGCTGTATACCACCGAAGCGAAAGGGAATGCCTAGGGTTAATTTTGCGACACTATGTTATAAAGGTGAATGCAATGCTAATGGTGAAGAGTGCTTCGACACAGTAAGTTCCTGGCAGATATAATGATCGCGGTGTAGATGGGAACAGAGTGCATAATATATCAGCATCGATCCGGCCACCGGATCGACATTCCGGGAAGGGACGAAGCTCCTATATCGGGACCGGTTTCTCTTTTCGGCTGGGCGATTTCAAGGTTTCACAAGCAGCCTTCTTTCTATTTCCATATTCTCCCCTTCCCAATCTTTGCGAAAGAGTGGTTCATTTTTATTCATGTTCATGCACTATTATTGTTCTCCACCTCAGTTGTTTCTGATTGAGCCTTTCATCGCAGATTCTCACAGATTCTTTCCACCTCATGGGTGATGCCGTTTTCACTTTGAGGCCGTATATTTTCACATATATATTTCAATCTGCTGGTGATGCTCTAATCTTAGGTGATATTTCTTTTGTTGTGTTCTTTTTCGCTTCATATTTGACCTTCTGGTGGTTTCTTCATACGGGCATGTTGTTTTTCTAACCCTTCACCTGTGTTTTAGGGTTCTTTGTGGTGTTTGCGTGATTCTCATTGCTTTGGGCCCTGCTCTTTTCTCCGCCACCCACGTGCCTCATTTCCCTCGTGACCTCCTCCGGCCGATGCATTCCAATGATCCCAAATTATCCACATGGTATGCCCGATCGATTATGTGTACCCGCTGGATTCCACCGCTTTGGGCTCCAATGAGCTTGACGCCCGATGTTTGTTCATACCGATGAGGCCTATGCTATTATCACCTCGATGGAGTCCCTATATACTATGAGATGATGCTATAGCTCTATTTTGCAAACTCGAACTTTGATTTAAAGTGTTTTTCCTTTTGAACCGCTCTAAGTGCCCACTAGGTAGGGTCTCGTTGGCGCCTATAGTCGCCCATGGGTGGACAACCTTGGTTTTTGTATGACTATGTAATTTCTTATACGTTAATACATCTTCTTCTCGCCGCTTCCTCGAAAAAAATTTTGAAATTGCAATGTGCAATTCAAATTTTAAAACCACGATTGCCAATACCAATGTTGCAATGTTATGATTAGCTATTTTTCTTTTTTTTGTGTTTTGTGGTTTGATCATCCTAATTGCTAAGGTGTTGCTTTTTCATTTAGTATTGCTACAAAATCATGAGTCTCTAAAGTTATATCTCCTCTTTGTTCTAATTGGACTTTTTTGTTCTAAATCACAATTTTGTCCAATCGTGAACACCGGCTTTACAATAGCTCATGGAAATATGTGTAGATGTCGTGATTAGTACCATGTAAATTGCTATAAAATGTAAATTAGGGATGGTCTATGATAATGAGGGCATCAACAATTTAACAATTGCTTGGACCTGCCAAAAGTTTAGAAATCTAGTTAAGCATCAGAATACACCATCAAAAAGCATGATTGCCAAGGGGAGCTATGAACAATGATGGCAAAACCAGACCTAGGATCTAACTACAAAGGAGTGAAATGCGATGCTAAGGAAAATATTACTCAAATAATTTAGGGCTTTGTTCAAAAGATGTTCAGTCAGAAGTTTGATTTCTCATCAAGAATCTCCCTAAATATCATGTAACTTTTAGTTAGAAAATCAGAAGGTGAGAAGATAAGGAAAGGCTTCCGCTCTGCCCATGTTTAAAGCAAAGATACATTAGTCGGAAATTCAACCCAATGTATCTCATAAGGCTAAGGTTGCTTCAGAGTAGAGACCACTTTTGCATATGTCTACAACCATATACAAACTACATCAAATATTTAAGTTTTTCCACATGCACACTCAAGAATTAGTTGCATACCAAAATGGGGCCACTGGACATCATCATGGCAACAAACCTAACTCACAAGAATATCGATCAACACCATGTCACATAATTGCAGCAATCAAAAGATTAAAGAACATGCCTCATAAGAAAATTGCCCCATTCTTGCACTTAAATACATACAATGAATCTCTTGCATTTAAGATACTAAACACACTAAAAAACAGTAAGATTAGAATGCAAGCTATAGATCAAAATTAGAAACATCAAAAACACTCGAGCAGGAACAAACTCATGGAGAACAAATGGGAACAAACCTTCGTGTGGTGAACTGGCAAATACTCTTTAATTCCGTGGTTACAAGATTGAAACCTTGAAATGTTACAAAAAACATTACAAAGGCATCCATTGATGGGTTTCCCATCCCAAACATTTTGCTGGTAGCAGTAGCAGATTGCCTCACATTCTAGCAAATTTAATGAATTCCCCACTTTAGTGAAAGGAGCTCGACATCATAATCGAATTTTATGTTCCATAAAATGTAGAAGCCAAATAGTAAAGTAACAATAATAAGCACAAAGATATTCTAGAAGGTATTCTTTCCATATGCCTTTAATGATGAAACCTTGGACAATATAAGGGCTATGAAGAGAAAACAATGTGATGAAGAATAACATTATGAAATACGTTGTATCCGGGTCTAAAGCAATTTTTAATTTTCAAAAGTTGGTAATAAACATAAAAATAAGAACTTACTTCCAATCGATGACTCATCAACTAAACTTGTCGTGATTCCATATTGCCGGATTCAAGGTTATCAGAATATCTTAGAATTGTGGTGCAACTAAAATTTTGGTTCCACATGTAGTTAGCTCACAAGAAGATCTCTTGCCATCATCTTGACCTTCCTGATTGGCCAATTAGTCGCATGTGAGATGGGTAAGATGAGAAATGACAGAGGCACTCTGCCAAGACTTCACATCGATTCCACCATTACCGCTAACCGACCAATGCACACATGCAATACCCGCTATGGTTGCCACAATACTACAATAGAAACTATTTCGCCCTCCTTAAGGATTGAACATTATTATCTTGACGCCCATTATAACGGCTAAAAAAGACACACATATTCACAAAAGAAAAATGAAATAACAAAAATCTCCGAGGCACAAATCAGAATTGAGATAGATAACTTCTAGCATAATAGCTGCACATGCATGCCATCTTATAGGTAATAAATACAATAAAAAGACTTGGTGCCATCTTAAAATTCTAAAATGTAATCTTTAGAAGAAAATATTCAAGGACCATGCTTGCCTAAAGGACCCAAAGCATAAACTAAGTGAACAAACTCTATCCTCTATGTGATACACCAAAGATATTCCACTAACAAAAGTGGCCCACAATTACTTGCAAGAATAGAGCAGTAGATATAAGGAGGTGCACAATCCAACTTCGCAGAGGAAGTCTAGTTCCTACATCACCATTTCGATGTTTACATCTTTTCGTGAGCTTGTAACCATATTTTCTTCTATGACATGAAATCCATAGTTAAACTCCCAAATAGGAAACCGGCCACATTCGGGTTGAAAAATGTAGTTTCAAACTCTTCCTTATCCTAAGAATCCATGTGACAATGTATGTGTGCATGATCTAATGCATGAGCATTGTTTAATGCTCATACATGTGCCTAATCAAACAAAAGACATCTAGCATACAAATACCGCCTATGAGAGGTCAAGCTTACCATCTTACCCATCTCTCAACATGACAAAAATAGGGAAGAAAGCATTAGAGGAGATGACTCACGTAATCCATCACCAGGCTCATAATTGTGCGTACCGCCAACGCTCAAACTTGAAATATTTGAAGATTGGAAGACTAACCCAGTGCCCTGGCGCGTGAATTCCGTGACAATCTTCCATTGCCGTAACATAAGTATGGCAACCTCGCCCTTCAAATTTTATGAAGCTCCAATAACGCCAAAGCTTTTTTTCAGAGATCTGCGACCGATCTGCAGTTATTGTTTTCGGGCCCCAACATTTTCCTAGTTGAACGCAACCTGATGAACGCTGTAACCTAGATGAACGCTGGGTAAACCTGGGGATGAACGCAGCATGTGCACGGTAGTGCGAAGCGCCAGTGCTGCTACTCAAATGGGGCCGGTGGAAAAAAATAGTGGCTCACCAACGTAAAAAGATCATTTCTCACAGAGAAGCATGGGCCAGCAAGCGTCACCGCCTCGCGACTATACCGGGCCTTCCCTTGGAATTTGAAACAAAGGAAGACCGTGACTCACCCAAAAAGTGCAATCAAGAAGAGAAAGGGAACCCCACACGCGCTTGCTACATTACGCGGCGCTCCCCGCGCAGTCACCAACACTATCTTAAAATAAAAGAAGATAATATAAACTTGTGCCCTTAGAGAAATACAAGGCCACATTGGTATGGATTGAGTTGAGACTAGCTCATGTTTCCGCGAAAAACATTGGTATCACACCTTTTTCCAAGAGATTTAGATCTTAGAGGCCTTTTTCATATCATGGCGTGAAATTGAATTATAATAGCTCTTCAAAGGTTAATCAATTAAGTAAAGAGACATCCGAATATCTCCAAAACAATTGAATGGATTGTTATAAGAAAATATATATATATTCACATAAAAAATAATCACATTAGCTCACCTGGGTACATTGGTTAAAGTAGTCTTATTAGGACATTGAATTATTTTGGTAGAGGTTCAAGACCCTCAGATTTCATATTCTAAATCTTAGGCAAAGCCGTATAGAGATTCAATATTCCCTCAAACCTTAGGCAAATCGTATTTCATATTTCAAAGTCATAGAGCCCAATCATAAAATGACTATAAGCTTAAACAAGAGGTGGGCCGTGAGGCTCCAACATACCTATTTGGGTCATAGTGGATCGTATCTAATCATGACTGTAGTCCGTGTGCACCTGCCTAGAAAGAATTCACCGCTTTTTAGGCTACTAATTCCATTCAGGGCTATTATAGAAGCTGAAATTGAGTTGAATGTAGACAAAAATGGTAGCAATCCCTCATTTCTCCTTAAAAAACTAGATACCGCTTCTTAAGACCTAAGCTCTGAAAGCCAGACTTGAGGAGGATGCGTTGGGATCTAAGATTTTCAGGGACAACAAAAGCTTCAATTACGAAAGGCCCAATCGTTGGAAGTCGTATGGGGTAGAATGATAGGCATAAGCAACAATTTTCTCCCCAAACATCTCCAAAGAAGAACATAACCCACTTCTGGCTACCGTGGCATCCTTCGTTTGGTGAAACTGTGAGGGCGCCAATCGAGCGCCCATCAAGGCAGATTGCTTTGAAAAATAGATGCGGTGCTGCAACATTGCGAAGAAAATTTAGGGCATCCTCAAGGTGTGTATATGTGTCCCATGCCATTCATGTAGTTACGCAATTGTCTGTAGCCCATTGCACCATAACTTTTGCATCTATTTCTTCGATTTTTCGCATAGTAATGTGGCTTAGGAAATCTCGAGAATTAATAAAAAGATGCACTTAAAGATTTGTAATCCTTTAGGTTTGCTCCACCCCGTATTTCGTTTGATTTTTCTTACTGGGTGCACATTTCTCGTTTTGATTGACTATGAGATTCCTTCAAATGCTATTAATGTAGTTGACCTTCCTTCTGATTCTAGCTCATCATTCAAAGTTCCAAAAAGTTTTCCTCGATGTGACCCGTTGAAATGGAAAATTCTCCTCCTTAATCTCTTACCCATCATGTGGGATACCGTGTGATTCAAAGCTTTGAGATGGCGATCAGTAGGCAGACAATGTCATCTCTCTGCAGGATAAAGTTTTGAACGTGACTCCTGTTGCTTAGACTTTCTTCCATTGCGAGATGCTTTCTATGTTCCTGGAAGTGTGGCCATTACTATTGCACATACCATAGCTCATCCTTGTTGCCTTTGAGTGATATGTAGTTGCTGGCTAGTTTGGTTCCTCCGTCCTTTGGGTCCGGTGCACTCAAGTCTTGAATTACTTAATGCGAGCACTGAAGACGTCTGTCCTTTGATTCCCAGACATTTCTGGATTTGGGACTCTTATTCGAACAGAATATTGTTCTCCTTGATCTTGACCATGATGCTGACATTTCCAAGTCGGAGATGTTCTTTTCCTGGTATGTGTCTCCTTTCCTTCCTGCATCATGATCTCCTATTTTCTGAAATTGATGAAGTCATGAAAGTCTTCCTACTGGTGCAAGAGAGCTGGAAGCTCGTCATGATTGGCCTTGGGTGCTTTATGGTTGTCTAGCTTGGTTGCCCCTTTTTTCTAATCTTGCTTGACATCCCCTTGAGCTAGTAGGTTGCAAGATCGTGGTGGTCTTTCCTCCGGTTTCTATGCGCTTCCATGTCTTTGTGGAATCTCCTTTCGCCAGAAGCTTATATTGTTTGGCCCTAGTTCGTGATGCTAATATAGGCATCTATATCTGACATACTCCTATACATGTATGTTTCTGCCTTGCCTTCTTCCATTTGAAACTCCTATACATTGAGTCGGCGAAGCGGTCGAGATCCTCTTTCTGATGTGAGCTTATGGATTTGGGGTAGCCAGAAGTTGTGTTTCGCTTTTGTCTCAGATTTGCTTGATTTTTCTGTGGTAAGGCAGGCTCTAATGTGGATACGGCCTTTGCACATCACAGTCCCTTGATTAATAGGCATAACAAAGGTTTTGGTTGTCTAGGATATGTCAAGCAATATATTCTTTAGCCAATGGTGAATTATGGAGATAAGGGATAAACAACATCCTAACGTGTCAAGCAATATATTCACTACCCAATGGGGAATTATGTAGATAAGAGATAAACAAATCCTAATAGCTCTTCTATAACATTCCATTGAGTGTAATGTTGACACTGCTACCACAAAATATCAATGGAAAGCACATTGTAGATTACAAAATCCAAGTCCATTAATACAATCCTTTTGCATTTATGTGTTGATATTGTCATTTTGCAGTTGGAAAAGGCTACTTGTCCCTAGGGCTTGTGTGGTGATTTCATCCACTAGATAAAAGAATTTTGTTTGGTTAGGATGTTACCTCTTGCATAAAAAAACCAATTGGTAGGTCACACATAACAATCTTACTAAAACAAAGTAAGTGCACGGGACCGTATTGAGATGAAAAATATATGAAAACTCCAAAGGCCTATACCTTTCAATCACCATCTATCATCATCTTGATGTTAACGTTACTTCTTTCGCTGCATGGAATGTATACTATGAAACAGAAGTCTCAATCTTTATGGTGTTCTCTCCACGTAATGGTACGTCCATTAGAGTGTAGTAGAACAAAGAATCCTTTTAATCTTCCATGTCTATAGTCTATAAGAAGAAATTCATAACCCTTAAAATTCAATAAAATTTAATTCAAATTTCTAATCTTTTTAGACTTACATAACGGTGGCAACTTTTTTATTGTGGTTGCAGCCAGTAACAGCTTGAGCTCCAGAATGGGACAATTTGGATGCATTTGAAGCCATTTATCAATACAAGAAACATGAAAGAAATGGTTACATGTAGGTAATACTCTCAATTTCTCTCACCACCTTCACACGCAAAGGAGACATACTACACACCTAACCACCATTCTTTTTTCCTCAAAACAAGCATAGGAATTTTTTGAATGGCGCATCGATCCAATCCATTTCCCAACCGGGTCTGAGATACGAAGCCCATTATCACTTCATCCCGGTTGCCCTCCGTGTGGAATACATAGAATTGAATTGAGCAAGGCATCGTATCAAAAAAAGAACAAACGTAAGTGGCGACTCAAGGTCATGGGCTAAGAACCTTACTCAATAAATTTCGCCATGCAACAAGCCTTCCTTTGTAGCTTTAGAATAACAGCACAGCAGATATATCATGAATCCCAACACCCATTGCTTCAAAATCTAACAATGGTTTGGGTTTCTTTGTATTTTGTGGATTCCTATGAAATTCTTAGACGTGGGACATCCCAGAAAGGGAAATCTGTAGACTTAGCATATGAAGAGGACACAAAGAAGGTTACGACGTCAATTTTAATGCTATCATCAATTACTCAAACTGGAGCCTATTCTTCTTAAAAAGTCTTATTCAAAGGTGGAGCCTAAGCTGAGGTTAGTCTATACTTATTCATGTATTTTACTTTAATCGTGTTGTCTAACATGTTTTTTTATAGATATTTTGGCTAGCAAGGGTTTGGACTTCCTTGTGGCTTCCTTCTCGGACTATTTCTTCTATTGCACATGACTATAGGAAGATGAGCTTAGACCATGCAACACTACAAGCTAGAACTTGGGTTGCTTGAATTTGTCTTGGTCGCCGGTGAAGAACATGTAAACAATTGCTGAACTGTTTCAGCTTATGCCAAGATTGATGTCATGCTGCGAGAATGAGCTTCAAGTACACCATATCCTACCAATCAAAAAAGATACTGACAAATCCCCAACTTTTATCTTGTAAGGGAACTGTAGTTGGTTTGCTTTGGCACAGAGGGGGACCTGCTCCCGGCAGCCAAACTACAACCCCCTATACAAAGTCACCTAGAGCATAATGAAATCATTATCTATTTTGTAATGTTAAGACTTTTTAACATGTTGTTTGATGTTATTTACGTCAATTTTGGTCAATGTTCGCTACAATGTTTCTAGTACATAAATGATCTAACTCAAGAAACAAGGGCTCCCCAAATGCCTTTTACATTGGTACTAGATTCAATAGGTCCTTTAGCTCGAGGTGGCTAAACGTTTGACATTGTTTCCAACTATAAGCTAAGATCTTTTACTTTTATCTCTTTCAACCAGTCGGTGTCATGGAATATAGAGCCTAATGTGACTTTCACATCAAGGACCCCTTCCAACTTGGCTTTGGAAATCCATTTCTCCAACTCACCAACACATTCAAGAAATAACTAATCATCACTATCTTCAGTTGCCACATATATAAGCAGTATCCTGGCCAACCAAAAATGTTTGACCTATAGAATCTAAAATGGCAAGGTAAAAAATCACATTTATCCTCAGGTTTCTTTATATATCAAGCCTGAAATGGACATCTGAATAGTCATTAATTGAATATTCTTATCATTTCAAATGTTTATATATGTTGAAGTATCTCATTCCCATTTGTATATGCTACCTAGACGTTATTATTAGACATGGCGTAAGGTCTGTTGTTGAGTGTAATTAAAAATGGATGCTCATTATTGCCAAGCTTTAGCAACTTTTGTGTTTAGATATAATATGGTACTTCTCATACCGTCAAGCAATTGTTTCTCTTCTCCAACCCACCTAAAGAAGTTTTGTGCTGTCGAATAGATCTCAATTCTCGACATTTTGAGCTTCCATCATAGATATGTATGTTGATTGCAAATTATATTGTGAGGTAAGTCAAGATATACCGTCGACCCCATATTCTTTCAAAACCAGGAGGCCCAACATAGAATATTCCCCATAAACTAATGCGAATCTAATGGCCTCAAAAAATTTAGAACATGTGAAATGATAATACACCTACAAATAATGGAATATTACAAACCCCATATGTAGAGATGCAGACAAAAGTGGGCAGTTTCAGTTAAGATGCCCCATAGGCCGATTGGCCATCGGGATACAAAATCGTTCAATAACCATAACAAACCCATCCATATTTTATCTCGAATTTGCCTAACGCTCCATGACGAATCTAAATTGGCCTCTTTTTGTCGGGTGTAATTTTATACGCCACATGGCACTCTTTCTACAATGTGGAATGGAAGTTGTAGCTACATCGCATGATGCCTGACACCATTACTTATCGGCTCGCCTCTAGACCCAAAGCACCGTGTTTTGGAGTGACCACAGCTTGAATCCCATTCGCAGCTTTGAATGCTTAATTCATAGTTTGAATGCTGCCAAATTGGTTAGAAGACTCATGGTATTTGTCTTGCTGCTATACTACAATGGTCTTTTCAAAAAGGTCGTTAACTCCTAGAAGTAGTATTAACTCCATAATTTGTTAACATCAAGAGTTCATATTGATATGGAAGCTCCTTGCTAGTTGAAATTGGTTGTTTCAATTAACACAAAATTCCTAACATTTGCATAGTATAGGCAACTATATGTCCATCTAACCAAGATGTGAAGCAATGACAGCCTTACAAAATTATATATGCCGTGACACATCTGTGCATCAATTGGAATCCTAAGTGACACTAAGTTCCAAAATGCAATAAACTTCACAAATAACCGCAATATAGACATGGCACACTATTACCGAAGCCGCGAAAATGTAACTCTCCTACACTGATTCATGTTATTTACCATCACTTTGGCATAAACACGGGTTTAATATCCTATGATAAATGTTTAGATATTCTTGAGCTAAGGATTCCTCGTAGTCATAGAACTATGAATCATGAACTATGAATATTCTCGCATATCCGCGTAACTTCCAGCAAACTCGAAATCAATCATGTCTCCATTGCAAATTATGTTATTCGGCGAGGGAACAACCTCTCATCGACAAAGTCAGATTCAAAACACAAATGAGATGTTTATTGGTCATGGAAATGAATAAGCAAATTGTTTGGTAAAATGGATTATCGTGGGCTAATCAAGTTTTCTTGATGGTACCGCAAATATCATAGCCATGCATGTTTAACACTAGCGTATACTGACCAGCTCCATACCGACCAATGTAATATATCATTCCAGTTGGAAGCTTGCAAATAGTTCATTAGTATGAGCTTATGGCACTCGCATCATTGTTACACTCTCATGCCCATGAGATTCCGTGGGTTACATCTCCCATGATATGCATTGGCATGCCTTCGGTCGCTTTGGCATGCATGCGGTGGAAGATCATGACCGCATGCCTTAGATTATTTTACACTTGTGAGAAATATTGACTTCAAGTCTCTTTGCACTTCTTGAGAAAAACAACAATTATGTCACCAAGTTCTTGTAGGCGCAGAAACCGATACCGTGAACATATGTTACAGTAGTTAGCAGAAGCTCCTCAGGGATATGTTACGACAATCCCTTTTCTATGGAAGTTACTCCAAAGAAATCTCCATAGCCGCACTCTAAGCGGCCTCAAGCTCCATAGCTCGCAATCTGAAGCTCGAATTGAAAAATCTCTCAATCTCTACAGAAAACCTCGTCTTCAGATTCATAGCTCGTGAATCAATAGCCTCGCAAATCTCTAACTCGCAGTGGCTCCCAACCCCATTTTCCTTCTAGATGCTGGGGCGAAAATTATGCGTATCGGATGCCACCATAGCTTAGCACGCAGCCACGCTTGATCACAAGAAACCATGCTCTAGTAATTTTTGAACACATCGTCCACAATTGCATGCAAAGGTCACAAATTTAGGATGGAGCCTCGGCTGAGGGCTTGGAAGCCAAGATCTCGATCTGACCATGAGAATGCCCTCCGGTACCGTGGTTGCCCCCGCTTCCAATGCTCCCCTTTTGCGCTTCAATTGGCCGGGCCGGAGGTTTCGCTCCGCCATGATTTTTTCTTCTATTGGAATAAGCTCTTCTACCGTAAATAAGGTGCCGAACTTTTACTTTTGTTAATAACGCTTATCGCCCAAACGCTGCATCACCGTAGAGTAAGCCCACTAACCGCTATAGCCACGCTCGTAATGTTGTAATGTGGTCTTCAAGGCCCCTTCATTTTTCATCTTTTTTAAGAGCCCCCATTTTTTTTCCTTCCCAATGTATCGATCCAGGAAGAGGCATCAACACCGAATATGCCTAAAGAATCTTTCCCATAATAATTATACATGTATAGATATATTAATGTGAAGAGGAAAACAAAGTTTTGTAGAGGATGTTTATTGTATTGAATTATATTTTATCATCCATGGATACCAGATGTCCTATAGGACCTAAGCAAGAACAAAGAACAAATCGACTTATTACTGTTTAGGTTAAAAAAAACCCATCTCGAGGTTTCTTCGAAGGAGTGAAATTTTTTGCAATGGAATTAGATGTCATTTTTTGGATTTATTATTGTTTTGGGCTTATTGGTCTTCATGGACGATAAAAACTCATTCAATTTTATAAAACGTAGTTGTTTGCTTGCCATTTATATATTTCTAGATGGAAGGTCGAAGACAGGGGGATGGAATATTCTCAGTGTGTAAAACTTAATATTGCTCGTTTAAAATAAGGTGATATAGAATTGCACCAATGTCTTATTGTTCAATTGCATATTGTCTTCTTAATAACCCAAATCCATGTCACTTTTCGAGGATAAGTTATATGAAAATGTTCAAAGGTCCAGATATCAATCCAAACTTGGAACTATAAAATTTGCAAAAGATGTTAGTTTCCAACTTATGGTGGATATAACACTCAAGCATGATCTATAGCTCTTTGTACTATTTTTTTAAAGATATGGCAACTGTTTCTTTGTTGCATTTTACTTGGGTTCTAAAGCATTTACAAAATGTCTCGATTAGTCAACTTTTACGATATAAGAAGAAACTTGCCACCGTCAATGCTCTTTTGCTTAGTGCTTCAACTCTTTGCAAGAGAAAACAAATTACACCACATCACATTAAATAAGATCCATTACATTAGATTGGGACACTTTTCAACGATGGGAGTAAAGTGGGACTAAGTCAAAGATTAAATTCAAAGTGGGCCTCATATTCTCACGTTTCTCAAACTCATGCATTGCATCGGGGAGAAGGGGGAAAGAAAAAGGCACGCAATGTGTGGAAAGGGGCAAGGTCAGCGTTTACCTGAGGCTTAAAGGCACCAATGAACGTAAGGGGGGCCAAAAAGAAAGCCAATGAATTAATAAAAAAAGTTATGCACTAATAAATATTAAAATAATATGATAAATATTAATTGATATAATTAAGTAAACAATTCTTTTGGACCTCTTCTAGTTTGGCAATAATGAGCGAGCCTAGATATCACTCTTCTTCTTGCCTTGTTATAAGAGAAAATGCCAAGGAAGCGGCTTCTACTTTCTTCAAATTTTTCTCGCTTATCTTCTTCACTGGCTCACAGACGACTACACATAGCTCCACCTTGCTTTTGTTCCATTTACCATCCAAATCTTCACCTCATCCTTTCTGTAAATCTCTTTGCAGCCAAATCCGTTCTTTCTTTCGCAAATGCATCCTCTTTTCTGCATTTTTTCGTTCCTTATTCCGTTCTCACAACTTCTGTTTATCCAATCTGACTAATTTATCTTTAACTCACTTTCAACTTGTCCATTTTTTATTTCTCATAAGCTATGTAGAGACGAAAACCGTGGGACAAATTGGTAGAATGGCAACTAACCTGAACTGGCCATTTTCCTCACTTGTAAATTCCAAACATGGAGATGCTCACAAGAATGTCCCTCATACTTTATTTTCCAAAGGGAAGAGAATCAAGTATTTTGAATTGCAAGAGATTATTTGGCACATTAAATTATTATATAAATTATTAACACAAACCATTAAGCATTTAAATACATTTAAATTAAAATCCCCTTAAAACCCCTTTGGTTTGGGGTGCATATTCACACGGAGTTATTCCTGCAAGTAACCAGAGTCGCCTGACAAGCATATTTGGCCTTTATTCCAAGATTCCGGACCGCACATAGCTTATCCCTCGCTAGGGTGGGCGCGTACGTACAACTTTTTGTATAATCGATATATTAAGCTTTGCAAAATACTATAAGGCTCTGAGGGAGAATGTACTTAATGGTTAATTTTATACATGTATTATAAATTAGGCTCTCACGTCACTTAACCCCCTCGTAAACATGCACCAAACCAAAGGGGGGCTTGCATGTGATTTAATTTAAATGTAAGCAATGTACTGGTTTGTGTTAATAATGTTAATGGTAATCAGGTGTTAATGGTTTTATGTTAACTGTAATTTTACCTTCTGGGCCTGCAAAGATGGTGTAGGTAGATATAGACAATACCTAATACTCTAATGATGGATTATGTATCATAGCCCTCACAAATCTAACAAATTAGAGGTGCCTGTCTATAAAACGCAAATATTGTATAGAATTAGACATATAATATTATACCAATATAATGCAATTTGAATATAATGCAGGTAGCAATGTAATGGCCGAATTTATTAATAAGGAATGTCGCTTTTTCTCCAATTTGCCTACATCCATAGATGCATATAGCTTTATGCGCTACGCAAGCATTTATAATGGTAGAAATGGCACCGATTGTACAAGCTAGTGTCCCGCCAATGAGCTTATCCCCGGAACAAATTGAAGTGAGTAACTATTTATCATCCACAAATGTGTTACGCACCATAGATCGACAAACAACAATGAGAGAAATAAAAGCTATAATCGAATCGTTGATTGCCTATGGCGTCAGCAGAGTTTAAGCTTTCTGACCAGCAATCATGTTTTGTTGTGAAATTTTAATTGCTAGGGGCTCGTGGTATGTATCGTGATAGGGCTTTTCCAAGCTCTTCTAAACTCCTCGCACCAAGTTGCTAAACAAGAAATCTTGTCCGTTAAGAATCATAAGCAAAAAAAGAAAAACGTAAAAGATGTGCACATATAAACTGGCGACCGCGAATTGCAAGATCAAAGTTTGTAACTTAATGACTTCTTTTGAACTTAATGTGATTACCGTAGACCAATGCATATTAAAAAATCTCGCCTAAAATTGCGCCTCCTCCTCAACCCGTTCTTGATCCTCAAATGACCGCGAACAAAAGCCTTTTTAAAACTACTCTAATTTTGATCCTCAAATGACCGCGAACAAAGCTCTTTAAAACTACTTCACTCATGCCATGTTCAGCATTTTGGGAGGTTCTCGGCAAACCATCTTTTCCCATTCTTTTGAGGTCGATACCAGTTATCATTATTGCAATATAGTCATCACTCTTTCCAAACATATCAGGTACAATGCTCATGAGCATGCCAATGCTATGCCATCGCTACAACTTTAATATATAAACAATGTAAGGCCTTTATGAAGTCAAATTAAATGTACGGAACAATAACAGCGACCAAGGTGGTTACTTAAAACGGAAGACGTAGATGCCACCTAGTATCTCGGCTAAAATAAAAAACAAATGAAGTGTCAGAAGATAATTGAATGCTACTGTAAAAGCTAATTGAAATAAGCAGATAGTTTCCTTTAGTTTGCAACTTCAATTTCATTTGGAATATTCTTTCCTTTTCCTGCCCTTTTCTTCTTACGTGGAGTCCAAAGAATTTTAATGTGCAGTTTATAAATATGGAAATGTCCACTTGAATCGAAGCTACACTATCACATAAAATGGCCTTATATCCAACTAATTTAGCGTAATCTGAAAATGCCATCGCGGAGAAAATCAAAGTGCATAGAAGGTTACCTAAAACTTATATTTTGCTCGCTGAGTATCACTCTCAACCTAATTTAAACAATCATGGTAGCCGTAAGAGACTACTCAAACTCCATTTAAGATCTTGCGTAGCTTGCTTCATGTTCTTCCCGATCAATATATGTACCTAATTGCAAACAAGAAAGCCGGGTTCAACGTGATAATAGTTTCTTCCACCCTTTTCAGACATAACAACATGGACAGCCCCAATACAACTGCATCGCTAGCTGCAGGTAATCTCACCCTCAACCCTAGTTTGTGTAAAGCAGCCATTTTCCTAGGTATGACAATTACCTCGTGACGTCTGGCTTTAGAATTTCCTCAAAGATGTCGCTCCAAACGCTTAGCATGATTTGCACCATCTAAACTGCATCTAATCCACTTTCGAAATGTTTCAATTAATAACAAATCATGGTCATCCAAAACGTCTCATGAGCCTATCTTGTCTCATAACGAATGGCCCAAATAAATACTAAATTTAATCAAAAAAGTTAAAGTGTAAAGCAGCCCATGCAAATACCCTCGCCCATCTTACACAAATACGGTAAAATACCCCGTGGACTTGCATCCATCTTGCATGTGGGGGGGCTGGCCGACATACCCCTCGGCCGGGCTCAGAGAACCCTAAAACCCCAAAATGAAGTGGAAGAGCTCCAGCCTTACACATGCCTAGCATTTTTTTTTCATCTTCTTTAACCTAAAATTAGATAATAAGGGTAAATCCACCACCGCCTGGATTGTTGAATCAACTAACCAAAAGCATGACCTAGAAATACCTATTTAGTATGCCTCCAATGAATATAACAAATCATAGGAAAACCATGAAAAATCAGATAAACCAATAAAACCCCCTCATATAATGCTACATATTTGGCATAAGCAATATGGTGAAGCTTTTTAAAGAAGTAGATCTTATGTACAAAGATGATACTACCAAATCTCTAAAATTTATGCATATGCAAGAAATGGACCCTCCTGGTCAAGCAGGGCTTGATCAACAAAGCAAAGGAGTAGATGGAAAAATTGGGTTAATTGTGGGATGGAAAGTTTGAACTACGCGAAAAAAATGTATGATTTTAGGCTCGCTAGTAACTGTGAGCTTCCCAAGATGGTCTTATCTCATATCAATTCCACCCCATCACCTTCGCCAATTTTAGATCTTGATTCTCATTGTCGCCTGTGACCCAAATTTCCTTCGCTTACGCCAACAATAAGCATTGTCTCATTTCCCGCTTTCACGCCTAACTCTTTAGCTCTTCTCAAGGCATTGCCCGCCTTGGTGGCATGGTCTCCGCCTATTTTGCTTTCTTTCTTTCTCTGCAAGTTCTTTAGCCTCGTGTAGATTTGAAGTATATATCTAAGAGCTCCCCTAGTTGTGCCTCTAGAAGTCTAACGAAGCCTCCAAATGTAAATAGCTAGGTTCAATGACTATGATGATAGATAAGTAAGATAAATGTTTTACGTCCACAAGGACCCTAGCGAGCCATGAGACACATACATGCAAATGGCAAGCACCCAAATGGAATTTGGGGACCCCATCAAACACAATTACACCGAAAACAACAAAAAATAACATAATCTAGAGTAGAGGGCAAGGGGGATTCAATTGTGTTATGAATATAAACCATCTGAGTATATGCTAAGGCATTTTTTTTTGCCCATTTCGTACTTATAATAAGGGGTATTTATCATTTTTTTATTTGCCCATTTCGTACTTATAATAAGGGGTATTTACCATTTTTTTATTGCCCATTTCGTACTTATAATAAGGGGTATTTACCATTTATTTCACTTGTCTACTTGTATTTTAAGGAGTATAAGGAGTTTCCGACATGGTCTATCTCTCATATCAACAATTCCAATCCCCGCATCACCCTTCACACACCTTAGATCTTGTAATTTTTCATCGTCGCTTCCCAAGACGAAGCTTCCTTCTCGCTTTCTCACGCTCTCGGGCCACCAATCCTTGAAGTCTCTGCTGGTATCATTTTACCCTTGGCATGGTCTCCGCCTCCATTTTGCTTTCTTCTCCTCGCAAGTTCAAGTGAATTTGTGTAGATTTGAAATACATATCTAAGGGGCCCTTTGTCGAGCTCTAAGCTCAAGTAACGAAATTTCTAATGCCATAGCTAGGTCGGAATAGCTAGGTCGGAATGACTATGATGATAGATAAGTAAGATAAATGTTTTACGTCCACAAGGACTTTAGCGAGCCATGAGACACATACATGCAAATGGCAAGCACCCAAATGGAATTTGGGACCCCATCACAAAACACAATTACACCGAAAACAACAAAAAATAACACAATCTAGAGTAGAGGGCAAGGGGGATTCAATTGTGTTATGCATATAAACCATCTGAGTGTACGCTAAGACGTTTTTTATTGCCCATTTCGTACTTATAATAAGGGGTATTTACCATTTTTTTATTTGCCCATTTCGTACTTATAATAAGGGGTATTTACCATTTATTTCACTTGTCTAATTGTATTTTAAGGAGTATAAGGGCATATCAAGTCAGTTTTTAATTGTATTTTAAGGAGTATAAGGGCATATCAAGTCAGTCCTAGCAACACAGATGCCAGACATTTTCACAACTTCCATACAAGTTTCACTTTGAAAGGACAAAGCATGTCCAGTTACATCACAATTAATAGACATGCTATAGAGAAACAGATGCAAGGAACTCCTGGATGGCCCGACAATGCTGGGCTTGGGTTCCCAAAAACTATTTAGCGCATCGACAGCAGAGCCTCGTTACATTATTAGAAGTTAACCTTTATAAAATAAGACGGTAAGTAGGTCAGAGTACACTTCCTTTACCAAGCGGGAACAAGGAAACAACACACAAATAATTATTGCCCAATTGCAGCCATATTTTTCATGCAGACTGCGTTGACGAATGGCTTGAAATGCATGCGACTTGCCCTGTATGCCGCACACAGATGATGGGCAGAGCATTTTCGTTTGTATTGGACATGGATCGGATTGAAGCAGAGCCTCAATTATCCCTCAATTCTTCTCCTTCTTCTGCACAGGGTCACAGAGTGTTGTTCAAACACTACTCAATGCCCTCTCCAATATCTTCCTCTTCTGCTACTGTCTAAGTTAACATGCACCCCCTTGGTTCATTATATAATGGCCTACTGCTATATATAAAAATACAAGTTTCACAAAATCTGAACCCCCTTTTTTTCCAAAATATCTTGATTCATTTTATAATGGCCTATATATAAAAAACAAGTTTCAGAGGAGCCTATTTTAACTACTTGTATATGCATGAAACCTATACTGAGTCCCGTAACTATTTGTATATGCATGACACAACCACGTTGTTTCAAGTTTCACCATGCAAGTTATTTTGTTAAAAATAGAATAGAATAGATTTTTTACTGTCCATGAAGAACGGGCAACTAAATTCCTATCGATCCATCCATCCTTTCTTAGCTTTGCTCACTCCTACTCTTTTTGTTAGTTAGGTTGGTTATGACAACACTTTTAATGAAATTTCTTGCCCCTAGCTTTTTGGTTTGGGAATTTTTTATATAAACAATTTCATCTAGCTTGACCTAGGCTATTGTCTTCAGTTCAAAACATTTGTAGCATGAAAATTAACATTTTGTGTTTCACATAAAAAGGATAACGAATAATGTTTGGGCTTTATGTTAACTTCAAGAACTATATAGGCCACCTATAGTCCAGTTTGGATTTCGCATGCTATCATCATTGTCCCATTTTGCCAATGTGTTGTACATGTGAAGCTTAAAAGGCTTGGCCACAACTAATATGTGAAGAGTGAAAGGTTGGCCACAACCAATATGTGAAGGTGATTTTTTTTCTTTCCCACTCATCAAATGCCAATTGTTGGCCAACCAGGTTCCGACGTTCATGATTGGTGAGATGGTCTGGTAGTTGTCCTTGGGTGCAAGTATGCATTGATCTTATAGTCTATTCATAAGAGAGCTTGAGAGGCATTAATTTGGAAGGTTAGCTTGATTGTAAAGTGAGGAATGATAAAGTTGTTTAAGTCTAATGAAACGAAAAATTTGTGGAATATCCATTTAACACTTCTATTACAATGGTCAAAAAGTGAGATGTTTTGAATGTTGAAGCTACGGGTTTAACTTTACTTATTGGACCACAATCATTTTAAGATTTTAAAAAGAAAGGACGTTTTTACACTTTATACCACCTCTACTTTGCACTTTTACCTAGGTCAGTCATGCAATTTTACATAATGAGATGGATTTGCATAGTAGTGATTTCGAAGGACTTGTGGATAATGGAGCCTTGAAACTTTTTGCTCCAACTAGATGATATGAATTCACGATCTAGTTGAATTATGGATATTAGAATGTGGAAGACCTAGGAATGCATATGAATATGCACCTTGCTAACTGCGTTCCCCTGTTTTCTTGTTTTCCCCTGAAGTTGGGGGAAATTTTAATCCTAGATTCCTTATTCACCTTCCTCTTCAGGAATAGACACAATTCAAACTAGTATGATTCAGTAAAGAGAACTGTTGGGGGGATAAATTTCATGTAGTAATGATAAATAAATTTGCTTAGTAAGGTATGACTGTGTTTTAGTCAGTAGATGTCTACATAAGTAAGAAGGTGGGTGGAAGGACTTGTGGGTCACTAGTGATATATCACCAACATTTGGCTACCTAAATTATTCCTCCGCGTAAGCTCCAACAAGGGCCAGAATGATTGGTGGTCTTTGGTCATATTGGTCTTCATCTTTAACTAATATATATACAAACAAAATATATTTTTCCTTTGTGTAGAACTAAAAGACGTTAGAATCCGTGCAAGGTCCAACAAGGGGCTAAATAATTGGTGGTTTTTGGTCATATTGGTCTTCCTCTTGATATACAAATACAATATATTTTTCCTTTCTCTAGAACCAGGCCTAAAGGAGTATTGTGAAGCAGAAGGAGCTAAAAAATGGAAAAGGATGATCCCTCGATTTACGTCTATATGTATATTTTTTGCGGAGAGGTAATTCTGGTTCTGGTTGCCATTTCCATAATTATGTTCATTGTGCTCTGTCGCTGGGCATCGAACAGAGTATTAGCTAACCAGCAAATACGCGTTGAAGAAATCCCTGCTCCAAATGGGCTGGATCAATATCAAATTCAAAACATCCCTGCTTGCTCTTTCAGGCCAGATGATCCCGCAATCCGAAACCGAGATTGCGCCGTTTGCCTCGCCGGATTTGAACATAATGAAAAGCTGAGAATACTGCCCACATGCAACCATGCTTTCCACGTTCCTTGTATCGATAAATGGCTTCAAATGCACTCAAATTGTCCTCTCTGTCGCGGCCAGATCATGAGAAGGGTTTCTTCTTTTGTTGAAAATGGCGTTGTAATTGTGGAAATCGATCGGATTCAAGCACAACTGGCTCCAGCGCCAGAAATTTCGATCAATTGCTCTCCATTTTTTGCAGAGGTTGAGCAGAGCAAGATCGATGGCCGTCGTAGACTTTTGTTCAGATATAATTCGATGCCCTGTTCTAGATCTTCCTTCTCTTTTACTGCCTAATTTTTATTTTTACACTTCCACTCTGCTTTTAGCAGGCCATTTTGTGTGTATTATAAATGCGTTTTATTTTTGTAGTGTACGATCCTGTATTAAAAAAATGTTTCCCGTATGTCAGATCAATGTGCGCTGTTTTGAACAGACTATGTGATACCAAAATCAGGAAATTCTTGCCTTAAAGATGTATGGTCTTTATCACATGTGATTTCAGTTCTAGCCATGCTTGTAAGTTGAATACATTATTTTTAATGAGGGTTGATTTGACATTAACAAATCCCTATAGGACAAACACAACATGTGCAAATGTAGAGTTAAAGATCACTCATAATCTGCGATTACATACGACCTTTCTGCATATTCATGTAATTGGTCCTACTTGCTGTGATCAAGAGCTCATCCTCTGCTTTCTTTACCATAATTGGCTCCATCCTGTGCATTAAAAGCAAACCCATAGTATGTTGGCATCAAAATCGTATCAACTAAAGGAAGGGTGTATTCTTCAAAAGCTCATATCAGATAAGGGAAGGGTGTATTCTTAAAAGAAGCTCAGCCTGAAAAAGTCTAGATAACAAAATCCATAGAGCTTCAGAATTGTGGAAGGAAGTCTTGTAACAATGGTTTGTACATAAATTATTCTTACATCTGCACCAAATGCAAACCACAAAGTACATTGATTATTGCTTGAATAAAGTAAGAGAAACATAAATGCCAGTATCTCCAAAAGTAGACAAACGTTAACTGAGGCCATTTAATGCGGCACGGGAAAAGCACACTCAAATTATCTCCGCCTGATTAGGGTTAGAATTCCTCGAAAAGTGGAAGCCCTTCTAAATTTCTAACAAATCTGGAAGGATTTCCATATTTGAAGCCCAGAAGGGTTTTTGTTCAAGAAAAATCTAAAACAGGATTTCTTGGGTGAAGTGGCAGCCAAACAAAATAAATGTAACCAATTTAATGCATACAACCAGTTTTGGAAAAAAATTCTGTACTTAGCTTGGTCTGATCCTGTTTCGGTCTGTTCGGCGATTGAGGATCCAAAGCATGCAATCGAAAATGTTGAGAATCCAGAGCATGCGGTCAGGAAGTGTTACCGAGGTAAAGAAATGCTAATTGTAGTTGATTCTTGGATTAGAAAATGACTAGTTATGGTGCCCGGCGTCACCGGGCTTTAGTAACGATTTGAAGGGGAGGGGTGGTTGTTTGGTTGTTGGCTAGGATGTTGCAATTATTTTCATGGTTGGAGATCGATCTACAACTGGTGTGAGATGCTTAGTGGTAGATGAATTTAATTTTCCTAGATTGGATAAAATTTTGATATATGAATCTTTAACTTAATGTGACGTTGAGCCCTACAGGATGTAGAAGAAGCAAATGAAATAGAAGTATAAAAGGAAGATAATTCTAGTGATGTGAAAACTTTGTGAACTGTAAGCCTAAACTGACACTCTTGAATGCAACAATCAGTATACTCTTTAGCAGTCAATGGATTTTTATAAAGATGTAATTGTTCTCAATATGGCAGAAAATGGAGCACCGAATGAAATGCTTTTCTTTGGTCAAAAAATGGTATCATCGAGAATGTGCCTATCAGGAGTTCCCAAGCCCAAAATCTGCAACGACTGGCAGATCTTACCTGCTGCAAGAAATGTCACGAAATTAGTAAACTTTACAAAAATTCAAGCAAAAATGGTTAATTACCTTCGAAATAACTGTCAAACAAGCTTCCAGTCGAAAGAACAAAAAGAACGAAATGGACCTTCTTTGGCCTTGCTGGAATGAAGCCGGGCCTCCATATTTCTTGGATGAAAAATCAAGAAAATTAGCAAAAATCAAGAAATTTTTTTTTTTTGAAGAACTGTGTCATCAATATATTAAAAGAATGGTAATGTTACAAAGCAAGTGAGGAGGATGGAGAACTGACCCAAAGAGACAGCGATACCTCGACACTCCACAACAAACTCACAGAAAAACTGCAACTCTACTGCTATAAAAACTGACCATCACCATCTACAACACCCAAGAAGTCCCGCCAAATGGCAAACTTCCGCTCTACTAATCCCGGGAACACCAGAAAGCTTTGAAATAGCTTGTACCTGAGTTGAGGAATCAGAGAGGCTGCAGGCTGCTGAATCCCCTGAAAGATCCACAACCGCCACCGCTTCCAAATCAATCACACCAACCAAGCAACGCACAGATGCAAGGCTTGCGGTCGCAAGAGCGGGCAAGCACCAGGATACACATGAAGCAGCAACTGCTGGCTAGTCAATCTCACCTAAAACAAAGCCCTAACCCAATCCTGTGCAAAGATGCAAATGAGGGCATAAAACCGCATAATGCTCCACGGTCTCCAATGATGAAGGCCACAACAAAGGGCAAAGAGGGCTCACACCCGCCTAAACCCCGACTCACAAGGGCATTCACCGACAAATGGCACCACCGCCATGTATAAGCACCCTAACCTTCTATGGGGAAGTGAGCTCCATGTCCACGCCCAAACCGAACGCCATCGAGAACCCGGAAGCCGCAGAGACCACTTGGTTCTGAAGGGGGGGCGGTGTCATGAATATAACAAGAACAAGACCGCACAAAACAAGAAGACACAACATCCGGGATGAACCTTCCAAACCGCACCACCACATCATCCCGAGGGACTATAGGTATGTGTAGCGAATACTCCCCACCACTTGTTCCCGTGATAGCGGTCCTGGCCGCCCCTCAGCGAAAAGCGAGCTCGAAGAACTCCCACGGCTAGCCGACCACCCCAATACCAATCCTCCAAGGTGAGAAAGCGGCAGCTTCGCCTCCGGGCTCCCGCGCCCGAAAGCATGCACGGTGGCGACCAAGGGCAAGTGCGGGGGTTGAGGAACCCACAAGAAAGGAGAAGAGTGGTGATAAACCGAGGCATAATCTAGCTGGAAGAGCACACGCGACATGATCCCAAGCCCGCAAAGACACCCCATGAGAAAAGAAGATGCATGTGGGAAAGTAGGAGACCATACAACAAAGGGCGGGGCAACATGCATGCAAGCGGCTTCCCAAGCGCCACACAATGGCGAAAAAGATCGGTAGAACAACAAATGCGCCGCACCGGAGAAGATGCTCCATCCTGCGGTATGCTCCAAACAAACTTGGAGACCAACACCTTACTATGCGGTGCCAAATCTGAATGGCCAAGCCCCCATCCTCAGTGGGGGTGGAGACACTTCCACCAAGCCACTTTAACAGCCCCTTCATCATCCCAGCCCCACAAAATTTGAACAATCTTATCCAAAGCACGTATCTTACTCTCGAGGAGCTAACATCGCTTGAGATCTTTGTATACACATGAGTGCTACAAAGTCTTCGACTTGGCAATAGTGATCCCTTTCCATGGACAACTTGCTACCCTTCCACCAATTGAGGTGTTTACGCACCCCCGCAAAATCTCATCCCACACCCTCCCCATGGAAACATCCCCTCCAAAGGGAATACCCAACAGACTTAGTACACACATTACACGAAGCACCTTCCAGGGAATAAAAGCCAAACAAGGGGGGGCGGAGTAAATTTGGGCCCATAATGCGGAGCACTTACCCCAATTCAAAAGAATGCCCGAGGCCAAGGAGAAAGTATCCAAAAAATCCCCTTCACATTCCATAAATTCCTCTCTTAGCGACCAAGAAGAGGAAAGTGTCATCGGCAAGCCGGTTAATAATCTGCTGGCTACCATCCGCATCCAAAGCCCATCCACCACCCCCTCCTCCACTGCAGCCAAAACAAGCGAGACAGATTGCCTCCGCCACAATCGTAAACAAAAGGCAAAGGGGCACCCCGACACACCCCTCACGCCTAAGGAGAAAAAGGTGGAGGGTTCACCCCGCACACCATCGTAGGCCGTCTTGTGACCTATGCGACTTCATGACTATCTCACGTAAAAGCGTGGACCTGACCCAATGCTAACATCATATGAGACAAGAACTCCTAGCGGACACTATCGTAAGCTTTGGCAAAGTCAAGCTTAAGATAGGCAATGCTATGACTTGTTCTCTGGCCCAATAAAGGCCCCTCATAAGTTCGCGGCAACATTAGTCAAAATGTTCCTCCGGGGACAAACCCGGTGCACCTTACTAATAGAGGAAGTCAACACGGCTTCAACTTCTCTGCCGGGGCTTTTCTTAATAATCTTATACGAGAGGACAACAAGGAGATAGGCCTCAATCATTAATAGTAGAAGGTACGCTTAACCTTAGGAATCAAGGAAATGCATGCGGTATTCAAGATCCTATCCATTTGAGAAGGCTGCGGCAACTCAAGATACACGGTACCGCAGACTCACCAACCCACTCCCAATAAGTCTGAAAGAACTCCCCAGGGAATGCCATCCAGCCCAGGACATTTATCCTTGGCCATGCACATACATGCCTCCGCTAAATCCTCTGGAGAGCTCCTGCTCCAAGCTCTCCTTGTTGGTGAGGCGGAATAGATGGCTTGCAGGTTCCCAAAACAAGCTCACGCATCTCCCCGCTCCATAGGGAAGAGTCTTGTTTGTGCAAAAACCGAGAAATGAGCATGCACATACCTCTGCAAATCAGCGGGATCCTCCAAAGTCCGCCATCGAGGCCAAAGCAAGGGCGCCATAGATGCTTTTATCGCACATTGCGGCCCCCTTAGCCTCACGAAAAAGAACACAAACCGAACTTGTGTCCCCCTTCTTCAACCCGGTGGGGCCGCCACACGCGCGCCTCCACGCACTTTAACACGCTCAGAGCAACAATGTGCTGCAACCGCATTCTCCCTAATGCCATCGAAGGCTCGCGCGAATCTTTTCCAACTCGATATAGACCATACAACTCCGCGGCTCATGCGCACCACGGCGCCTACCAAAGACCTTGGCAAAAGCGCTTCAACGTAACGCGGTCACCATACCGGACATACCCTTGAGATGAAAAGGTATCAAGCCACAACTCGGCGGCGGGCGAGAAATCTGCATCAGCCGGAGCCGGGTTCGTTCAAAGCGGAACACCGATCCTAGAGGGCGAGAGGCAATCACACCCTATTTGGATACAACCCGAGGATAATGATCAGGAAATGGATGTAGACAGAATGTTACTCCGACGCAAAGAGGGCACATCATCCAGTGCGCATGGGGAAGCATAGCACCGGTCATGCCTAGCATACGCCCCGCCCCGCACCAATCGCCTATTACAATAGGTGAAAGACAAGTCCCCAAGGACCTCAACCAAGGCCAAATCGCAACAAAGCGAGACCACTAGTTCCTCTCAAACCCATGCACAAATCGGGTTCCAAACCCAGGCGATCCTCTACTTCGCTCTACCATATTGAACTCCCCTAACAGCAACCAAGCGACCTACAACCCACCAAGAGCTCACAACTTATTCCGGACTGTGGCCCACAAAGCACCCCGGTGAGAAGGCTGATTAGGGGCATAAACATTAACAATCCCCCACTCTTGCCCTCCCTCCAACCACTTAATTATTGCCCACCAGACCAAACACATGCAGCTGCGAGTGCATTGACTTGCACATCCATCCTCCAAGCAATAAGAGTACCCCCACTAGTCCGCCTGGAAGAAGAAGCAATAGAGGCAAAACTGCCTACCAACCATATTCATGAGCACGGACATATCACCCCGTGGACACTTATGCTCTGAATGAAAACAATATCGGGGCCTTTTCGCTTAAGTGCCAAAGAAACACGGGCCTTTTACTACTAGAGGACTGCCCTTCCCGACATTCCAACTAAGGATCGACCTATTCATCCGGGAGGAGAAGTGTCCGCCCCACATGCCTACCCACCCGGGCCATCAGCCCACTCCACGAATCATCATCTAGAGCCGGAGGATTAATCACGCAATGTGACCCACCGGTTGCTCTCGTGACAGTCCACTTCCAAGTCCCCGAGGCACCTCCATAGAGTCATGGGCCACACTAGTCTCTACCTCCAACCGGGCTGCTCCGGCCACCTCATGCCTAAAGCACATACCGCTACCCAGGGACATCCCCCAGCAGGATCACCGGCCCTCCCACGGCCTGTCCTCGGACCTACCCCCAAATCTCTGAGGCCCTCTCCGAGCCACCACATCCCCTAGCCCCGCCATCCAATGGGTAGCCCGGCAAGCACGCCCCGGCCTCGCCCCACACCACCTCTCCCAACCCACCACCACCTCTCCCAACCACACCACCTCGTCCAACTCCACTCAGCTGCAGCCACGGAGTCCTCACTTTTGTCACCTCGGGAATAGAGGCCCCCTGCATAAGCACCATAACCCCTACCGCATCACAAGCACCAACGGGATCATCAGGGGTCGGATGGTAGCACAATAGATGGAAATATCCGCCCGGATCTCGAGCCATTAAAAGCTTCAATCGGAAGAGAAAATGCCAAGGACCACTACGCCTTTGGAAGAGAAGCGGGCCACAGCTGCAAAAGCGGCGAGCAACATGAGATCTTGGGGACTGCGCACAATAGAATGAGCCAAATATACACCCGGGCCATTAGCCATAGAAACCAAGAAATCGGGCACCATCGGATCGGGAGGAAGATCACGAAACGGAACCAACACGGGATTTTAATCATTTGTCAAAGAACCTGGTGGACATTTGGGAGTATAGTACCGATACAACACATAAGATTCACCCAAAGTATCCACCCCCGGACTAACCAATTGCCACACGGAAGACTCAGCCTCAAACATGATTATGAAGAAATTATTTGGTAGGAATTTGGGAGCCCGAGCACAGGCAAACCAATCCGCCTCGGATGTCCAGGCAAGCCAAGAGCTAAACCTCCTCGTGTCCAATATATAACCCGGTGAAGTAGCCCAATACCGCAAAATGAAACTAGATTCTCAATGGTGCGAACATGCCTGGTATGATCAATATCTATCCATGGAGTCTGGAAGAGCTGCTGCCCAGTCAACAGTGATGATCCTCTACAAATTTTAGAGCCTCTTGAACACGGGCAGTCCTACACCAGGGCCTTGCGCTTGATCCAATCCTGAAAACCCGGCCGGTGATGCGAGCAGCGGTGTCATTGCTCGCCAGGCCAGGCGCCGACGGGGAGTTGGGGCTGCATACGGCACCTTGAGAGGTATCTAGGGGCACCCCCGGGAGGCACATCAGCTACATGCACCCTAGAAGAGGGCATCACCATCAAGTGATCCCTTCCCAAGCCTTGGGGGAAGAGGGCATCACAGATCCAATTTCAAAGGGGCATGCTTGATGGAATCAACACCGAGTCTCCAAAACACAATCTCTTTGGATTCTCGAGAATTATATTGAGAGGAAGAGCAATCCACATACCTCTCAACAGAAGGGGATTCCAAGAGCTCCCTCATCTCACGCCACCAATTGCACACCACTTCCCCACAGCCCGCCTCTTCATGCATGCCGAGACCCGCCCTTCCCTTTCTTGGAGGATTCTTCCTCCTCGCCATCTCCCTTGGCTTCAGCCCCAAGCCATGAGGCTCAACCGATCCCCCATCAGCCTGTCTGGCAGGAGCCATGACATCCGAACCAGTCCGGAAATCAGTTGTTTGCAGCCACAAGCCACATGCAAAATAGCTGATGCTATAGACCTCCGGAAAGAGCTCAGAGTAAGCTTTCCAAGAGCCCAAGCACGCCGAAATCTGACACCAGATAAGAGAGATATCACCGATCAAAGTTTCGCTGTCAAGAAAATTTTGAATATCTCTTTGAACTATTTTGGGGGAGACAGGGGACAAACTAATTGAGACACTATACCATGCTTTCACCCCCTTAAAATATTTTGCCTAGGCATGGACCCCCCTATTCATTATTTTGCCTTCCATTTTATCATTTGCCCCATTCATTATATTATCTCCCTATTTTTCCACCTTGCAAATCTTTACTTTTATTACCTCTGCCATACCCTTATCGCCCTACGTAATTGATCGTGGTCATATATATCAAGTGGTTTTAAGCCTTCTACAAACAAGCCTAATTTTCCACTCTACAGAGATAACTTTCAAGCTTTACTATTCACCCTGCTAGCATCTAGACTAGCTTCTATTCCATCTTCTATCTGCTACATGAATTCCTCCATTCTTGTTCTCTCCTTGTCCCAACCTATCTCAAGTTTTATATATCCACAACGTTCTACCTTTCTTACCTCTGAATGTTTTTGCATGCCATAGTTTCTCAAACATATACAACCAAACCTTCCTATCAAACCATGCATAAATCCAATGATGGCAGCTCATGTACCATAGATTCAGCAAAATCCCACCTGTAAGAAGAGGGATTTAATATAGTCCTTTGCAAACTCTGGCCTCCTTAGCCGTCGTTTTGCTCTTCTGCTACGATCTTCCAAGTCTTGCCTCCTCAAAGCTTTCTCCAGATGATTCTTCCTCAGTTTTACAAAATCTCTTGCAAGAATCCTTTGCCAAAGAAGCAAAATTCAAATGGAGCTGCTAAGATATTTTTCTACAAAGGGGCTGCTAAGATGGTTTTCTAACGAGTTTCCATGGCACGCGCACTCTTGATCCATCTCTATTCACCTGCCTTTATTTGACTCTTGGGAATGGTTATATTATTTACCCTTGCTCCATGTTTACATTATTCCCTACAGCCATATCATATCTTTACTCCATGAATTACTATTTTGTCATAAATCCTTCCCTGGCTAAAGCATGGTATACTGTCTCATTTAGTTTGTCTTCAAATTATAAAATTAGGCAGAAGTGTAGTTAAAAATTAGTTCAAAAAAATAGTGAGAAATTAATTTCTTGGCTCGTTGTGAATTTCAAAAATTAAGGGAGGGATGCTCTTTGACGAAAATAGCAAGAAACCAAAACAGGAGGAAATTGTTGCAGCCGAATTCTTTGGCTCCTGCTTGCTTCAACAACATACACGAATCCCTGTGGTTGTCGCTTCCTCCTTCTCATTACAAGGTATGGATTCTCAATTTTTCTTTCTCAGGGATCAGAAGGTAGGTTGTGAAGGCACAAGGCAACAATCTAGAAACCTAAGAAACAGATACTTGTTTATTGTCTTCTCATAGAACAAATTAGAATGTGTTTTTAAGTTTGATCCTGGAATAATACGAGAATCCGAACTATAAATAATGGAGAATTCTCAATTTTTAGTGAGAATGATAAATAATGGTTGTGAATTCTCAAACTTGTTCTTTACTTTAATCTTGGTCGAGCTTTCTACTCTGGATGACCAGTTGGAGCCTAATACTTCCTCCACTTCATTGCAAGGTATGCATCTTGAAAATGTAATTGTTCACTTCTTTTGCATGTGCTTCACCACTTCTAGAATACTTGGCATTTTCATTTGCATGTTGCTGCTCAGCCTGTTGTAGATTTATTCTTCAATGTTGCATGACCTTGTGGTGCCATTAAAGTAGCTATTAGAACCTGCAATCTTGAATTCTATGTTTGTTAAGTATTTGCTTGAATGTAGATAAGTTTGTGAAGCATGGAAGCTGATCCAAGTCATGCAATTTTTGAGTTGATCGACAAAGGTTTAAGCTATAAGGAGTTGTATAAATCAGA
Organism: Isoetes taiwanensis; assembly: GCA_021234155.1. Lineage (NCBI taxonomy): Eukaryota > Viridiplantae > Streptophyta > Lycopodiopsida > Isoetales > Isoetaceae > Isoetes > Isoetes taiwanensis. The sequence continues at coordinate 971,294 of JAJEKV010000155.1, read as the reverse complement.
CAGAAAGCATGTCGATGACCACAAAATGCAGAAGTTGTGGGGTCTGTTATAGGTTCAAGTTATTGAAGGAAAACATGAAGGAGGAATTCCTCTCGCTTTACAAAACGTTACATGAGCATAACAAGGTTCTTGTAGGGCAAGTCCCCAAGGATTGGTTGTGACATTCTTCTTACATTACACTGGTACTGAAATCAATTGGATGAGCTTTTATAATCATGCAAAATCAGGCAGGAAGTGAACACAGGCTTCTAATCAGGCAGGAATCAGGCTTCTAACAATGATGCGGATGATGAACTAGAAAATGACACAGGAAGTGTTGTTCCTGAAATGTTTGTGTCCCGAGATGAGTCAACCATTGCTGATAAATTATCTTCACAAAAGTATGTACATTCTAATGTGATATCTAATATGAAGGTCAAGGACGTCAATCCCAAAATACTTCCAGATAACACCCAACCTACTTTTTCTGATTTCGTAGATAATTTTTATATAGTGAGATACAAGTTTTAGTTCTATTCTTGTTTGGTCATTGCTTGTAGATGATATTTGGTAGCTGCAGTTGAAGCTTAGAAGAATAAGAGTTGAAGTTAGTTTTAGCAAATTAGTAGTATGTGGTTGCTAGTTGGAAGTTGCAGGTGCAAGCTTTGAAGCTCTAGTTATTAGCAAATTATAAGTACGTGATTGTTAATTGCAAGTTGCAGGTGCAAGCTTGCAATCAGTTGTTAGCTGCAGCAACAACGTATTGTTAGACTAAGATTCATGTGTCAGCTTGTCGTTAATAATTATAGTCAGTAGTTGCAATTTATAGCTTCATTTGCAATGGGGACATGACTTTTTATAGTTGCAGTCATAGTCACAGCCATGATTACAGGTATGGTTAGATGTAGCTACAGCTTATACTCACAGTAAGTATCAAGTAAGTTTGTAGCTTTGACAAACATCACGTGATTATTTTTAATAAACTGCTTATTATAGCAATGTCTACAGAATTGGAGGGATGGATTTCAGCAATTGAAGATGACATTGACAAGCTTGGCCTGGAATTTCAATCAATCGGTAAGAATTGCAATGATATGAAGGACACGGTAAAAGACCTCGAAGGTAAACAAGTGCGCTTGAGGGTTGAATTGGATGTGCCAAGCTTTAATCGAAACTTTACCTACGATCATAAGGGTCGGCATCGAGGCAGGCATTGTCTTGCACATTTCAGGTAATTTCGTTACTGGATTGTTGCACATGTAATGTTCCTAACTAACTTAATGCTTCTATAATGATGACAACGGACAAGAAAGGGTTGGGAAGGATGATGGAAATACTGGAAAGCTTCTGCAGTCGTACAGGGTTCATAGTCAACCTGGAAAAAACAAAATTATTGAGGTTTGTCAAGGCACTCAAGGGGAACGAGGATATCAGATACATGGGTCAACCAGTAGAAGCAACATCCGAATACAAGTATCTGGGGTACAAAAGGGGGGTCAAGAGAACATGGAAGCTAGGAATAAAGGAGAGATAACAAGCAGCGATAAAAAGTTACTATGGGATGCAATCAATATGCGCGGAGAATGTGATTACAGACTGGGGTGTCAAAACACAAATGTTTGGTATGGCGGTAACCCCGGCAATGCTATATGGAGTAGAGATCTGGGGGCGTAATGCATCACCCGGCAAGTGGGCAAAGGCAGAAAGATTAATTAACCACTATCAGGCGAAGGACTTAGGGATAAAAAAGGCCACCTCGGCAACGATATTGCTACACGAGACAGGTGTAATACCTTTTTTTTTTTGGAAGAACTGTGTCATCAATATATTAAAAGAATGGTAATGTTACAAAGCAAGTGAGGAGGAAGGAGAACTGCCCCAAAGAGACAGTGATACCTCGACACTCCACAACAAACTCACAGAAAAACTGCAACTCTAGTGCTGTACCGACCATCACCATCTACAACACCCAAGAAGTCCCGCCAAATGGCAAACTTCTGCTCTACTAATCCCAGGAACACTAGAAAGTTTTGAAATAGCTTGAGTTGAGGTGTAATACCTTTTGAGGTGTTGGCGTTGGAGAAAACAGTCTCTTACTTATGCAAGAACAACACATTGCCTCCAGAAACAAATTGGTCAGGCAGACAATCAAGGAATAAAAAATAATGGTATCAAACAACGAAGGAGGTTGGGTAGCAGAAATCCCATCGATCCGAGCCATCGGATCGCAATTCTAGAATGGGGCGAGCATGCATGTCTTGCATGCATGCCTGCGGCGCATGCCCTCTCTGGTTGGGAGATCGCTATTATTAGGCGAGGTTCGTCATCAATGTCTCATCGACGCTTCCTCTTCTCTCTCAGCAGTACCTTATTCTCTTTTCTTTGAATCCATGCATGGGAGGGGCTTCTCCCTGCTTGGATTGACCAATTTGGTGTTTCTTTCATGCTGTGGCATGTCCTTTCTCGGCTTTGCCTCTTCTTTAGCCATAATCCTTTGACCTTCGTCCTCGATCCTGTTTTGATAAAGTCCTTTCCTTTGTCTATTAGGAGGTTTTGGTGTTTCAGGCGAGCCCCATTCTAGAATCCCATCGATCCAGAGCCATTGGATCGCAATTCTAGAATGAGGAAGCATGTATCTTGCATGCATGCACCAACGGCGCAAAAGGTTGGGAGATCGCTATATTAGGCGAGGTTTAGTCATCAACGTCTCATCGGAAAGAAAAGGAGATTACCTTTATTCTCTTTTCTTTGAACCCACCCTCCCCCTTCTTTGTTTAATGTATTGTGTTCGGCACGCGGCGGACCAGCCCCTTTATTTGAAGAGGTTTTGTTTTATTGTCGCGTGGCTGCGGATCAGCCCCTCCGAGGTTTGTTTTGTCACATTTTTGTATTGGTGATGTGCGGGTCTAGTCTGGGACGCAACGGTTCGACTTCTCCATTCATTGGGTTTTGGGAGTGATTGGAAAACTTTTTGTCCAAGCCCTTTGAGAAGGCTTATCACTAGGGTTGAGGAAAAACCGAAGGGGTTTAATCCGGTGATAAGCTTTCGGCGGTACACAAGCCACACATCTATTAGCATTGTATTTTATGGGGTCCAACTTATATAATTGGATATTCCCTTTATTTTTCATGGGTAGGAAGCATGTGTGGGCTACCCACTATCCCACCATTGTAGAAAATCGAGATGAATGAGAAGCCCTAGTCTAGTGAGGTTTTTAATGTTTCATGCGAGCCCCATTCTAGAAATGCAAAGAATGGGCGAGAGGATGGGGGTGGACTTATGGAGGAAGTGGAAAATAGATTCCTACAGGAAGGGAAGAATGGCCTTAGAATCTTTAACTAATAAGGCAATGGGAGGGAGACAGGTTGGATAGCAAATTTGGGTTTTATATTTGGAGAATATGAACCCCGAGGACAGTTTGGCGTGACATATACACTACTAGCAAAGATAAAAAAATGCAAGGATGACAATTGGGAGATTCAAAATGGGTAACCTACAAGATTTGGATCAAAAGAATTCTGATGGGGCGACCACATATAGAAAGGAAAAGTGAGGTGCACCTGGACTACCACAGTCGCCGGATCGGCTCAATTGACGGCCCGGACCGTATGTTGGAGCCTCCGGACACCTCTCGTTTCGATTATGCTCTATTATGATTGGGGGGCCTATGATTTTAAGATGTCGAATCCTGAAGTTTGCCTAAGGTTTTGATGGTATATCGAGCCTCTACCATGGGTTGAAAGCTTTTAGAATATGAAATACTGGGATTAGAACCTCTACCAAAATAACTCAATGTCCTAATAAGACTACTTTAACCAATCTTTTTGTATTGAGCTAATGTGACTATTTTTTTATCTTAAATCTATGTTTTTTATAATAACCCATTGAATTGTTTTAGGGATATGGTCTATGGTTTCAAGAATTATATCTATATCAAATCCCTCGAAACCCGAGTTATTTTGCTACATATTCTAAACGAGGTGCACCTCGGACTAACCGGTCGTCGGATTCGTCAATCAAGCGGCCCACATTATATGTTGGATATTCCTGGACACCTCTCGTTTCGATTATGCTCTATTATGATTGGGGGCCTTCTATGATTTTAAAGATGTCTAGTCTGGCGAGTTTGCCTAAGGTTTTGATGGTATCTCGAAGCCTCTATAATGGTTTAAGCTTAAGCTTTTTAGAATATGAAATACGTGGAAATAACCTCTACCAAAATAACTCAATGTCCTAATAAGACTACTTTAACCAATCTAACCAGTGAGCTAATGTGACTATTTTTTATCTTAAATCTATGTTTTTTTTTATAATAACCCATTGAATTGTTTTAGGGATATGGTCTATGGTTTCAAGAATTATATCTATATCAAATCCCCCTGGAACCCCCTGTTATTTTGCTACATATAGAACGTGCAAAGTGTGTGACTTTCAGGAAATTGACGACGAAGGGCATGTATGGAATAGATGCCCTGCATATGAACATATCAGGAGGGGAATTTCAGAAATACAATGGAAGACAGGAGTAGGTAAGAGCACCAAGGATAGGGCCAAAGCAAAATGGACAACGATAGCTATCAAACAAATTCTAGCAGAACATGAAAGAAGATACAAAGAATTGGAAAGGACGATCTGTATTACGGATGTAGTGTAGATGAACCATAAGGTCACAAACTGCAAATAGGTAGGGGAAGGAATAGTTTTTTTCCCCATGCTAGGGTTTTTTTCATCATTTCTCTCCCCAGACCTGAGATTGAAAACAGTCGCCCACTTCTCTAGCACACTAGTTATGGGGCCCCAATATGACGTTAAACTGTCTATTCTATTCTATTCTATTCCCATCGATCCGAGCCATCGGATCCAGATTCTAGAGAGGGCGAGCATGCATGTCTCGCATGCAGGCATTGCATGCTTTCTCTGGTTGGGAGATCGCTAAATTAGGTGAGGTTCTTCATCAACATCTCATCGGCACTTCCTCTTCTCTCTCAGCAGTACCTTATTCTCTATTCTTTGAAACCCACCCTCCCTCTCTTAATTATTTAAATGTATTTGTCGCCTGGCACGCATGACCAGCCCCTCTATTTGAAGAGGTTTTTCTTTTGTTGTCGCGTGGCACGCATGATCAGCCCCTCCACTTTGGGAGGTTTGTTTTTTCACATTTGTTCTAGTGTTGGTGATGTGCAGGTACAGGTTGGCAAGCGACAACAGCTTCGACTTCTCCATTCGTGGGTTTTTGGGAGCAAATTTTCAGCTTACGTTTGTCCAAGTCCCCTGCCGAAGGCTTATCACTAGGGTTTTTCCTCAAAAACCCGAAAGGGCAGGGTTTTTTAATCCCGGTGATAAGCTTTCGGCAGGTACACAAGCCAAACATCTATTAGCATTGTATTTTTTGGGGTCCAAGTTGTATAATTGGACATTCCCTTTATTTTTTCATGGGTAGTTTGCATGTGTGCAACCCACTATCCACCATTGTAGAAAATCTGCTGAGATGAATGAGAATCGGGAGGTTTTTGTCGTTTTCATGCGAGCCCCATTCTAGAATCTATTCTATTCTATTCTATTCTCTTCTATTCTATATTCTGTTCTGTTCTCTTCTGTTCTATTCTATTCTATTCTATTCTATTCTATTCTATTCTATTCTATTCTATTCTATTCTATTCTATTCTATTCTATTCTATTCTATTCTATATGTAGCACATCAAAAATTTGCTCTGAGAGCTTTTGTGAGCATAGCAATCCAATACGTGGCTATCTATGTTCAGTTTGAATAGATGGAAGGGAGTTGGAAATTCTACCAGTCTTGCAATGGTTAGTTGTGTGTCTATTTTATTCTTTGTTATGCCATCTTATATTAAAAGATTGTTACACATGGTGCAGAGAAAAAATCAAATGGAAGATTTACAGCACATATTTTTACCCCCCCAATATGTGCCATGTTTTGCAAAAAAGAAGCTTCTGCCAAGACGCTTGAGCAATGCAATATAGTTAGAAAGATACACACAATGGGAAATGATTCCAATACTGAAAGTAACAATTTAGATGGTAATGTATGGCTTCCATTTCAATTCTTCATTCCAAGTAATATATGCTGAAGTATTCAGATTAGAAGACTTGCAACATCCAAATTTAGCAGCATTACAAATGTAGGTATTTGTGTGCGAGATGTTATTTCAGAAGTTATTGCGAATATAGCATGTTTATTGACTCGAATCATCTACGGGAGGGTGCCCACCTACGGTTCATCAGTGGGCAAAATGGATCGTTGACGGCCCTCCAGGGCTCGGATGGGAGTGAACGTTCATTGGGTGTGCTCAGAATGGGGCTTTCATATGAGCCTAAAAACACCCATTCATGTGCCCTAACAAGTGAGTAATGAGGTCCCAAATGGAGGGACCTTTTTGCCCTTGATGTTGCACCAACGTGCCCACAATCGTGCATATAGCAAACATGCTCCAAATGACATGTATGAGTTCTTGTTTTAAAGATCTTGGTCAACTTAGTCAAATGAGACATGTGAGTGAGAATTTTGCCTTCTATGAAAAAAGTTAGGTGGGTTCAAAGAAAAGGCAAAAAAGGCGGGAATTTTAGGGATTTTAAATGGATGAATCACAACTGTTGGATTAAACCAAAGCCGCCCCATAAGGGATGTATCACCATAAGGGGTACCCTCCCTTATGAAACTTTTAGTTTTCAAGCTAGATTGAACCATTACCAACCAGCATCCGCAAAACATCTTAACCACACAAAGATACTAGTTATGCACTCAAGAGTAATAGAGTTTTTGGAATAGTGTGTGAAGCACTTTAATGTTACGATTTGGAGTACCTTCAATAGCACTGCTCTGAATTTGATCATGAAACATATGTTTCCAAGAGGTCTGAAGGAAAACTTGTTTTCATTTGGTGTTCAGATATGTGTACAAAACATCATTCAAAATGCACAAGAAGCCTATTTTGCTGAAAGATTTATCTACCAAGATTCTAGATACAAAGGTACTTGGACTCAATACAACACCCTCTTGATTGATGATCTACTCTATCATGGCTACAAGAATGCTGCAGGAACAATTGTAACACCAAACAGTTACTAGCGATCTCGTCGAGAATGTGATTTTCTTATCGAACAGTTAAGACCTTGGTTAGAAGGCATACTAGAAGTTGAGAATATGAAAGATTATGTACTTTAAAGGAAACTAACAAGCCCCTTGGACAAGGATTCCAAGCATGCAATTGAGATTCTATAAAAATATAAGTATTGCTGATGTAAATTATGGAAAACTTTCAAGGATGAAACTTTGATCATGTATTTGTATCTGTTCAGAAGTTAATATATCAAATTCTAAGTTTTTCATACTATGGTTTGTAAAATTGATCTATTTGTTGATCTTTTTTATTTATCAAAAGAAAATCTGTCACAAAACATAGACAATCCATAAAACAGTTTTGTGGTATTAATGCTCAATCACAGGGCAAATGAGATGCACGGATAATCCTAGAGGTATCTTTACAATTTTAGATAGTTAACAACTTGTTCTAGAAATGTAACTTGTCAGACCATTTGGATACGATTTGATAGGGTTAATTGAAGCACAAACACAAAGTCAATACTGGGTCAATAAGGTCAAACCTAGAACCCTAGAGTTAATTTTTACAGCAGGAGTCTGGAAGTTATTTATCGAGTTCTGTAAAAGCAAAATGGTGTATTCGAGGTCTTATTATAAATGCATGCTATAGCTAAAGGGTTTCGAATAGGTTTACTTTGGGAACTTAGGGAATCCCTGAAACAGTTTTGTGGTAGTAATGTTCAATCAGGTGACAAAATGATATCCATGAATAATCTTAGGGGTGTCTTTGCACTTTTAGGTATTTGACAACTTTTTGAAGAAGTACCTAACTTTTCAGGCCATTTGGATCAGATTTGATAGGGCTAATTGAATCTCAAACACAAAGTCCATACTGGATCAATGAAGGTCAAACTTAGAACCGAGTGGGAGCTTGGCTGATAATTTTTGAGTTTTGAAAAAGTTAAATGGTGTATTATAGGACTTAGTACAATAAACCAGACTTGGTTACAAAACATATTGCATTACATATACTTGATATAAAAAACGTTTTGACAAGGGAAGTTTAACCCTTTTAAACAAAAGTAAGTTTTTACTATGATGTTTTTCGTAGACGTGGTAAATCTAACACTAAACTAAATGCACCTAAGTCAAAATGGGATCAATGAAAGTCAAACCATCTCATTGTGTTGAAAATTTTTGTAAACCATGTTAGCCTTACTTGACTTTACCAAGATTTGGTCCACTTAGGCTAGCCAAATTGCCAAGAAATTGAAGAGAAAATGATTTCACATGAGTTTTTTACAAGTCATTTTGACTATAACTTGGATGTTTTTCTTACATTTGGTAAACCTAACACTAAACTAAATGCACCTAATTGGAGAGAAGCAAAAAATTGCAAAAGGAATTGGATGTTCATGGAGAGGGTTTTGCTCTCTCCATGAAGATCCAATCCACCCTAAATTTTGGCATATATCAAGGCGAAATCTCTCCCATTTACTCCATTTCCCCATGCATCATTGAGACATACCATGCTTCCCCAATATACTAACTATTGGTAAACCTTCGAATATAATTCCTTATATATGCACGCTACTTGTTTGACTTACACACGTGGGATATATGCTCGAACCAATTTTCTGTAACCTCAAAGTGGCCGGAACGGATCAAAGCGCTTAGATCTCCTCGATCATCTAAGATCTTTGAATTTGCATCCTGAATATTTCATTTTTTTTGGAAGTTTTGCTAATTGCTTGGCAAATCATCAGTCCATGGACCAAGCGTATAGGTGCAAGTTCATCAAATAAGGGAGGGAGGGAGGAGGGGAGGGGGGAGAGAGGGGGGAGGGAGAGAGGGAGGGAGGGAGGGAGGGAGGGAGGGGACCAAAACTAAAACCCTTGATGCCCGAAAAGAACGGAGCCCTCTCGCAGAATTTGAACCGGGCTACATAAATTTTTTCTTCCGCCATATGATTTTATATCATAAGTTACCCGCTTCAAGCTTCAACCGACCGCTTCGTGACTATCTGCTCGCGTAACTCTTCGCGGGCTCTTTGGGGATCCAAAAGTAAAAACTAAAAGGCATTAAAAATATTTGCAGTATAGGGAATTTCAGCCAAACTAGGCCAAACCGGGCCGCTTAGTGGAGATAATTGTTCGTCATCTCTCATGCACACAAGTCCATGGACCAGATAACGAAGAGATAAAAATGAAAGTTCATGAGAGAGAGAGAGAGAGAGAGAGAGAGAGAGAGAGAAGAGAGAGAGAGAGAGAGAGAGAGAGAGAGAGAGAGAGAGAGAGAGAGAGAGAGAGAGAGAGAGAGAGAGAGAGAGAGAGAGAGAGAGAGAGAAGATAAGATAAGATAAGATAATGTTTTTATTAACGTCTGTGAGACCATCAGGTCTAGAAGACGAACATCAATACCCATACAATTTTTTTAAACATCTAATGATCCCTTTCAGAGGTATCATTAGTCTATGTCTCCCTCTTTCTCATAAATATCCAATAAACTATTATAGCTCTTTATAGACATCTCCCTCACTTTCATGACATCTGCTAAAAAATATCCAACGGTCGCAGGTTGCATGTCAAAAAACGCCCGTAGGGGCATTTCTGAGGATACCCTATGCCTATGTCTTAGTGCCTGGTATGCTGGGCAATGCAGCACCAAGTGTATCTCATCCTCGATCACATCATCACCACATACCTTGCATGTGCGCTTAGATCTCGGAAAGCCCCCCCACCGTCCCACTTCCACTCCCAAGTGATGGGAACTAAGGCGCAATCTAGAGACCAAATGTTGTTTAAAATGTGAAAGCCCACCAGCCAAGTGTGAGGCCTCCTTTTCGCCGGATTAATCATTTCCCCTGTAAAAGCCATCTTGGTGCGTGGATTCCTCCATTTTTTATCGAAGGTGCTTTCTTGTAAACATAGTCATCTAATTTGTTCCGCCTCATCTGGTATCTCCTCTCTAACGTCATGCCCCATCGTTTCAGCCATGTAACAACACTCCTGTAAAACCACCCCTTTAGGCTACTCTGAATCATAGCCCTTCTAGGCACCTATCGTGATCCATATCTTGAATTTTTCTAACATACTTATGGTCTGCAGACAATGCTTCAATTTCCAATTCATATAGCCCTGTTTCAGCAAGCATCATCTGGTATGGTGTTTGCATTTTAACTCCCAATTCTGCTAACAAGAACTTTTTCTGGATCTTCTCCACTCTAGTCCACATATCTAGAGATAATCCTGGCCCCCATATCTCACATCATCCAGGTATAAAATAACCGAACGCATTACCAAGGAGTTATAAAAGCATCTTTTGAGATGCCAGTCAATAATCCCTTTTTTATTGCATACTCTTTGCATTGAGTAATAAGCCTTAATCCCAAAGATCTGCCCCTACGCTCCAATTGTGACTATTCCAGCTATAGTTGTGTTTCACAACTAGCCCCAAGTATTTGTATGTGTCCAAAATGCCTACCTCTTCTCCTTTGTAATAGAAGTGAAAATCATGCATTCTTATCCCAAATATAAGGATTTTTGTTTTCCCCAAATTCACCTTCATCTCTGTCTTACCACAAAAATCAGCCAGAGCATCTAAGTGTTTTTGCATACCTTTCTGACTTCTTGCAAAGATCACAATATCGTCAGCATATAACATCAGCACTAGTACATATCCCGCAAGTGTGGTTCCTTCTCCTCCATATTCATGTAACCACCTTTCAAATTGGTCAATGTATATGCCAAAAAGAGTAGGCGACAGAGGGCACCCTTGCTTCACCCCTATATTGCTGATAATTTCTTCTTGACACTGCTGGTTCAATGGGAAGGACAATCCAACCACCACTTTTTTATATAATACAGCGACTGCATTCTTAAGCCCATGAGGAACTCCAATATTTTCCATATAATCCCATATATTTTTCCTGCGTAGCATGTCAAATTTTATTGAGGCACAAAAGTCTTAGCATGTTCAATCCCTTGATAAGTCAATTGTTTTGACCTAAATTCAACAGTCCCGGCTTGAGCTAAGTGGACCCTAATTCTATCATGCTAAAACATCCTAAGTTTTTTAAAACATTACCGCAAACATGATAAAGAAATAAGTGCTAATTCAGTTTAACATCTAGTTTACTACAAATGGTGTATTAAGAAAGTGCAAAAGAAACTTCTCTAGTGTCTGCAAGGAATCTATACGGATGTATCTCAACATGATTGAACAGACTTATGAACTTGTGAGAAATAATAGACAATTAAGCACCAATAGATGGAAACAAACGCAAGAAAGCTCTCTACATTCGCGTGCATTCGAAACCATTCATCAATGCAAGCAATATGAAAGGCATATATGCATTTGGGCAGTACTCTAAGTTTCTCATTTTCCCTGAAATTGACAAGGCACACTACACAACTGGCACTTTGGGTTACAGAATCAGTAGCTCGAAAGAAATACATAGGAATATTTTGCCTGTGCAAAATGCATCCCGTTCCAAACTGGGTTGTGGCAATCCTGGTCCATTTCTATAACACGTCTTTTGCGATTGTTTTTTTTTTTTTTTTTTTTTTTTTTTGAGTGAATGGGGTTTTTTTCATTAATTATAGAAAAAGGTACAACATACTGAGTGAGCCTTTATATGTAGGCCACTCATAGAAAAGCAAGTAGATAAATAAAAATAAGGTAAGTGCTGTGAGGAGCACATAGTAATATCCAAAATATTACTCAGCCTTATTAGTAGTCGGTAAGTTTGTTTTATCAAGACGAGAAGAACATTGTTGAAAAAAAGAACATCACTTTAACCAACCAAAGACCAGTCCAAAATGAATTCCTGCAAAATAGATTAAATGCTAATGAAATACTGCAAATATATTAAGATCAGTATGTGGTCCAAATGGTGAGGTGCAAATCAAAGGAAAGGAAGAGAATATGGATGTCAATGGAAGTGGTATGAGCTGAGGTAATCAAAGTGAGCTTGGAACTGTGGTTGGAGGATAAGAGTGCGGCCATTTCCCCAATTCAACTCAATAATCAGCCTATCTGCATTTGTGGTGGACATTAGAATGATTAGTGTTCCATATGCATCTGCCAAACACCTGTAGTGGTAATAGCATTCTCTGTAATTCTCAAACTGTTGATCAGTCATTCTTCTGCTGTTACATTCCATAAACCACCATAGTTGCACCATGAGGTATGTGCTTCTGCAAAATTCCATAGCCCAATCAAGTTCATCATCCGGGATATATGGTATGTCAATGTCAGTGATGCCCCTGACCGGACCTGTCCACATGTCATATGTATACTGTATGTCATGAACTAGCCTCTGTCCTGGGAACATTCTGTACTCTGCAGGCTCAACAGAAGTGCCAATGTCCCTACTTAGGCTCCTCATGTAATCTACCAGTAACAAATTAAGTGTCAGTAAGAGATTCATGACAATGTAGCTTAAATATTTTATATGCACCAAAGAAATTGCCAATGCTTAACCATTTATTGTCCAAAGAATTTAAGGAATCTTTATGTTGGTGTATCTGACTTGTTGCAACCATTTCTATGTCATAGATAACTTGAGATTTAATCCAAAATATAGAAGTTGTCTTTCCACCATACTGACACCTATTTCTATGTTTCCATACATTCCACAAAGCAATGTAACACAAGGAATTCTTAAATGCATCATCATTCATCAGGAACTCAAGCAAAGTAGCAGGACAAGTGATATTGAAAGTAAATTCAAACCACCTCCAGAAAGAATTTAGAATAGCACAGCCAAAAATATGTTCTAGAGTTTCAACATTATTACAACCAAGAGGGCAGCTGGGATGCACAGGATTTGATAAAGAATTCGAGTGCCTTGCTAAAGTTTCCATGTTTGGCAAGCTCTTGTTGGCAATTAACCAAATGAAATAGGAAATCTTTGGTGGCAAGTATGAGTTCCAAATATTTTTAAAAAGCCTTTTTTCATAATCATCTGTGAGACCCCAATAAAGTTTAGATTTGGAGGTCTGGTGGGGCGTATTCAAACAGGTGTAGACTTTGGAAACACTATAATGAGGCTTACCCTTTATGGACCAGTCATTAGTGACAGGGCTATCAAAGAGATTGATGTTGCTAAGTTTTTGCCTGATAAATCTAAACAATAGCTTATCAGATGAGCTGCCTCTAATCTTATTTTTCAGATTTGTCCAGGACATCCATCTTGTTTGAACCCATAAATCACCAAGCTTAGAAATACCATAGTCTGTCCACTTTTTGTATAACTTAGGATGCTTAATAGCCAGAGGAGTACTATTATCTCTGGAAAGATTAGGATTCCAAAAAATGCTTGTACTCGAGTGGCTATTTTGAGTGCTTGAATGTTCAAAGTTGGTGTGAACTTTGTTCCAGGCCAGGATGATGCCTCTCATAAGAGGAGATATGTTTGGTGCAGGTTTCAGAGTTGTGAAATTTTGCGATTGTTTACACTCTTTGAAGCTCAGCAATAAGGTAGAAGAAAAAACACTATAAATAGGAGTAATAGAATCAGAATTATTTCAGCGCTAGTGGTGTACATGTAAATATAAGTTGAGGAATCATGCTCAACCATTTTTGTGCGACCTTTGTATGCGAGACTTTGATGAAACGAGAATAAACATATATATGGCCTTGGCCTTGCGCACCGACCAAAGTTGCGCATATTTTGACACCTTAGGTAGCCATGTGTTGGTTTCTCGTTTCTGCGTATGTACGATTTATTAACCACTAGTACTTTAAGACCAATGTAGAGAAATTTTGATTACAAAATCATTTCTTACTAGTTATGGTGCCCGGCGTTGCCGGGCCTAGTGACAACAATTTGGAAAGTGGTTGTTGAGAATCAGAAGAAGATTTGGAGCATGAGAATATGCATGCTAAGATCATAGGAGGAATGTGGAGCGTAGAATTTAGGATGTGCAAGGCATTCTAAAATACCTATGGTTGAGTGTGAAGTTATGTTTATTGTATAGTGAAGATTGTTTTAATCCTGATTGAATAGAATGTTATGTTGATTTGAAGCACAATAACTATAGGTAGAATTTGTTAGTCGCGGAATAAATGTCATGGCGATGGCAAATGCTTGGACCAGAAAATAATGGTAAAGAACCGTGGTGAGAAGTTATCACATGTTGAATTGTGGAAATTTTATAGTGCGTTTCTGTTGCAATGTGAAAGCGACAATAGCTACAATTTGGTCCTGATTCATTGTTTATAAGATTTGATCATTTTGGAGTTAGGTTGGTTGAGCGTAATGAGGATTACTTGAATCGTAATGAGAACACTATGATTTGTCTAGATAGATTTGATGTGGCTAGAATGAACTATTGAGAATCATATGTAACTTTGATTGTTGTGAAACACGTTAGTAGTTAGTATGTAAGTCCTTTTTGTATGTTAAAGCACAAGTTAGAGGTAATGACATGAAATATATGTTGAAATGATATAAATCAAGTAAATACAACTGGTTGCTGAGGCTTGTATAATTTAGCTTGTCGAAAAGAATTGTGTAACCTGTAGCAAAGAAGAGATGTCACTGTACATGAGGCCAAATTGGTTGCAAATATGTTTAATCTTCGAGTAGACATAGATCGTTTTCATAATTAGAGAGATAGTACAAATCATGACTATGATAATAAAAAAAAAGCATCAACATTTTGTGACCCCTTTGTTGACACAGTTTATGTAGAGCTACTTGCAAGTTGAGGAAGGAGATATGAAGTATTTTGCTGCAAGGTTGTTCTAGTAGCTCATATGGCAACCACACTTCTTTTCTCTGTTATCGCCGGTGCTCATTCTTAGAGCAAGCTTACAGAAGGGATGAATGAGAGCTTTTATGAATAAACAATACAATTGCAATTCCAGCATTTATGTGGATCTTGCATCACTTATGTGACCTACGGATCTATCTGAAATAAGAAAGCTTCCAAGTGCATTTGCAAATTTAGAAGTACTTGTGGAAATCTTAACATGCCCTACACATGGGGTGGTGTCGTTATAGCATAGTTGCTTGGTGAAAGGCCAGATAAGAAGCTTAACCAATATTTACATAATGTCACTTTAAGTGCTCAATGAAATGAGCTTTAAAATTATGCCTATATGCGTAGTTTGCATTATAGATTAATAAAAGCCTCCAAACTCACCATCATAGAAAATAGGCCAAGTAGCAAACCCTTAGAAGGAACAATATCAGATTGCACTTGCAATGCAAATTCCATTTCGGCTGAGGTCCTGCTAAGAATGTCTCAAGGACCATGGATAATCTAGCATGTATCAATCATGCCAATAACAACTGCTCTTCATAATCTGACACGGGTGGTTAAAACACTTGTGCCAAGAACTGCCAGCAAGGTATTTGCAGCAAATAGCTACGCATTATTCTCTGTCATTCTAAGTATTAGTCTTAACTTAGCTGCTGATCTGAGCATCAGACATGAACTCTACCAAACAATCAAATAAATAAGTAAATCAAGAAACATACTCCTCCTTTGAAAGAGTTTGGCGATAAATAGAGTAATCAAAATAAGCAATACAACTACTGCCCGATCCTGCATGAATACATGGCCAGCATCAGGACCTTGACTAAGATGTAGTCCCGCCAAGCATACAACCCCAAAAAAAAAACTTGAAGACAGCTTGAAATACTATAGCATGAAATACTATAGCAGACCTAGCATCCCATGCAAGTACCGACTTTATAATTTAATTATCAAATCGAATCATCAAGCAAGACTTGTCACAAGTACCACTAAAATTCAAAGAAACACTATATGTTCCTTCATTTTTCAGACCCATTGAGCACTACATGAATAGAAAAAATATATCTAACTTCCTGACCTAGTTACGCTTGCCTCCTAGCTCAAGATTTTATGCTTTTCCTTGAAATTTGTCCGCTTATTCCCGAATTTGATCTCCCAATTGCTTGCACTCTACACACAACCAGATGTAGAAAGTTTCAAGATCATATGAGCAACATCTCATGTACTTTTACAAAGAACCAAAGACATCGATATATGCCAATGCCTTGAGTATTTTATCATTCGGCAAAGATCTATTTGTTGCTATATATATATACCTAAATACTAATACTCTCAAGCATGGATAAATACTCTCCATTCTACCTAAAGACTAATTAAGAGCCAATTGTTGTTGTGAAAAAGCAAAATGATATTTCTTCCCGTGATGGTGCAAAAATCCCAAGGCTCGATGTAACCGGACTAGCTTATTTGACAAAAGTTGAGTGATTGTTGCCTTGGCTGATGCAAGCCCCGTGATTTGATGCTCGATGTCGGCATTTTAAAAATTATTTACAACACGGGGATATTAAACAAAATACACAAAGTTTTTCAAAATAATAATCACAAAGTACCTTTTTGAAATAAGCATGGTACTCTACTAATTTTGCAAATGATTGTACCTTGTACTTTGGGTTCAGATAATTTGATGCTTTCCATGCCGATTGATAAGATAACTCATGAGATTTTATCACTTAACTTCTAATAGGAAATTTACCATACCAAGAACCGGATTCAAAAATCGCCAAAGGACCTCCTAATGTAGGGATTTCCACCGAATAGGCCTCTGCATTGCGGGGGTCCAAATCTAAGAGCAATAAAATAGAATAGATAAAAACAGAGACAACGCGGCATGCAGAAATTTTAGATTGGATGTGAAGGATCAGAAATACCACGGAAGGATGATCCTATGCTCATAGCTTTTCTACACGAACTTCTGGGAGGCCAAAGAATACTGACTTGCTAGAGGCCGGATCTTAAAGCTCACGAAAGAAAATTATGCCACTGCTTAAAACCAAACCTAAGAATCGTTTGAGAAGAAGAAGACCGTTGAGCAAAGATCATGGATTGAACCACATTACCAAGATCTTGCCATGAATGCCGAATATTTGTTAAATGCTTACTAAGATCCAAATCTTTTCCATGGATGCGGAGTTTTGTTGCTAGACCCGCTTTGCTTTCGATTGACACGCTTTTCGACATTTTTGAGCGGAGGAAAAAAAATAGAAGGAGTCCCGAAGTACTTATGCGATGTCAAAAAGTACTTGAAGGTGGTAAGCACCTGAAGGTGGTAAGCACCGAAGCTCTGCACAAAATGAATGACCTATGGAAGTCTTGAGTCTCCTGCATACTGCAAAACCAGATATAATGCAAATCGCTTGAATATAGATAAGATGCAAAACCTTGCCATCAACGAAATACCTATCAAAACAATTTGCACATCACCAGCTCTGTGGCAGAAGGCTTGCGGCCAGAGCTTGGCTATGGCGAGGGGAATGTCCAGTAAAGATTTTGCCCAACGTGGTTTAGCGTGCCACAAAGAGCTAGCGTTGCGGACCATCCGAAAAACGGCTTAAACCTTAGTGATTAGAGTAAAGCGGCCATTAAAATATGTAAAGAATGCAAAACACGAAAAGTTTTAAGATTCGTGTTGCTATGACGCTGATGATTCTGGTAACACACGGCAAAAACGTTGGCCTGCATGTCGAGCTCTACTCCCCCCTCGATCGGATGAGGTGGAGCCAGCCAAAAACAGAAGAAGAAGAAGAATTCGAAATGTACAAAAACCTAGATTCAAAAAATCATACGAAAAGCCAACCCGATTTTTGGAATGCCCAAAAAGTTTTCCGGCACCTAAAAGCTTCTAAATTTAAACAATAGGATTTCAATATTCGATAATGGTGTACGTTGGCTCCAATTGCCTTTATTCCATGCCTATATGCAGCATTTGTATAGATTCGGCATTATGATGTAAAAAAACCGCACCGTGCGTGCGCACACTTTGCACTTTTTTGTCTGTCTTTTACCATATAATTCAATAGGAATGCTCGTGAACTAGACTATGGTAATTGGGTCACTTTTTGGACGTTTAGTGTTCTTTGCAGAATGGAAATTGGCCTAACATTCACCAGTTGCGCAAGTCATCTTGTTGTTGTTGGATAGGATCCCCATTTTCTTAAGCATATACGTTCTAGTTTTCATTTTGTTTTCAAGGGAATATTAATGGCATATGCATTAATGTTTCCACAAAACTCAATGGGATAACCCCCTCCCCCTTCCCCCCTCTTAAATTGGTGCCTCATTCACAAAGGAGGACGTCAAAGAAGTTTTGCGACATCTATTAAATGGCAAATCTCCCCATCTTCAAGGTTTGCAAGCATAATTGCTTAAATGTGGGGGGGTGGGGACTGGGGAGGGGGAGCCTGCTATCTCTTTTAAATCAAGCTTTGCAAGAAGGATTGCCAAAAACTTGGGATGTCAATAAGATCATATCAATTCACAAAGTAGGTTATAAGAATGATCCTTCGAAGTATCGCATGATCATGGTCAGTTCCATTTTTCCAAGCTCCTAGCTAGTAGTACTGAGAAGCAGTTGTCATCATAGGCAGAACATACTGGTGTACGTGCTGTAAGACATGCAGGATTTCGTCCAAGCCATTCTATGATAGACCATATTTTCACATTGCACATGCTTATTGAACATAGTCAGAGCTTGAAACAAGACCTCTATATATGCTTCATGCATTTTACTTCTGCCTTTGATACAGCACCTTGCAAGCTTCTTTGGCAGTGCTTGCAAGTCCTTGGGGTTGCACCTTCATGTAGTTTATTGGCTCTATGAAAGGGTCTTTGCTAAGTTTCCAGCATCGGGTACACGAACCACTAGCAATATTGGAGTACGTCAGGGTTGCCCTCTATCTCTTACACTCTTTGTCTTGTACATTGATCAATTGGAAGAATGGCTTGATCACCATGGTGGCATAGGCCCACATTTAGCACAGTAGATCAGCAGGCAACTTATGCATGCTGATGATGTTTCGCTTATGTCACAACTGCTGCTAGTATGCAACAACACTACCAAGCATGTGACTCCTGACTAGAGAGCACTCTACGGAACGCAAAACAATTGTTTTTGCACAGAAATTCATGATTGGTCACGGAAAACCCACTTGTTTCGAGCTTTGGTAGAACGTGCTTTATTGTATGGTTCTAAAGTATGGGGGCCTGCCATTAGTACTAGTATCTGGGAGAGCTTAGAGCGGGTGTAAAAATCCTTTCTCACTTACAACCTAGAAATCAAAACTACGATGCCATATGCTATTCTTTTACAAGAGACAGGTTTTGGCCTCTTCAATATTCTGCCATGAAGCGCCATCTCCACTATATCAGCAAGGTGCATCACATGGATGATGATAGGTACCCTCTTCTTGCGCTTGCCATGGCCGAATCCCTCCAGCATTTGAAACGATGTTGGAATGAGAATTGTAATGCATGGTTTGCCCACTTGTCTATGCAACCGGAACATTGCATGGTGCTTGCTAGTTCTGATCTTCAGCTTTTGCAACAATATCTCGATGGTCGTTTTTCTCAGAAGATGTAGAATGCAGTTACCTTAGCCCGAGTTAAAACTGGTCATTATCATGCACATATAAATCCCACTTTGGCACCAGGACCACAAGCTTATTTGCTTGCTTCCTTGTCCAGAAAAAGGATTGTATCTATTGCATCAATTTGCACAGGGTCCCACAAGATACGGATTGAGACAGATTGATGGGAGCGGCCACAATTGCCACGAGAAGTGAGATTATGTGCATGTGGCCAGTTACATGTTATTGAGGATGAAAGCCATACTCTGCTAAGATGTCCTGCTTTTGAGATGGTCCAGAATCGTTATTTGATTTTAGCATTCCATTCCACGCCCCCACAACTTCTCAGAACCCCATCTGTGCATGATTTGGCATCATACATGAGGTTCTAGATGAGTGTCTTCAATTATTGAGCTCTCAGTAGTCATTATCGCCTAGTTATATTTTCTTCTTGCTTGTCTAGTATCATCATTACTGCAAAGGTTTTTTCTTTGAAAACTTGTCGAAGCAGGGGTCTTTTAATCCTAGTAGTAATGGTTATACTAGGCCATTATATGGGTTCCTGGGCCTCTTGGTCTTCGTGGATGTCAAAAAATCTATTCTATTCTATTTTGGAAGACAAAAACTCTATTAAAGATAATTAAAAGTGCAATTGTTAATAGATAGTATAAGATCACCTCTATGTTCAAAATGGATCAGCAATAGCTTTTTTGTATTTCTAGAAATTCACTTTTCTAGATTGAATAAACATTTAAAGTACACATAATGAATTAAATGAAATTTTAGCACATAACATTAAGAGGCACTTTTCACTAGAGTTGTCATTTAGCCCTTAGCAACTTGATTTTATGCAATCCATAGACAATGCCTTGATTTAGATCTATGGCCTTTACACCCCATGCTTTACAAGTGGACTATTTTTATTTTATCTTCACTGATATCTCACGGACATGGATAGTGATCTATGTTGACAATGTGCTTCTCAAATGTTCCTTTCATTTGGTAGGCTTCTTTCTATAGTATAAATAAAATCGCTTTTGCCATAAGTAAAAAGTAAGAGAAATGGATTGAATTAAATTAAAATTTATCCTTCACGCAGACCAAGAGGCCTAACCGAATGCCTTGGAATTAAGCGTCATTGTTAAAACGTGATTGGCGATATATCACCGTATGGTTGGTTAGTTGTCTCCATTATAAAATGTGGGAGGCCACTTTATGTGCGTGCATGATTTAACGTACTCCAAAAGTATCATTATGAAGAGGTCCTACCGTAATAAGAATCAAAGTTGAAGAGATCTTCTAGTCTTACTTGGAGCGCAATTTATGCAACATTTATGGAATTACATTTGTGCTCTATATATGTAATGCAATAAAATTACACTGATAGAGACATAGAACTTTAATTCATTTTATTATTATTATAGAGAAATTAGCAAGTACCTTACATAGCAGTGACATAACATCAAAGTTTACATGGTTAGTGACATTTTATTGCTCCAAAAATATTGCACCAAAATACTTCTGCAACACAGGATTTATAGCAAAGTGTTTGAACATCATACAAGCACTTCTTTCTTTTTGTATTAGCAATTTTTTGAGGCTACGAAGATCTTTCCACAACCAAAAGATCATTAGATTGAGCTTTTGCAACGAATTGGGTGCGACAAATAGGACAATTAGAGTGCATTTGGAGCCATTTGTCAATGCAAGCAACATGAAAAGCATGGGCACAAAAAGGAAGAATCCTTAGCATCTCCTTATTTTCAAATGTTGCAAGGCAAATGGCACAGTCTGAGCTATGCATCTTGATCTCGCCTTTTTTGAAAGGATAAATGGGCATTCTTCGAATTAGAGACTGGTGCAAGCCGTTGGAAGAAGGCGTATTAACAGGTACATCTATTTCTATGCCCTGCAAATTTCTATTTGCTGCTCTATTTGGCCCAAAAATGTCATAGCACCATTTTAAACAACAGTATAGCACACCCAGAAAACATATTCCCATCAATGCTAAAACACAACATACGAATCCCAACACTATCGCTTCCTCCCTTAGCACTTCTCTAGGAGTTGCCATTACAGGACCCCCCCTTGTGCCCCCTTCATGTAGTTTTGAACCCCCATCCTTTACAATGGAAAATGTGGAACCAAATAAAAAGGGAGAAAATGAAGATTTGAAACCTCTCTCATAGCTAAAGTGAATAAGGGAATCCTAAATTGTACATTGACACAATGTTAGAAATGCGTGGCGATGGAAGGTAGATCTAAAATGCACTACTTGGACTCATTTTGGCCCACCAATGCCTTTGGAGCCAATATCATTTTTATGATTCCAACACCTAATCTGTGACATTCTACTTTCTAAGGGTCGTAGTATTGACCAGCGTAATTGGAATTCACCCAAATGGCCAGTGAAGGTGCCTCTAAATTGTTTGAGAAAATTGAAATGTGTATTTGACGAAGAATAAATTGAATAGAATTGAATTGAGTTGGACGACGAATAAAGAGGTAGTCTCAATAATTGCAATTGTAACTTTCCCATGCTCACTGTCCCCAAAAAAAAAAAAAAAACCCTTTTTCTTTTTTTTTTCTTCCCTCTTTTTTTTTGGGGGGGGAAACTACTATACTATATGGTACATATTAGTTTACTTAAGGATAGTAAAGAAATTTTTTCCTTAAATAAAAGGTGTGGAAAGACACCCCTTTTTTTGACGGCATGGTTGGTGGGACTTGCACCCACCCACATCCCCTCAATCACCCCAATCCAAGGCCTTACCACTAGACCGCCACTGCATACATACTTACTTATTTTTCTTTACATATGCTTACATACTGATGTGCTTACATATGCTTATTTACTCACTTGTCACATGATTCCCCATGCAAAATTCTTATCCTTATAAGACGTATGAATAAGGCAATTGTTATGGCTTTTAGAGATCTGTGCTACTTTAAGAGATTGTAGTTGATTTGCCCATCATACTTTGCCATATTTGTAGTACCACATGCCACACAAAATTTCCCTTGAAGCAATCCTTGCACATTTGATTGTGCTTTCTCAAAATATTGACCTAGTAGATGGGCCAAATCGAGACGGAGATGTGCAGTAGTCTATGAGTTAAAGTTCTTTAAATTTAGTTCTAAGTTGTCTCTTATTGTGTTCATTCATTAAGTACATGGTTTATGGGCAACCCCCTAACTCTATTCCACATTTCTTGCGTAAAATATTGGTCACTAAATTATTTGATTACTCATTAATCTTGGATTTAACTTCTTCTTCCCTTTTTTTTTTCTTTTTTTTTGGGAACATGGACCTTTATTACTCAAAAGAATACAAAGAGTATGTGGTGGATCCAAAACCTACTGGAGAAAATGTCCACTAGAGCAAAAGTACCCGCCACATACATAATGCAGAAATTGAGAGAATAATTATCACCAAGAGCACAATTGACTATGAATGGGTATGAATTTGAAAATAACACTCCATACTCTTGACGTCCTCTTTTAAGGAAGAGCACAGTCCACTTGAGTGAAAGTGACATTCAAAGAGGGCTTCCATGCAGTAAGAACGCCGGCTTTAGCAGAATCAGCAGCCGCCACAAGCACATTATAACCACGCCCCAGAATGTTGGCCAGCTTTTGAACCTCGCCTTTATGGCACTTGTGCTCCTGAAAACAACATATATCCATGGGGAACTTAGATAGATAGAGGGAGCATTTTAGACAATGTTGCTGCTGCTTATGAGGGTATGTATTGGGCCAGATTGAAAGGTCAGCGTATAGTCTATCTTAAATTAGATTTTGCCAAAGCATATGACAGTGTAGATTGGGAATTTGGAAAAAAGCCTCTTAGCATTGGGCTTTGGTCAGCAGTTCACCAGTGATGTTATGAAGCTCCATATCTCGGCACAGTCTACTGTGTTGTTTCATGGGGAACCCTCCACTGTTTTTTCGGTTGGGCGAGGTGTTTGCCAAGGTTGCCCATTAGCTCCACTTTTGTTCACAATAGTAGCTGAGGTCCTCTCTTAGCTATTTGCTAAGGCCATGCAGGATGGGATAGTGCAGGGGTTGAGTATGGAGGATGGTTCCACGGGGAAATTTGTAACTAGTATGCCGATGACCGTTCCTCTTTCTTTGTTTGCCTGATATTGCATAATCTTCAGAATGCAAAGCTTCTTCTTGATACTTTCTCTTTAGCATCTGGAGTTCTTGTTGGTTGGCCAAAGTGTTCTGCATTATGGACGCTTGATGGGGTTGTGCCTTCTTGTGTTGTGGATTTTTCTTGGAAGGTGCTTCCTCATGGGAAGGCTACTAAACTTCTTGGTATACCTGTGGGTATTCATATTTCTATCTCTGATGCTTGGGATATTATCATTGAAGGGTTGCGTAAGCATTTGTTTTGGTGGAATCTTTGCTAAGCTCTCTCGCCAACAATAAATAAGCGTTGCTAAGCATGTTTTAAGTAATTCCCATGTCTATATGGCCTCGCCCTTACGGCTTCTCAGTCAAAATTTAGGTGATTATTCACGATTGTAAAGTAACTTTATTTGGGGTGGGGCCCGAGGAGCATCTTTGTGGTCAAGGTTGCTTGTCCCAAATGCACCAAGCCAAAATTTGCGAGTGGTTTTGGGTATGACAGACTTCCATTTGCAGAGTAAGATTCTAATTTCTAAATTCATTTGGAGGATCCTTAAAGATATGGTTGGTGAAGCAGTCACTTGCATATTGTGTTCCTTTTGGGAAAGCTTCATTAAAACGCTTCTTCCTTGGTGTCTCTTTTATCGGCTAAGCTCTTTTCTTAATGCCTCTCCTTTTTTTGAAAGGCTTCTTTGGAGTCATGGAGAACAATCTGAGACCCTATTTCGGATTGATCTTGTTGCATGTCATCAGGTGAGTGCCCCTTGTTGGTGGATACACGTGGAAAATAATCTTCCACTT
Organism: Isoetes taiwanensis; assembly: GCA_021234155.1. NCBI lineage: Eukaryota > Viridiplantae > Streptophyta > Lycopodiopsida > Isoetales > Isoetaceae > Isoetes > Isoetes taiwanensis. Next base: position 946,925 of record JAJEKV010000155.1, on the reverse strand, counting down.
TGTGCCTCGGTTCATCCATTAACTCAACTTGGTATTTGGAGGTTAGCGAGGAATCTTGCCGATTCTGGCATAGTATGATTCTGGCCAATTAGCGACATGGCAAATCTTTCAAACAAAATTCTCATTGTCTCGATGGGACAGACCTATTTGGCAAAAGGTTGCTAGTACTCTGCCATTGGTTGCTCGAGAGGCTATTGAAGGGTGCATGTGGGTCTCCCACCGAGTATTCATGAGCATAGGCTTTCGAATTCTATGTATAGGTTGCTTGTCAATAGTGATATCCTTCGCCATCCACTAGGTGGTCCCTTGACTTTCACCTCCTAATTGGAGACGTATGTGGACTTGGGCTTGATAAACTACTCCATCCTAAGGTGGTTGTGCTTTGGTGGCAGATTCTTCACAGATGCCCTCGTGTGAACGTGCTTGTCCACATATTTGATCCTCGAGTGTCGGCCTCGCCCTTTGTGCAAGCAAAGGGACGAGACCATTGAGCATTGTTTCTTTTTATGTGTTCATCTCAAACTGTTTGGTCTTGGCTGCTTTCTCTTTTTCATGTGACATTGACAAGTCAGCAAGTGCTTCTGGCTATCTATCCGGATACTTGGAATAAGTTGTGGAGCCAAGCATTTCATTTAGCATCAGGATGGTGGTTGTGGTCCATCCGAAGCCTTGACCGTCTATCTTTGGGGTTTGGATATTCCTCCCTGCATTTGTCCTCGGGGCCGCTAAGCTAGAATCGTTAAGGCTTACCATTGCTCTTAAGCTTGCTCCCCATGGCGGCAGTTGATATTTGAGTCCTATTTGAGTGTGTTGTCTTATGCATAGGCTGGTGGTTCTACTCAGTGGATCATGATTATCCTCTGAGACTTTATTCCCGCCTCTGCATTTGTATTTTGCTTTTGGCTTGGAGTTTCAATAAAGTTTGTCGTCCTTCAAAAAAAAAAAAAAAAAATACTAGCTTGCATAATCAGGGATTTGGCTTGGACTTAATTCTAGTTCCCCCAAGAATATCTATTGGCGAGTAGTGGTTGATGCATTCTGGGCAAAGACAGATGATCTAAATTTGCTTCTTGTTGTTGTTGCAACTTTGGATTGCAATAAGGTATAGCAAAGTTGTATTTGCAAGTGTGGAGCCCACGTCCTGTTCTATGTGTCGAACAGTTAAGGACTGAGCATGGTGCTACTTGGTATTGCTTTTGTGTAACATAGTTCTTTTTCATTTAGAACTCTAGACCTTGGGACAAGGTCCCAAGGGGAGGGAAGGAAACTGTTAAGGCCTAAGGGCAAGTCGTGCTTGCAGACCTTGGGACGTGGAGTTGGCCTTGGAAGTGCCATTGGTTGGTCTGGGAACATTCCAAGCGGCCATTACTGCCTAGGGGCAGTGTCGGGTTATTTTTAAATGGCCATTGTTTCGTATATTAGGTTGACATTTTAACATAAATGTTAAAGAACCTTTTATAAAAGGTTTAACCATTGAATGGAGGGTTCCGCGTGGCAGAACTCCATTGGTTGGGGCTTTCCTTAAGGGAATTCATCCTTCTGATTTGCGAACGGCAGCCTTCGAATCTGCTAAAAAGGGGCCAAATCTGTTGATTGAGGGGCAATTTCAAGGCTCGGAAAAAGGCCTAAAGCCTTTTCAGGGGATAATCTTAGCTTGCTCACCCGTACAATCAACACATCACTACAATCAACATTAATTCACACAAACCATTACATTCAACACATTAAAATTAAAATCCCCCTGAAACCCCCTTTCGTTTGGGTGCATATTCACACGGGGGGTTACTCCGGGCAACGAGAGCTGTCGGATGGGCATATTTCCCCTTTATTCCTCGATCTGGACCGTACATAGCGATCCTCGTTTGTGGGGTATGCATGTACAAGTTTTTGTATACTGTATATTGAGGTTTACAAAATACTATAAAGTTTCAAGAAATGTACTTAATGGTGTTAATTTTGTACATGTATTGTAAGTTTCTAGGGGCTCTCGCTGCCCTACGTAACCCCCTGTGTGCAGGGCTCGAAAATAGCAATGTCCCTAACCAGAAAAATGCCCCTTAGTATTTGAGGCTACCGGAAAAAATATACATTAGTGTATTTTTTAGTGTATTATGCCGGAAATTTCTTATTTTCTTGCCGGAAAATTGCCGGACAATTTTTAGCATGACAGGAATTTAACACAAGTGGGCGGATTTTTAGGGGAGGAACTCCCTTATTTTCGAACCATGCCTGTGTGAATATGCACCCAAACGAAAGGGGGTTTCAGGGGGATTTTAATTTTAATGTGTTGAATGTAATGGTTTGTGTGAATTAATGTTGATTGTAGTGATGTGTTGGTTGTTATGCTATATATTTATATTAATAAAAAAATTTTGGGCCCTTCGGACCCTAATAAAGGCCTTTGGGCACTAAGGATGGCATAACTTCACGTACCAATTTTACAAACACTTATGCATGTAATAACATGAGAAACACGTGCATGTAATGTAATTATAGGACAGAAGCCTAGACGAGACGGCAAACCCAAACTTTACGAAGCCATCAGATAACTTGGTGCAGTGGCCAAGCTGTCAGCAATGAAAGCGCCCAAAAATCATTACAACAAAGTGAAAGCAAAAAGAAAAGGGAGGTAGAATAAATGTTTGAAAAATAGAAGATATCCTTCTCCATTGCAAGCATAACATAAAATGGTTTCGCATATTAATCCACAAGAAATGATCAAATTTTACTATATTTTAGTTTGTTGTCAACTGGAAGTTGGAAGTGTTTGTAAAAGAATCTGCAGTTGAGAAGATAAGTGCAGAAGGTGCTGTTATAATTTCCTCCTTCCCTTCTTGTTTTAGAAACCCTTCCAACAGTATTGCAACTTCACCTGCATGTAGTTCAATGATTTCCCCACGAATGAATGAATAGTTAACCGAACCATCCATGACCATTGCCCGCATCTCTTGCATTGGAACTGCTTCAAATAACTGTGGTAAGATGATCTTCGCAACAACAAGAGCACTTTCCTGCAACAAATTCATTTCGTGTTAAATTACCTAGAATCTGCAATCTATTGAATTTAAGTTACCTGCCAGTAGAAGTCCTCTACTTGGGATCTGATTGAAGTGCTCCAAAATGACTTTTCCACTGCAAGCAGATAAACAATTGTTTAACTTGTAGCTCAATGTGAGGACGTTGAAAAAGTGAGAGCTTTACCTTCACAACCCCATTGGCAATCAACCATATATATACCCGCCTTAGATCCCTCCTTGTACAAAGAAGTTCCCCATAATTTCATGTACTCTTTTGCGAGTTAGGCAGTGTCATCCTGAACATTGATTGGCAATGCACCAATGAATTTGAACATTTAAAATTTTTGATCCCTTAGGCATTTGAACTTCAGGGAGGATTAGATGCGGCTTTTTAAATCAATCTGCCGCGGATGCTCGGGACATGTTATGTTAACAAGTAAAAAGCATAACAAGGAAGTACTCTACACGAAGGCGGCATCATGAAGTTGAATTGTCTCCGTTCCTCTAAAGACCCAAGTCCTCTACTTGGGATTTGATTGAAGTGCTCCAAATTGACTTTTTCCCGCAAAGCGGATAAACAATTGTTTAACTTGTAGCTCAATGTGAGGACGTTGAAAAAGTGAGAGCTTTACCTTCACAACCCCATTGGCAATCAACCATATACCATCGCGCCTCGGATCCCTCCTTGTACAAAGAAGTTCCCCATAATTTCATGTACTCTTTTTGCAGAAGATTAGGCGGTGTCACCGAACATTGATTGGCAATGCACCAATGAAGGGCTGAACATTAAAATTTCCGATCCTTTAGGCATTTGAACTACAGGAGGATTCCGATGCAGCCTTTTTAAATCAATCTGCACGGATGCTCATGACATATTATGCACAAATTTTAACAAGTAAAAAGCATAACAAGGAAGTACTCTACGAGCGGCATCATGAAGTTGAATTGTCTCGATTCCTCACTAAAAGACCCGCCTTTTCAAGACTCTGGACATATTCGCCAAAAGCCTCACCAAGGCAGCATGAATAACTTGCCTTGTTTTCAGAACACGCAGGACCTGTATTTATCGATAAAAATCAAATCCTTTACATTTGAATAGGAGCCAAAATTAAAGAAAAAGCAGTTCAACAAACTTGTGGAAATGCCGGCCAAGACATCCTCAAGTATTGCTTAGCTTCATTTTCTTGACTTCACTCTCTCTTATTATGGCCTCACGAAACATCGGTTTCACGAAAAAAGTGTAAACACGTAAGATCGGCAACCCGCAAAGATGGCGAGAATCAACGAGCCCCCTGGATCCGTGACAAATTTCTTGCTTTGGCGCCCGGCGGAAGAGATGATGCATTGGATAAATCTTCCTCGGCCAAGATGTTCCGGTTGCGGTACCAAAGCAACTAAGAATGAACCCGATCAAACCGATTAACCCTCAGATCGGACCAAACAGGAGGCAACGGCGGACTTGGTGTCATTGAAGCCACAAAAAGCAGAGCCACGATGCAAGAACTAACCCGACCACGACCCGCGAAGCAAATTAGGCCCATAACCCCTCAAACCTAAAATTGGGTTCTCTCGAGCCTTGCAGAATGTGATAAAATAAGAAAAATACAATATAATAACGAAATATATGATATATGGATCTAAACCATTGGATATAGGCATCAAAATTAGTTCAAGCGTATGCGCACTCTAGATATACTAATTAGTATGGCTCATCAAATACATCCATGAAATCATATAAAAACCTTAGGGAAAAAAGTACAAAAATACAAAAGAAACCCCCTGTTATTATGCTATATATAAGGTATTGAGGACATTTTGAGAAGGACATCAGTTTTTGGAGCATAGCAGCGCTGCCCTCAAGATTGATTCCTTCTATATTCTGCTGTGATTCATCTTTAGGGATTGATTAGAGATCAATATGACCTCTTTGGGGTAGTTTCAAGACTTCTTGATAGTTTTGGAGCTTTTCCCATTAATTATGAGTTTGCTCCGGGTTGGGGGAATTTATTTTTAGGTTTTTTTGAAACATGTTTTACGGGTTTTTAAGGAATATTCTATAATATTCCATGAATCGACAAGACTTAATGCTTGCCTTCTTAAAGAAAAAAAAAACTCTAACTTTAGTTCAATTGTTTCTCGTGTTAGGCATTTTGGAGCTAGCGTGAATATTATTTAAAAAAAGTAAAAAACATCTTCAGATCTAAAGACATAGTCCTAGCGCAACATCATAGGATGCAGATGTCTAAATAACTTCTTATAGAAGTAGATGTTGTATTTTAAGTGAGACAATATTATATTTACTTGTTATACACCACTAAAAGCATTTCTTAACACAAAATTATTTGTGTCTCAGAAAGCACCCTGCACGCCTATGGAGTCCCACCAACAATTCAACATCACACACAACTCAAGTGGCCCAATCACAGAACAATATTGGTGTCTAGAAAATTACCACATCGAATAATATAACAAAGAAGATTTAGAGCATTATACTTAAAGGTAAAGTAGACAAAGGAATTATAGGACCAGAAAGTTCGAATAGCAAAATTTTATGATGAGAAAGCAATAATTTCAAAGACTATATCTAGCCGTTGTAATTTATATGTCCGAATCATGTATCTTCTTGTGCCTCATCATCAATGTAAAGACAACGTTTTCGTTTCTTTTCTTTTTTCTTAGTACTAGACATTAAGGACAAAATAGTGGCGTGCTGCTCAGCATAGACAGGTAAGAAACTGCAACATAAGACAAACACACATGATTAGTTTCCAACACGTATGATTAATTTAAACAAAATGTAGAAATTTTAGCTCACTAACTAATCAGCTGGTTCTTCAATCACATCTGTGATTATCTCATCCTCTTCCTCCAAATCGACCTGCATAGAAAGAGTCCCCTCTGCTGATGGATTTTTGAATATTGACATGCGATGGGTTCTAACCACATCACACATATCAACATCAAAATCTGTTGCATAGCAATGCAAACCTCTGAGTGCGCAGGCCTCAACCATAGACCCTGTACCTGTCAGTAAATCCAAAACATAATCACCGGAATCACATAGCAATTGTAGCAAAAACTCGTTAAAGCGAGTGCTCTTCTCCAAATTATGCCGCAGAGAATGATGTTTGGCTGATCTCATTCTGTCACCCGGCCCTAAGTAATGCCTCAAAAGTTCACTGCTATAGTCCAACTCATGTTGATTAAAAACTTCCTTGGATTTAAATGTCGGATTTGTGCCAACTCTTTTGTAGAGAGATACTATCAGCACATTTCTTGATAGAGTACCGTATTTATCTTTATGAAAACTGAATGGTCTGTCCCCTATCAACTTGTATGATCTTCCTATTTCAAGATTCTTTTTTCTGGCTGCTATGTCTATCATCTTCTGGAACTCATAACTGCTAATGCACACCAACCATCCACTATCATCCAAACAGAGTTCACCCAAACTGAAACACCCATCGACTAGTTGCGTGTCAAGTTTGTTCCAGTATAGTGTTTCATTTGAGTCACTTCTTGTAGGTTCATTTGTCGGAAGATCAATAAGAACCAAGTTAGCACCCCAATCTCTGACTTTTCCATTTCTGGAGTACATGGATGATTTCTTAACTTCCTTTCCCAAATTTCTTAATGATGTGAAAACTTCGTGTCCGCCTAAAATTACAGCCCTTGAGACCACACATACATCGGCTTGAACAACTCGAAATTCAGTAAGCAAATCTTTTGATAGTATAACATCAGGCATTTGCTTCCGTGGAGGTGTTTGGTAATCAACAAAATTATCCTCTTCTTCGTTTTCCTCACTATGTGTATCAGATAGTTTTGACTTCTCTCTTCTGCTTCTCTTTCTTTTGTCAACATCCACCTTTTCCTCATTCAGATCCACCTTAATTTTTTTCCCTCCTCGGATCCTGTTGTAATCTTCCTCTTCTTCCTCTGGATAAGACCCCAAAGGGAAATCAATCCACCAAGGACAGTTTTCCCTTTCCCATTTATGCATTCCACCACCCCTGTCTAGATTACCTTTTGGACTATAAATACAATCAGCACCTGTTTGAGATACCCATACCTGTATCTGTGGATGCATTGATTCCATGCACTTAATATGAACCAAGTATTTGAAATATCTGTATGCAACTCGCATGGCTGTCCTTTGCACTTCAAAAGCTTCAGAAAACATTGACTGTAGATTGCATATGTCTCTCCCAATGCTTAAACATTTCAACTCGATTCTTAGCTTTGAATGTTCTGTACCAAGTCTCCACATCACAGTCCCGCGGTATTATCAACTGCAAATTATGTTGCTCAATTGCTCCCTTCACCAATTCACATGTTCTAGTCAGTAAATGCTCTAGCCATGTCTCTTTCTTTACCCAAGAATTGAAGCTTTTGTCATTAGTAGGTATCTTCTGATAACTACCAAACTGAGATGTGTTAGTCATTGTCTTAATCCAATTATCTCTCACACTATTCTGCACCTTTGATCTGACCATGAACAAAAGCTTCTCCAATGTGACATTGACTCCTTTAGATTCTAAATCCTTGGTTGTGACATGGCGCAACCAAACATTCCCTAGACTAGGATTAACAATGGCTAGAAATTTCTGCATTTTAGTTGTCCACTTTCGTCTCACTTCCCTTTCAGCATTTGCCTTCAACACATCAGCTTCTGTAATGTTTTCATGATTTGACTTAATGTAATCCTCAATATCCTTAACCATTGAAGCCTGCATTAATGGATTAGTAATTAGTTTATTGAATGTTAAACAGTAAATGTAATATCACAGCAGAAACAACATTAAACTTACATTATATAATATCTTTGAATAGGCCAATCTTGTAAGAGGATACCAAGGCTCGTTTGATCCAATCATTTCCCTTGTCCTCTGTGATTTTAACTCACTAGAAGATAATTCCTTCATATACTTATCTGGTTTGGCAGTAGCAACTCTGTGCACAATCATTAGTGTGTCTTGTAGACTTGTGCGAACAACACCAATCTCGTTCAGTCTACAACAAGTAATTGCTGCAAGTAAGCAAAAATGATAAATACATAAATAGTGAAGTATAGAACTCACAAGTTTATTCTATTCATTGCAGCAACTAGTGTTGTCTCCTAGTTGCTCGTTAGGCTCGTCGATGTTTATGAAATCAGCACGAACAGAAATATGTTTTGATTTGATATGTTTGTATGTTCCATTGATTTCAGACATCCATGCCTCAGTTCGATGGTTGCCATCCCAGCAAAGAAACATTCTTCCACGCAAATCTGACCAATCCTTGTTATTTACCAATGACTCATCAAATGCCTTATTCACTTCTTGCCAGTATGGGTCCCAAGCATCAATGTCTTCATCCGTCACCGGAATAACATCACCTTTTGCTGTCGCCATTGACAAAATGAAGTTCCCCTTGGATTTCACATAACCATCCTGTCTAAAGGTGTCTCTTAATATTTGCGCTCTTGAACCCACTTTGCGGACCTCCTCATTTATCCTAATCCGACATAGGGGAATCATGGGTGGTTCTGTATCCCGTTTTAACGCCAGTGCATCCAAGGTTTCTGAAATCACTTCGACAGTAAAAGAAGCAGATAAATCACCAAGAACATCATCATCAGAGCCTGAACTCTTTCCTTTTTTTTTACCACTTTCTTTTAAGTTTGATTGATTATTATCTGTCGCATTCATATCTATCTCATTAATTTCTGCTCTCTCTTCTTCTTCCATGACAAGTGTACTTTCATCCAACTGCACAACACTTCCTGCCATTTTTTCAATATTAACAATCTTATCTGCTGACCTCTCTATCAGCCCAAGTGGATCTGCACTAGATTCAAATGACATTGCCAAATTTCGATGTGCGTGACGACCTCTTGGCTTTCTTTTAGGAGTGACGAGTCTAGTAGGCTGCAAATCTGGCTGACTCTTTCTCGTTTCTACCATACCATAGGCAATACTGCAAGAAATACAACATCAAATGAGGGAAAAAAAATATATCAGCAATTCATTTGATTAAAGACAAACGTCTAATATCAACTGTTTAATATTATTATAGTCGTCCCTTTTTAATCTTAAATCAAAGCTTCAAAACCATTTTGACATTAAAAGCTAAGAAAAAATAAGGCAACGGTGCCGTCCCCTTGCAATGAAGAATATTTTATGTCTTCCTATTCAGGAGAAAATAAAGCAACTGCAGATTCTCTGTATTTAGAATCAGAGAAAAACTAAGGGAACGGTGCCGTCCCCTTTCTAGTAAGCACATTTAACGTTTTCTAGAATGAGACAAAAACTAAGCAACGGTGCCGTCCTCTTGCAACTAAGCACATTTCATGTATTTAGAATAAGACAAAACCTAAGGCAACGGTGCCGTCCCCTTAAAATTCAGCACATTTGATGTGTTCTTGATGAGACAAGAATGAAGGCAACGGTGCCGTCCCCTATTGAGCTGGAATGCAAAAACTTACACTATTTGAAGACTGCATCTTCTTTACAGCAACCCAGAGCTCCAAAACCAATGCCGGAAGCAGAACACTTTCAAATTTACCATAGACTCGGCAGCCGAGAATATGGAATAGGCATCCGAAAATATGAAATAGGGCAGCCGAGAATGTGAAAAAGAGTTGGCAAATATGGAACAGACAAAACATGGAAAAGGGCCGAAAATATTAGATAGGAAAATATGAAAAAGCGTTGGCCTAAAATATGGAATCGTTAGACCTTGAGGAAATATGGAAGCGTTAGACTTTAGGAAAATATGGAAAGTATGGAAGCGTTTGACCTTAGCATAAATAAGATACAGACCTTAGCAAAAAGTTTCGGCCTTAGCAAACCTTAGCAAAAAGTTTCGGCTTTAAATTTGGGTAAATCGTAGGATGTGGCAAATCGTAGATGTGTGAATAGCCCGTTATCCTTTACAAGATATACACTTTAAGGACATAATATTTATTCTTTCATGACATTAAACCACTTGAAGTACATACAACTATCAAGATATAAAACTTTAAAGATATAGAACTTTAAGGACATTAAGAATATACAACCTTGAAACTATAACAAAATGCATTTTTCAAGATCATGATAGCATTTATCAAAACAAAGTTCGCGTCTAAAACAATGACAATAATCAAGGCAACGGTGCCGTCCCCATGCAAAAGCCTAAAGAATGAAGACTAGCAAATCTGACCTCGCGTATGAAGATGGATATATATCATCAAGAACCAGTAAGCGCCCAAAGCTTTCGGATAACTAACACAATTGATATATATATACTGAATTAAATGGTCGTTGGTAAGTAGCCGTTTTATTTTTCAAAAACAAAACAAGTGTAATCAATAAATGGATTTCCTTTAAATCAGGCTAAACTCTAGGACCACTATAGGATACATCATTTTGTAGAGAAATATAAATTCAAATTGGAGAGTTACGAAAATGTCCGTAGATGACGGCTTGATCTTCGTGAATGCCTTATATTATATAAATAACGGCCCTTCGTCAGCATCGACTTGCAAATATTGTTTCGTAGGAATTTGCACAAGTGAGAAATGGATGCGACACTTAGCATGACTTCCCCAGGCAAATTGCAATCTATGCAGTTACCATTTGATGTCAATGGTATATGCCTTGTGAGTAACAATCTAGTTTCACAATGTTTTGGGTTTCAACCTGGTAGTGTGATGTTGCAACAAGTGTCGGCGGAAAGTGACGATGATTCTTTTGACATAACGCTAGAAGATGAATGTTGATGGAGTTTATGTGATTGATAAAGAATTTGGCTCATGTGTTATAGTGACCGGTATGCCCGAAATTATCGGTTCTCCAAAGATGTCCCATATCCTGTGGACTCTCCTAAATCTATAGATTCCAATATAAGTGAGAGGTCAATGTTCGACACTTGATCACAAATGGTAGCAATAGTAAGTCAAGAGTTGGGCACTAGAGGCCGGAAGAGCCGTAAGGGTGAACCATTTGCCGAGTTTTACAATGGTAATCAGTAGTTCACGAGCTCCCAAGTGAAAAAAAAGTTCGAAGCCCATGTCGAATGGAAACGTAACATGGATCCTCATGTTTGGTCGACCCTTCTCATACAGCTTGTTCCAAGCTTTCCGTGCCGTGTGAAATTGGCCCATTGTTGTGGCCACTTACAATGCAAGAATATGAGTTGTGAATGTTTATTGGGAACAGGGAAACCAAATGAGGTGCAATGGAGAGGAACCTTAAGGAACACACCATTTATAGGAGAACTATCTATGGTGAATGGTTCCCTTAATTGTATATTTTGTAGGGAACAACCATAATGCATAAGCGGTGCACATGCAAAATATACACGCTTTCGGATAATACAAGTTTTCTGAGGTTGGCCTTTCACATGGAAGTCATGATCATCCTATCGAGTTGCAGAGTCAAGAGAAAGTATCTATATGGCCAAAGCACTTTTGAACACTAGAGGTGCAAATACACCATCAACTATGAAGGGAGCCCGAGAAACACAACACGATCTTGCAATGGATTAATTGAATGGTAATATAATTTCAGAAGACGAAATCTCGGCTTTTCAAACAATGGACTCTGCGGGTGTGGATAGATTTCTTCAAAAACTTGAACCATTGAATAATCAACGAAGGTATTGTATTAACTTTCACGCATTTATATCCAATGTCTTTACCCGGCATTTATCATTAATTTTGGAATTTCGAGATTTTAAGGTGGATTCATAAAGCTAAGGCTCAGAACAAGAAAGGAGGGGATGAGTTTTCTCAAATTTTATATTTGAAACAACATAGCAGATACCAGTACTTCCACGGTTCAGTGTTTCCTTACCAGTTACATGATGATGATAATGAAAGATGTTATATCTTCAAGATGTCCACCGTTGGGCCTGGCTCGGGGAGTGGATTTAGTAAATAGAATGCGCCCGTGTGGGGATTTGGAACATAGTTGGGTTCATTTTGATCATGTGAAACGATTTAACTTGGACAACTTTAGGGTGTCATGTCTATGATCCAAAGTAAGTTGTTTCTTTTTATTTTGATCCAAAATAAGTTGTATATTTCATTTTTGTAATTCCTTTCATGTAGGATAAGGTCTCTACAGACTATTGCCTTGTGTGACATGAAAACTGAAGATTACATTGCACAAAGACCTGCTTTTGGGAAAAACTAAATAAGGTGATGGAGGGCAAAGGTTTTCCAAAAATTTAATTTAGGAAATTTATGGTCGATGAAGCAATGTGCTAACCGACAAGAGTAGTAATGAGATGTGTTCAACAATGGTCGAAATTTTAGGTGGAGAACGCCATGTCAATTTCATTTTGAGCAAAGGTTTGCAACGCCACACAAATAAATACATTTATGAGGCCCACCGTGATCAAAGATCTTGATTTATGTAGGAAATGGAGGAATGCGTAAAACTATTGAAATTGCGTAAGATATTTATCATGAAATCATTGATTGGTGGCCCGAAAAGCCGGCCAGGTGGACATAAAGTCGTTAGGTTCGTGGTTGTCTTGGTGGCATCGAGAGTAAGCGATGGGGAAATTATATGTCGACAGGAATGGACATAGCCGAGTGCCATACATGTGCCTCACACTAACATGTATGAATCCAGCACCGGAAGCCGGCTAGCGCCTAGGGATACGTGAAAGACTATGAATTTATATGATGCATGTGTATTTGATATGACGGAAGCCCTCTTGCAAAGTTCAAAATACAAAGCATGGTTGGAAGGTAGACACTTGGGAACGGTGGCCCACCGCTTCAAATCTATTGGGAAGATTGGAAAGAAGTATTCGCCTCGAATAAGCCCTATGCGTGGAGTGAATATAATTAATGAAGAAGGCCAAGGAGTGGAATGCCGAATATAATCCCCGATCCGGTGGTAATAACCGAACCATCTTGAGAAAGACATCCACAATTACTAATTCAGGCGGTGAAGTCACCGGCCCGGATAAGGTGACCCACACTATGTCACGCTTCAAGAATTGATGACTTCAAAGAAGATCGGACAATAAATTTTGGCAAATCCACAAATTAGAGTCATAGAAGTAGATATTCATCAAGGCTAATTGGGCCTTGAGGAGGACACTTGCGGAAGTGAAGTGAAATGTATGGGTCGTGGTTTCAAAACGGGTCAGTAAATGCCAAACACGATTAACAAGGGGAACAAATCCACGGTTGCCCCTTCTTTTTTATGGGATCGTAAGACATCATAATGGAGAGCGGGAACAAATGATGTGGTTTTGTTCAACCAATGTGCAACATACCCGTATCCCGGATTAAAGATGATAGTCGCTCCTAGCGTAACTGGTAGTTGGCCGCTGGCTGTGGAGTCAACATAAAGGATGAAGAATTGCAAGTATTGATGAGTAGCGGATTTGAGGTGAGAGGGCTATCATCCACATCTAATCAAGATTCCAACCGACATTTCATCCGATGCACCTTCGGGCGCAGTAGTTTCATCAGAGTTAGAAATGGAAGGCGTGTCAATAAAAGAGCCAGATTGAGTAACGATGAAGATGTGAATCTGGAGCGAAGTTATGACATGGATGCAGATGTAGTTGGAAAACAGATTATCACATGCGGAAAGCATGTAATTTATGAGCTCAGAAGAGATACCAACATTTACAAGATTGAGATTAGTGCAAACCCTAGATGTAGTTGTCCAGAATTCATGAAACATGATTGCAAGGGTAGATTTCTCCTCTGCAAACACATGTGTTATGTCTACAACAAGGTGTTGGGACATAATCCAAAAGATAACAAGGAGGTGATTCAAGCAGTATTGACGGATGCTACACTAGCAATGATTTTAGGTGCCAATTAAATTATTCAAAAATAATTGTTATTGTATATCTAGAAAAGTAGCAGGCAAGATCAAATTTTTGGTGTAAAGTGTTGAAGATATTATATAGAAATGAAGATTCCTGCCAATTTTATATACTCAGTTATCTCCGTATTAGAGTATGTATTAAGAATATTCCTTACAAAAAAACACGAAAACATAGTTTGAAAAAACTTAAAAAAAGTCGCACCCCTCTGGGTTTGAGCAATACTGCTACTGCATATTAATTCTAGTGTTAGAATTTATTGAAGCTAGGCTTCAAGCTAGCCCTGGGGGTTAGTTGTGATTGTGCGTGGGGAGTTCTAGGAACTCATGGCTGAGGGGAACTCTGGGAGTTCCAGGTAGCACAATCGATCCTACTTTTTGTAGGCGGTAATAGCTTGGAGACCACAATGCTCACATTAGAGCCCATAATGCTATCCAACTAGAGGCTCATTGGCATCTGCATAGATGGCCTAACTGAGAACAAATCTAGGTATTCTAAGGAGAACAGAGGAACAGTATTTCGGAACACCAAGTAAGGTACAACTCATTATGAAATAGAATAGATTAGAATAGATTAGATTAGATTTTTTAACATCTACGATGACCAATAGGCCATGGTACCCATAAAATGGGCTAGTAATATTAGGATAAAAAACCTCTGCCTTGAACACTCCAAGACACCACATCAGGAGTTACTTCAAGTTCCTTGCCCTTAACATGGCATTCCCAGGTCCAGCGAGACCGTATTACCGAATATCCTTGTGGATGCTAGATGGGGTCAACACTTGCATATTAATCTCAGATTGTGCCTAATCCTCCAAAAAACTCATGAAGACCATATGTGGGCTTGACTTAGGAGCCGAATAGTTTCAGTAGGCCTCTATTTTAGGAGAATACCACATAAATGCATTGTCTAACATCTGGGCAAGAGATTTAACTATTGTAGAGTACTATCCATTAATTAAATGCAATGATCAATACATCAAAATACCCAAACTAGATATGACAGCAGATCAAACTTATAGACAAGATACTTGGATAGTAAATCATCAAATGGAGGATGAATTTAAATATCTGTGGGCATCAATAGTTGCTGATAGAGGTAAAATGGAATAGAATAATTTAGGAGTAGAGCCACTGGCCGAGCATGATGCGAAAGAGCGCCAGAATGGAACAAAACCTAAAAATGGGCTTTTGTACAACATGTAGCTACATATATAGAAATACCATATAAATATATAAAATGCATATAAGAGTTATGACCTATAACGTGATCTAGTTTCCCCAAAACTAGCTGATATGAAGTCCCGATAACCAAAAAGTAGCCCTAGATCATTAAGGCATTTATAAATATAGTGCACTCTAGATGTAGGCACACCCTATTATTTTGCACTCTAGATGTAGGCATTAGTATACTCCACAATGCGACTTACTCAACACATTCAATTCTCAACCAGTTCTTCATGTAGTGTCTCATGCATTAGTCTATTGTAAATGTTTAAGTGGTCTTCACTAGCATATGTATTGGTCAGGAACTGGATCAACTACCAAAGACTTTTATTACAATTGATGTCTAGTAGCTAATAAAGCATATCCAAATTTTAAACTCTAGTATGTTACAACTAGCTCAAAGTTTGTCTAGAGATATATGATTCCACATTTATCAAAAAGGAAAAGGTTATGGTCTAAAGGTCGTATCACAATGCATGCAGCATTCAATTCTCACACAGAATTGCATAAGGGATGCAAAAATTATGCAATATGGATGTGATTTTGTGAGCAGATGTGTCCGAAATTTCACCAACCTAAACAAAGAACTTTCTTTAGTGCTTCTCAAAGTTTTCACGAGCGTATGCAACAAATGGTCAAAGGAGGGCCAACCCATACATGGTATTCATTTTGTCAAACAATCAACCTAGCCACCATAAAAATCGAACGAATGGCGTTGAATTAAATGGAGTGATGACATGATACGAAAGGTGTTCATGGAAATGACATGTTCCAAGATAATGCTTCCTCTCTACAAGAAAAAGAAAAATAACAACTGGAAAATAAAAGTGGCGACCAAATTCTGGGGTAAAGAATGTTTGTTCAGGAAGAACATCCCACCCAACTTTGGCAAGGGAAGTTTAGAATTGAGCTAGCGCATTGCTAGAGATTTTTCAGTAGATATTTATGCATATTTCTACAAGAATAATATAAATTTCCGATTAAGAACTCGAATTATCTAATTGCTTGAGGAAAATTTAAACAATAAGAATTTCCAAATTGAGAACTTAAATATCCGATAGGAGAAAATTTAAATTTTTTTACATAGATAGATAGATACATAGTTAGACAAATAGGGTTTAAAAAAGTTGTTTGCCAGCCCAAACACATCACAGGTGGCCACGAACATTAATGGTCAACAATAGAGATTCCGAGTCAACAAACATTTACTTCTAGAACTAGAGCAAAGCTATTTCCGTATATCTTCTCTAATTCTGCTTCAAATTTATCGAAATTTGGCAGATTCATCTCAGAAAATGGGGTGTTCAAGGGAGGATATTTTTCTCGTAATTTCTTTGCTCATCTCAGCCTTTTTCAACTTGGCGTTTCTCCTTTTCATTGAATGGCGCCATTGGAAAACAAACAGAGCTTTAAATTACGAATCAGAAGATGAAGAATTGCAGCAGGATGTACCGGATCTCCCCATTTATTGCTTTAAAAAAGGGGCCCTGTTAATCCAAAGCACTGAATGTAGTGTATGTTTAGAGAAATTCGAAGATGGCGAGAAGCTGAAAATATTGCCCAAATGCAGCCATGCTTTTCATGGCTCTTGCGTAGATAAATGGCTTCAAGAACACAGCACATGTCCTCTGTGCCGTTCTCAAATCCGAATAAATTCTCCTTCTGTGTGTGAAGGCCATATTTTTGCTGCTATAAATGGGGATTTGTTATTCTGATTATAACCGCCAACAAATTTTTTCCTCTGTTCTGCGATTTGGGGCAGCCCAAAACAGAGTAGTTTCTCTGTTCTATAACACGATTTGGGGCAGCGATGGCACAAGGATTTCTCAAACATATTTGATAGCCGGAAATAGCTCTGCATAAGGAGCTTCTTAGATGCCATAGCCACAGGATCTTTCTAGACGCCATAGCCACAGGAAACCCTTTCCATTTGCTTTTCACAAGAAAAACACAGATTTAGCCATATGAAATCTTTCCAGTTGTATTTTTCACAAGAAGAACACAGATTTGGAGGGGCTTCAAAGCGGCCAGGTTTCTTCTAGAAACCTTCTGCTGGCGTGGGTGGGTTCCTTATACTTAAATTATATGAGGACTCTTTTATTAGATTCATTATGGTGTTCCTTATAAGATTATATAAGAACTAGTAATTGTACCTGCTCGCCGGGTATAAATTTAGAACCTTTAATTTCTTTTTCTTTATTCATTTTTTTTTTTTTTCCTAACCCCTTCCCCCTCCCTCTTCCCTTCTTCCCGCTCCCCTTTTTTCTTTCTCTTTTCTTATCACCTTTTTCCTTCCTTTTATGTTTCCCTCTTCCTTCCCATTTTTTCCACCACTCTTTTTCCTTCCTTTTCCCTTTCTCTTCCCTTTTCCTTTTTTTTTCTCTTCCCCGCGTTTACGATTTTTTCTTTTGCTTACCTTTTCATGTGCCGTTTTCTTCGCTTTCCGCCCTTTATCTTGATCACCGTGCCCCTTTTCCCATCTCTTTTCCCATTTCTCTCCCCTTTCCTCACTTTTTTGCTTTCCCTTCTCCTTTTCCGCTTCCTTTTTAAGCTTTTTCTTTGTTCCCTTTTTCCCTTTCCTTTCTTTTCCCCTTCCTTTACATTTTCCGCCCGTTCCCTTTCCGCTTTTAAGTATCTCTTTTCCATTTCCACTTTCTCAACCTTTTTATATGCCTACTTTTCTTCTTTTTCCCATCCTCTTCCCCCCTTTTCCCCTTCCACTTTCCTTTCTTTGTTCTTTTTTCTTTTCCCTTCCCATACTCTTTTCCCTTCTTTTCTATTTCCTCACCCTTTATCTTCCTTTTTTTCTCGTTGCCCTTTTCTCCTTCCTCTTTTTCCTATTCCTTGCTCCACTACCCTTTATGCAATACTATTCTTTTCCCCCACCCTTTTCCTCCTTTTTCCATCCTTTCCCTTTTATTTTCTCGATGCTCTTTTTTTTTTCTTCCTTTTTCTTTTCTTCACCCTTTCTCTCTTCCTTTTCACGCCCTTTTCCTTTTTACTTTTTCTGGATTCCTTTTCCCAAAGTTCTCTTTTTGCCCTTTTCCCCCCCCTCTCTTTTCCTTTTTACTTTTTCCTTTTCCCGTGGACTTTGCAACCTTTTCTTATTTTCCCTTACCTTTTTCTCCTTCTTTTCTCACCCTTTTTACATCTACCCTTCTCAAGCAATTGCCTTTTTCCTTTCCTTTCCCCCCTATTTTATTCTTTTTTTCTATTTCCTTTTATCTTTTCTTTTTCCTTTTCTCCTTCTCTTTCCTTTTTTCCTCTTACCTTTCTTTTTTTATTCCTTTTCCCTTTTCCTTTTCCACTTTCGCCGTTTTTCGTTTTTTTTCCCTTTTCCTTTTCCCTTTTCCATTTCATCGTTTTCCTTTTTCTTCCCCTTTTCGCTTTTCCCCTTTTCCTTTTCCCTTTCATCGTTTTCCTTTTCCCTTTTCCCTTTTCCCTTTCATCGCCGTTTTCCTTTTCCCTTCCCTTTTTCTTTTTCCCTTTTTCCCTTTTCCTTTCATCATTTTTCCTTTTCCCTTCCCCCTTTTTCCTTTTCCCTTTTCCTTTTCCTTTTCCCCTTTCTATCGCTTTTCCCTTTTCCTTCCCCTTTTCCTTTTCCCTTTCCCCTTTTCCCCTTTCATCGTTTTTTCCTTTTCCCCTCCCCTTTTTTCCTTTTCCCTTTTCCCTTTTCCCTTTTCCCTTTTCCCTTTTCCCTTTCATCGTTTTCCTTTTTTTTTCCTTTTCCCTTTTCCTTTTCCTTTTTCCTTTTCCCTTTCATATTGAAGCCATAGTCAAGATAAAATTTTAGTTGAAGACACGCACACATCATCTCCACCATTGGTCAATCAAATCCTCGACCGACCGATTTAGGACTCCATTGAAGACACACGCTAAGCCGTCCATTCCTTTTTTTAGGGAAGATCTGAGCCCTCCATTTTAGGGCTTGGTCCATTACATATTTACTTACGCTAAAACTTTATTATATAAGATTCTGTCTACTATTTCCTTAAGGTCATGAAGTGCGAAAAATGGACCTAGATTCTTGTAACATTTTTGTCAATGACCTAGATTCTCGTAACATTTTTGTCAATGAATGAAACACATATGTCAATGCATCATTGCATCGCATGTTCAATGATCAGTCACATATATTATCACTGCACAAGAAAACAATCTGTAAAAACTGGTACCTTCCTGCACACAAAAGCCTTATTGATCAATCATATGCATTATGATCACACACTAAGGTTTCAGACTTAACACAAATCCAATTCTAATCACTGTAAATGAATCCACAACCAAATGCATCCAAACGCTTGACCAATGCCCTTCCCAAACACATACATTATCATTGCATGTCATATGCATTATGATCCCACAAGTTACAGATCCAATTCAGCCACGAGCATCAAACCATAATAACTTTTTCTTATCTAAATGCCCTATCCCTTATGCAAATTTCAACGTCAATTTCAACATCTGTTTTCAACATCTGAGCCATCTATTTCGCCAATCAACGGACATGATGAAGTTCCACATATAGTTTATGACCGATGGATGAGATAAAATCCCAAAATCCAGAATGGCCTAGCCAATACCACCTCAAATACTACACACAAGAAAAACTAAGCACAAGGGGCAACTCCAACTACATGAAGATGGCTTTATTCAAGTCGTTGATCTTGCACTGCACCTCATATTGAATAAAAAGGGAGTTTGGCCTAAACTAAAGTGGCTCTGTTCTAACCGTCGAACATCTCGATGGTCCAGTCATTGCCACTTCAAATACTGGACCATTGGATAAGGAGGAAACTTTAACTAGACTCTGTTGGCTCAATTTGGGCCGTTGATCTTACATCTTGATGGCCTGAGCGTTGCCACTTCATAATACTAGAACACTGAATTGTATATATACAAGAGACAAGAGATATATTGGCAACCACATCACAAATTATTCATGAAATAAATCAATAACTTGCATATATATTGCCAGTCATGCATCGCAAATTTAGGCTCATGAAAGTTTGTGTTTCTTCATCTGTTCCATATGTGAGTCCCAGGTGAAACTCTGTTTTTTCTGTTGTGCTCTTGATTGGGTCCCATAGGCTTATTGGTCTTCGTGGATGATAAAAATCAATCCAAATAGATTCAATTTATTTACCTCCCTAGTTGATGAGTCTATCTTTATTTTCTTTAAGGTCTTAAAGATGACTATAAGCCTTGAATCCTTGACCTCGGCGATGCACCTATCGCAATTTCATAAAATTATAAGAATTTAAGAAGATTCTTAGAATTCGATCACATTGGCTCTCGACTAGGAAAGTCAACGACATTAATTATTATAATATTGTAAAAACAAATAGGAATTTCCTTGCACCTTCCTATAACATTTCAACGATTGAGATTCTTGTCCTTTTTTTCTAATCAACGGATAAGATCTTTTGCCCTAATTTTGATGCCTATGGATGATGGCGCCATTTGATTCCTTTTTTCAAATCGAGGGTAAAAAAGGATGTTAGAATTAGGATACATGATATGACATGGACACATCAATATACCTTTAAATATATAGTGATAAAATCGGTTAAGAGTTGCAACATGTACAGAGTCTTCAAACCATCAGCATTGGGAATGCATTGCAAACAGAACTAGATGTTACAACTTCCAACAACCAGATGTCCTCCTTCAAACTAATCTCTTCTCTTACCAAAAGACATCCACCCAGTTTGCTTTTCTTTTTCCTTGGTATCCGATCTAATCTCTCCCATCTACCCTTTGCCTCAAGCCTTCCCTACTGCTAGGTTTTTTCCCTTCTACGATGTACTCCATAGGTATACTAGTTTCAAAAAAGTGCTTTGTGGTTTCAAGACGATCAAAATGTTTCAAAATTTGCAATTCAAAGATGCTCAAGCAACATGTGCAAGAGATCTTAAGTAAGTGACATAAAGAACCGGACAATTGTTATTACATATGTACCAAAACTTAAAAACAAAAGATAAAATGCAAAAAATGAACTTCAAAGTAAATCATAGTATGACATGATTGATAGATGGATGGATGGATGGATGTATGGATGGACTAAGGGCACCTAAGCCCCAAGAAGAACAACCTTGTAGCCTAAATAGTTACAATGAAAAGAACTAAATAACAAAATATAAAGTAGAGAAGGGCCACTGATTTCAAATAATAGCTTGTCCTCCATGGTTTACTACTAGTTCCTCTCTCACAAGCTTCTCGAACCCGGCACAGTTCCTCTCGCTATATGCAAAACTGCATTGAGGTTAGATCCTCTTGGATGTAAAAGGTGGTGCCTTTGAGGTGATGGCCATGGCACAATACATTAGCTTAGAAATGGCAACCCAAAACTGTAAGGTGTCGAGGGCGATCTGTTCGGGCTACTCCAATTCAATATGCAGAGATGAAGCCATCCGCTTGTATGTGCATCACCTAAGTAAAACAAAATGTGCCTCCTCATTTGTAGCAGGGCAATCACTCATTTCTGCAAGACCAATAATATAAAGGTTGAGGGCACGTGTCTCCTGATTGTTATCTGGCAACAAATCCACCTCAGAGGTCCGAGTCCCGACAGGTCTAGTGTGCAACATTTTCTTGTTTGAGGTCTGTATGGGCATCTTTATCGGGTCTACAGTAGCTGATGGAGAGTGTATAGACATATGACTCATGCACTATTATTGAGCACTAATATGATTCTTTGATACCAACTCTAGCTCCAAAAGCTATATCCACCTTTCTAAGTTTAAATGCATGGATGTTGATATGGTCTGTGGGGTATGGGATAAAGCCCTGGAAAGGTTGGGGCCATTGAATAATGATTTCCTTATCTTCTCTTTTGGGGAGTTGGTTAAGGCTATTGAGGATAGTCCTTATCAATTGGTATTAGAGCCAAAGTTTGATTACTTGTGGTGACATAGAGGGATCTCACATGCTTGAGAGGAAGATCCCAAGAGCAGGAGGAGTTGATATGGTTTGTGCAGTATGGGATAAAGCCTTGGAAAGGTTGGGGCCCATTGGATAACGATTTCCTTGAAGGATACGCTTTTTCAGGGAGTTGGTTAAGGCTATTAAGGGTAGTGCTTATCAATATGATTTGGGAGCTCATGGGGACCTATTTCATTGAAGGATACACCCTTTTGGGGAGTTGGTTATGGCTATTAAGGCTAGTGCTTATCAATATGGTTTGGGAGCCCATGGGGACCATTTAGTAAATCTTGGTGAGTTGGTTGGGGCAAGGGCTGCAAGTGGCAGGAACTGTATCGATGCATTTAAGGTATCCAAAATTGTAGCTATATTTGGCTTAGCTGGTGCTGAGGAAGGGGCTTGTGTTGTATCTGCAACTGGGGAAGGGGCTTTTAATGTATCTGGCTCGGCCACTGGGGAAGGGGCTCACTGTATGGGAACCAAGGTGGCTACTGGAGAAGGGGCTTATGATTGTTGCGAAAGAACAGAATTCTGGAAACAAAAAAGGGACACTGTGATGAATGAGTATATGATAGGATTGAAGACCTTTCCAGGGTCTGTTGGCTTACCTGGCTTGGCCTCCATAGGCATTTCTACCATGTCTTTGGTTTTACAGGTCATGGCAAATGCATGTGCTAGCTGCCATATCGAATAAGTGAATCAAACACTACGACTCGTTATTGAATCAGTGAATCAAAACCCTACAACAGATACCCTATGCTAGAATTCTTCTTGGACTGAACTAGTGAACCAAAAGAAAAAACTTAACCTTAGCCTATAATTTGCTATTGTCCCTGGTGCTAAAACGAACTCTTGACGTAGCACGTTATCTCATCACCCAACCACGAGCCCTCAACCAAGGCACAACTGCCCATGAGTTCTCTCCCAAGCAACTACGTTGTATGCATGCCCCTTTGGTCCTCCTTTGGACCAAACCCTCCTTTGGACAAAGGCCCAAAGGTCCACATGGTCTAAAAGAGCCCAAGGCCTTTTGCCACATCATTGGCATATATCATTCCCCCCTTCTTGACATTGCAGCAATCCTCTGCTACAAAAAGGTGTTTAAATACTTTTAGCCGTCCGAGCATAATCCTTCCTTGGCCCTCGCTTAGGCCGGCTAGTAGAAACCTGTCCTTGGACATCTTCTTGTCCCTCTGCTTCTTTTGCTTTCCGATCTTTATATTCCTAACGAGTATCCGGATAAGCTTCTAAAAATTGCCATGTACCCATGAAGCGTCATCCAAAGTTCTGTGAGCAAACTTTACCAAATACTATCTTGAACCACTAGTGGATTTATCCGCCAAAATTTTTTCCGGTTATAGAACTTTGGAATCATCAATCATATCTGGCTCATTTAACCTCCCAATTTGAGGTAACTCTTTACCATGATAAGCCTTTAGGAATGACACATTCACTATCATGCATTTCCCAACCTTGAGGCAATCTTAATTGATATGCATTCTCATTGACCACTTTAATAACTTGAAATAGTCCATGAAAACGGGGTGCCAACTTAAGATCCTTCTTGCACGCATGTTTCTTAAAGTGGCCTTTATGGATCCTCATCCATACCCAATCTCCTTTCTTGAAAACTATTGGTTGCCGCAACATAGATGATTTATTTACAAAAGACGCCTGAGCATTTCGAATACGAGCTTGAAGCAAGTCTATGAGATCCTTATGCTCAATAACCAAATCATCAGCAGCTGGAACATCCTCACACACTCAAAAGAGTGGCTCCCATATAGGCTGACCATAGACTGCCTGAAAAGGGGTCATCTTTATGGTAGACTGATAGGTGTTATTATACACAAATTAAGCAATTGGCAAATACTCTTCCCATTGACCTTGATGTTCATTGACAAACCCCCTTAAGATGGAGCAAATAACTTTATTTACTATCTCGGATTGTCCATCAGTTTTGGGTACAATAACCTTAGGCAACCCATGTAGCCTAAATATCTCTTTGATAAAGAGCGTAGCCACACTATAAGTTGTCAACTTATCCAAACAAGGAATAAAATGTGCATGTTTAGTTAAACAATCAACAACTGTCCAAATGACAGTACTTCGCTTCCAGAATCGGCAAGGATAAAGGAACACCAGGTTTCTTGTTCGCTTTCCTTATCCGTTGGCAAGTGACAAAATGACAGTATGAACCAAGACATCTCTCCGCAATCCAGGCCAAATAAAGTATGGTTTAAGCTTTGCCAAAGTCGCCCTCACGCCACGATGACCCCCAGTAGGTGCATCATGGACCTCTCTAAGAATAAGTGATCTAAAGTCACGAACAATGAATAGCTTTGGACCTTTATATACCATTAACGATCTTATATCCATATGCATTGCCATTTTGAGCCAATAACCAAATATCCTTATAATCATGGTCAGTGGCATACAACGACTTCATTTCCTCCAAATGATTGGATTCTGCTATTGAAAGAGAACAAACTGCATAATGCCGACTTAAAGCATCCGCCACAACATTCTCTTTATCGGGACGATAGTCCACTGAGAAATCATATTGCTGCATAAAAGCAACCTATTTCAATTGTTTTTTCGATAATCTTTGTTGTGAAACAATATGCCTAATACTTTGGTGGTCAGTCAAAATATGAACCGTCGACCCTAAAAGATAGTGTCGCCACACTTTCAATGCATGAATGACAGCCAGAAATTCTTTATTATAAACACATGAATGGCAGCCAAAAATTCTTTATCATAAACACTATATTTACTTTCTGTATCAGAAAACTTTCGTCTTTTATAAGCAATAGGATGACCATCCTGCATCAAAACTGCGCCCAAAGCCATACCACTTGCATCAACACATAACAAGTAAGATAAACCAAACTTTGGCAAATGCAGAACAGGAGGATTAACCATGGCATCCTTTAAAACTTGGAAAGTGAACTGATGATTATGATTCCATTGGAAAGGAACATCTTTTCGTAGCAACAAATATAGATCTGAAGCTAAACGAGCAAAATTTTGTACAAACTTCCTATAATAACTACATAAGCCTAAAAAGGAACGTAATGCAACAACCGAAGTAGGTACTGGCCAATCCACAATTGCTCGTACCTTACTGGAATCCACTTTAAGACCTTCAGTGCAAACAATATGACCCAAATATTCAATTTTCGATTGGAAAAACATACTTTCCTAGGATTAAGAGTAATAGACTCCTCTCTTAACCGATAGAAAACCTCCCGCAATTGCAAATAATGGCCTTCCTCGGACTTACTAAAAACTAATATGTCATCAAAGGAAACGACAACATAAGCGCCATGCACATCTTCAAATATTCGCCCCATTAGCCTCACAAAAGAAGCTGGCGCATTTGTAAGTCCAAATGGCATGACTAAAAACTCAATGTCCAAAGGTTGTCCGAAACGCAGTCTTATGTACATCTTCAGGCGCAACCTTAAGTTACCAATACCCTAACTTAAGATCAAGATGGTTAAAAACTGTGGTGCCTTGGAGTTGATCAAATAAATCATCCGGCCTTGGTATAAGAAACCTATTTTTTATGGTTATCTTATTCAAAGCACCATAATCTATACACATGCACCAGGAATTATCTTTTTTCTTAACCAACATGACAGGAGCACCAAAAGGGGTTAGATGTTTGGGCTAGATGCTAAGGATGTTGCTGATGCCAGAGTCGAAGCTATGGGCATTCAGGAGGCGGTGAGACAAAATTTGTCCGTATTATCCAAAATTCTATGACAAAGATTAAATAAGAAGAGATACATCTATTTATCGATATATCTACGTTGCCTCTCATAGATTAACGAAGGAATTGATTTTGATCATCCATAGACATTAATGATGGTTTATGAGACCAACCTCCACCCAGCAAGATTATCACGCCTGAGCAGGATTATCGGCACCCACAACAGGATTATCACCTCCACACCAAGATTATCAGCACCAACAGTTGGAACCAAAGCAAATCCAGGGATTCTAAATTGGGTTGGAGCTGATTCCGGTCCGTCATAGGGTTGAAACCAACGGTGGAGATGAACCGGATCACAAATCCTGCTGGTTAAGAGCAAGGGCTAGATAATGTCCTCTGATGAGGCATTATGGCTCAGTATGGCCAGGAAATGCCGAGGCCGTACGACAGTACGACCGAGGCATCTGCCACGTGGCCATCGAGGTCATTTTGGATGGGCCATAATGCCTTATCAGAGGACGTTATCAGCCTTAACATTCTGGACCGAGGCATTTGGGAAGAAAACAAAGCCCTTTGTTAGTTGTTTAAGTTGTGGGAGCACTTCTTCTATAAATCCAAGTGTCCCAGCAATCTACAATGTATCAGGTAAGAAATGATGTACATTGGAGTGCTTTCTTCTAACATTTCTCACGAAATAGTGGATATGAACTCCGATTTCTGTTTCTTAAACATTGTTTCAGCGCCAGAATGATTGGTAGATTCTGAAAGTAAAAGCAAAGCCTAAGGCTACAAATCAGCGTTTAGAGAAGGCAAACCGGAACTGAGGCTACTGCTCAGTGCAAGGCAGACCTGCATAAGATATAACTACAGAAAATTGTCGATTTAGAAGCCCTGTAGAAGAAGGAAGTTAGATTAAGAAGCTTGTCGATTAAGAAGCCTTATAGAAGCTCTGTAGATCTGTCTGGCTATGGATTGCCAGAGAAGAAGGGGCAGCGGAGAAGCAGGGGAGCCAGAGAATGTGAGGCAAGCATGCACGTGGCAACATCTGTCATATTATGGCCATAACATATTGTAATTTCATACCATTCATAACAAAACAGAAGAAAAATGTTACAGGATATAGCAAGCCTATAACATGCAGCGGAGATTTAAACCTGGGCCTAAATGATGAGGCCCAGGACATTAAGGTAAGATCATGGCTATGCAGAATTAGAAAAACACAACCTTGGCAATAAAATCTTATTTATGTATGAACAAAGTACTACCAATGGAGGTGGACAAAAATGGGTCTATTAATCAAGAACCTTCATGCTACAGAATGCAAGTACCTTTATGATTGGAGGCGCCTATGACTTTGAAATATGAAATACGATTTTGCCTAAGGTTTTGAGGGAATATCGAATCTCTATACGGCTTTGCCTAAGATTTTAGAATATGAAATACGGGGTCTTGAACCTCTACCAAAATAATTCAATGTCCTAATAAGACTACTTTAACCAATGTACCCAGTGAGCTAATGTGATTATTTTTTATCTTGAATATATATATTTTTTTTTATAACAATCCATTCAATTGTTTTAGGGAGATATTCCAGATGTCTCTTTACTTAATTGATTAACCTTTGAAGAGCTATTATAATTCAATTCCTGCCATGATATGAAAAAGGCCTCTAAGATCTAAATCTCTTGGAAAAAGGTGTGATACCAATGTTTTTTGCAGAAACATGAGCTAGTCTCCAACTCAATCAATACCAATGTGGCCTTGTATTTCTCTAAGGGCACAAGTTTATATTATCTTCTTTTTATTTTGGAATAGTGTTGGTATTTGCGCCAGGAACGCCGCATGTAACGCCGCATGCGGGGTTCCCTTTCTCTTGCGGTACTTTTTCCGGTGAGTCTGGTCTTCCTTTGTTTCAAATTCCAAAGGGAAGGGAGCGGTATAGTGCGGGCGGTGATGGCCCTGGCCCATGCTTCTCTGCCTGAAATGATCTTTTTACGTTGGTGAGCCACTATTTTTTTCCTCGGCCCCATTTGAGTAACCTTTTTCGCGCTTCCTTTTCGTCTACATCTGCGTTCATCTAGGTTCTGCGTTCAACTAGGAAAATGTTGGACGAAAACAATAGCTTTACCATCCCAGTGCCGTCTCTGAAAAAAGCTTTGGCGTTATTGGAGCTTCATAGCTGAAGGGCAGGTTGCCATGACTCATTGCAGCAATGGAAAGACATCTGGAATTCCTGCATAGACTTTTTAAGGTTAGTCTTCAATCTTCAAATATTTCAACAGTTTGAACGTTGGCGAGCTGCACAATTATGAAACCTCGGGCAGTAGTTCTGTAGGTCATCTCCTCTAATGCTTTCTTCCTATTTTTGTCATGTTGAGAGATGGTAAGATGGTAAGCTTCGGCCTCTCATAGCTGAGTATTTGTATGCTAGATGTCTTTGTTTGATTAGGCACATGTATGAGCATTAAACAATGCTCATGCATTAGATCATTGCACATCTGTGTCACATGGATTCTTCAGATAAAGGAAGAGTTTGAAACTACATTTTCAACCTTCAGAATGCTGACAGTTTCTATTTGGGTTTAGCTATGGATTTCATGTCCATGAAGAAAATATGGTTGCAAGCTCTGAAAAAGATATGAAGCATCGAAATAGACTGATGTAGAACTAGAACCTCCTCTCTGACGGGGTATTGTGCACCTCCTTATATCCTGCTCTATTCTTGCAAGTAATTGTGGGCCACTTTTGTTAGTGGAATATGCTGGTGTATCACCGAGGATGCAGGAGTTTGTTCACTTAGTTTATGCTTTGGTCCTTTAGGCAAGCATGGTCCTTCGAATATTTTCTTCTAAAAAGGTACATTTTAAATTTTAAGATGGCACCACGTCTTTTTATTGTACTTATTACCTATAAGATGGCATGCATGTGCAACTGTATGCTAGAGTAAGTTTTATCTATCTCAATTACAGATTTGTGCCTCGGAATTTTGTTATTTCATTTTTCTTTGTGAATATGTGTGTCTTTTAGCTTCGTTATAATCGGACGTCAAGATAATAATGTTCAATCCTTAAAGGACGAAAATAGTTTCTATTGTAGTATTATTGTAGCCATAGCAGGTATTGCATGTATTGCATTCAGATCGGCAGTTGGCCAGCTTAATGGTGGAATCTGATCATGAAAGTCTTGACAGAAGTGCCTCTGTCATTTCTCATCTTGCCCATCTCACATGTACGACTAATTGTGAAATCAGAAGGTCAAGATGATATGCCAAGGATGCTGCTGTGAGCCTAACTACATGTGGAACCAAAATTTTAGTTGCACCACAATTCTAAGATGTTACAATGGCAACAGATCCAGCAATACGGAGATGCAGCAAGTTTAGTTGATCGAGTCATCAGTAGAGTAAGTTCTTATTTTTATGTTTATTACCAACTTTTGAAAATTAAAGAACCTTTAGACCAGATACACTGTATTTCATAATGTTATTCTTCATCTGTTGTTTGCTCTTCATAGCCCTTATATTGTCAAGGTTTTCATCATTAAAGGCATATGGAAAAAGAATACCTTCTAGAATATCTTTGTGCTTATTATTGTTAGCACTACTATTTGGCTTCTACATTTTATGGAACATAAGAGTCAATTATGATCAGGCTCCTTTCACTAAAGTAGGCAGAATTCATTAAATTTGCTAGAATGTGAAGACCAATCTGCTGCTGCTACCCTTAAAATGTTTCGGGATAGGAAACCCATCAATGGATGTGCCTTTGTAATGTTTTTTTTTGTAACATTTCAAGGTTTCAATACTGTAACTTCTGGAATTAAAAAGTATTTGCCACGGATTCACCACCTGAAGGAACCATTTGTTCTCCATCAAGGTTTGTTCACTATCGAAGTGTTTTTGATGTTTCTATTTTGATCTATAGCTTGCGTTCTAATCTTATGACTTTTTAGTGTGTTTAGTATCTTAAATGCAAGAGATTCATTGTATGTATTTAAGTGCAAGAATGATTTTCTTATGAGGGCATGTTCTTTAATCTTTTGATTGCTGCAATTATGTGACATAATTGATGCGATGTTGCGCAATGTTCTTGCATGTGAAGTATAATGGCTTCATATTCTAAAGGCCTTGATTGTGCTGCAGGTTAAGGTTTGTTGCCACAGTGATAATCAGTGGCCCCATTTTCAGGTATGCAACTAATTCTTGAGTGTGCATGTGGAAAAAACTTAAATATTTGATGTAGTTTGTATGTAGTTTGTAGACATATACCAAAAGTGGTCTCTATGCAGAAGCAACCTTAGCCTTATGAGGAATGCATTGGGTTGAATTTCCATCTAATGTGCGCATCTTTAACTCGCTTATGGAAGCCGACAGAAAGGGCGCCTTTCCTTATCTTCTCTGCTTACAGATTTTCTAACTAAAAAGTTACATGATATTTAGGGAGATTCTTGATGAGAAATCAAACTTGCGGCCTGAACATCTTTTGAACAAAGCCTAAATTATTTGAGTAATATTTTTCCTTAGCATCGCATTTCACTCCTTTGTAGTTCGTCCTAGGTCTGGTTTTGCCATCATTGTTCATAATCTCCCTTGACAAATCATGCTTTTTGATGGTGTATTTCTGTTGCTTAACTAGATTTTCTAAACTTTTTGACAGTCCAATGACAATTGTTAAATTGTTTGATGCCCTCATTATCACCGACCATCCTAATTTACATTTTATAGCAATTTACATAGTACTAATACGACATCTACACATATTTCCATGAGCTATTGTAAAATAAGTAAATTTACGGTGGACACAATTGTGATTTAGAACAAAAAAAAAGTCAATTAGGACAAAGGAATATAACTTTAGAGACTCATGATTTTGTAGCAATACTAAATGAGAAAAAGCAACACCTTAGCAATTGGGATGATCAAACTACAAAACACAAAAAGAAAAAAATAGCTAATCATAAGATTGCAACATTGAGCATTGGCAATGCTGTGATTTTAAAATTTGAATTGCACATTGCAATTTCGGGATCATTTTTGGGTTGCCCCTAGGGGGCAAACCCTCGTTTATGTGGGTATGTGGGCATATCCAGTATATCTTGCGATATGCCTAGCATATCTTGGCGGATCGCTAAAAACCGGCCGGTGCCCGTGGTGCTAGGGTCATCCGACCATTCCTTCACAAAGGCAACGGCTATGGCTATGGGGCAAACCCTCGCTTATGTGGGTATGTGGGCATATCCGGTATATGCCTAAGATATGCCTAGCATATATTGGTGATCTGCTAAAAACCTGGCCGGTGCCTCGTAAGTGCTAGGTCATCCGGCCCCCATTCCTTCACAGCCCGGCTATGGCTATGGCACACCTTGTTTATTTTTATGCCCTGTTTTCTCTAAGTTTTTGCCCGTTCATCCTCGTTTTTGCGGATTTCGCTCATCGCCATAGCCACTCTTTGGAGCTTCTTTTCCTGGTAGTATGAAGCAACGGCAAAGAATTTTCAAATGCCGTCGGGCCATTCCTAGGCTCTTACCAACAATTAGAGTATAGGCTGGCTATGGATTGAGCAAGAAGTTCTACGGCCATTGGAAATGGGATTCTCCCTATAATCTAGAAATTGTGAACAAAGAAAATGCTATCGTGGCATTCTTTCCTTCTTTTTTCATTCTCGTTCCTTTGGGAGATCCTTGCTTGCACGCAACTCACTAGCATATGCATCCTCAATTCTTTCAACCTTGTACTTATGTTCTGCAAAATCCATTGGATCTGAACTTATTTGTTAAACTCCAAATCCAAGCTGCAGGCCAGCAGTTCGTTGACTCAAATTCTGATCACAGAACCACTTTGTAGTCAAAATTGCAGAACGGATCTATGCAAAAACCTAGGCTGCATTGTCGGCTCCAAGTTGTTAATAAGCTTTACAACTAAGATTTGGCTCGTGCCTCCTCAGAGGAGAGAAGCTTTGGAGCATGGGATATGTCAGCACTATGGATAGGTATTGTGGTGGGGTTGCCATCTTATTATTTGGCTGGAAGTTTGGTTGAAATAGGCATGTCATGGTGGCAAGGATTAGCACCTGTTGTTGCTGGAAATATTATCACAGCTTTGATCTGTTCTATGCTTGGTCATGCTGGAACCAAGTATGGCATTCCATTTTCTGTTCTTGCAAGGGCACCTTTTGGGGTATTAGGTGCACATATTCCTGTCATGCTTAGGGCATTGATTGCATGTGGTTGGTTTGGAATTGAGACATGGAATGGTGGTCACGCTAATCTTCACGCTTCTTAACAGCTTGGTTTGGCTTAATTAACTGGAAACATTATACCTTGGCTTGGCACATCTCCTGTTGAATTATGTTGCTTCATCTTCTTTTGGATTTTACAGGTTGTAGTGATCCACAATGGCATGGAAAGCATCCAAAGCTTTCGAGCAATATTAGCTCCCATTTTAATCATTCTATCTCGCTGACTTCTTATTTGGGCATACATTAAAGGCGGGTGGATTTGGGCCCCATGTTATCTGCGCCTTCCATATTTGGTCCGGGAGGGACAAAGCAGGCCAATTTCGGGCGAAGCTTTCTTCCCAAAGACTACTTTGCTAATGTTGCCTTCTAGCGTTATTAAGTCTCAATATTGGGTTAGTTTTCATTTGCCTTATAATTTTATTGTGATTCTAGCTGAGTATTTTACCATTTGAAAAAAGCATTTAAAGTATGATTCGAGGTTGCAATCCCTCTTCTGCTGATTTCACACAAAGTATTCTGAAAAGTCGGCCGACGATTCTTGGCCATTTAGGATTTTGCCAATATACATGGGAACATTTGTTTTTGTTGGATCGGGCAAGAACCTCCAGGGTGAGGTAATATTTGGAAAGTTTCTGTCAAATCCGGTAGATGTTCTTGGCAAAATTGGGGTATTTGTCCCAACTTTAGTAGCCTTACTTGGCGTAATATTGGCTACATTGACAACTAACATTCTTTGCGAATGTTGTGGCCTCCCGCCAATGCCCGGTAAGTTGGAAGCCCAAAGTTTTTCTTACGAATGGGAGCAATGACTACAGCAGCTTTTTGGTCTCCTCTTTCCGCCATGGAGACTTATGCAATCTAGTGAAAGTTTCATTAACACATGGCTTGTAGGATATGCTGCGACCGCTAGCTCCTTTTTTTGGGGAATTTTTCTTGTAGACTATTATGCTATAAGGAAGACCTATATCGATTTAAATAACTTATATTCCATGAGCAAGTCTGATCCTTATGGTATACAAATGGAGTTAATGTTCTTGCTATTGTTGCACTTATTGCCGGAATTCTTCCCAACATTCGAGGTTTTATGCATCCCGTTGGATTACTTAGCTCGCACCATCGGTGGCATTGGTGATATATGATATGGTTTGCTGGTTCTCTAATACTTCTTTGTCACTTAACGGGTTGCTATCACTAACTGCGAAAGGGAACAATGTAAGATGCCGTAAACGGCGTCGGATTTGTTACTTCAATAACAACTGCATAACAGCTATGCTTCTTTCAAACCAGGATCGTCCTTCCTATGTGCCATACATCCCTGTCATTCTCGATAGTATATTCATTATGTTCACACATTCTAACAGATAGGACACCACGAATATATACATCGTTTCATGTGAGCCCTAACAAAGGCAATAAAGAGAACTATTTGAAACAGGTAATAAAAAGTTTGTATGGCACTTGATCTTTTTCCTTGAGTGAAAGAAATTTCCTTTCCCAATTGCGTGACCTTCAGAGTTGAGTGTAGGCACAACCCCATTTAAGACAAACGTTCGAGAGATCTTTGTCCCGAGATCTCGAGCCGAGGATTGATTAAAACAAACAGCCCCATAAAATGCACCGTCTGTAGTTTGTTATAAACTAAGCGGATGTTATGTTTAGAGTTTTAGAACAAAGAAAGAAGATAGGGGAAATTGGAAAGCATTCCTACAATGAAGCGGCAAATGATAATGTCGAATAGAAGCACACTGTTTGCCACAATGGAAGATATACCCACAATTGAAGTTGGTTAAAATAAAAAGTGGCACCTTTAGATGAACCTTTGCAATCTAATTTATCAAAGAGCAAGAAGGGTCATGGTTTTACACAGAAAGATCAAGCAATATTAGAGTGTTTGACATGTTTGATGCAATTGCTTCAACAACAAACAACTCTTCAAAGCTCCAAAGCGTTCTCGATTCTAAGCGAAGCCAATATCGAATGGGTGATAAACATAATAAAAAGTAAGTTTTTTACTTGTAGAGAGGGAGTATATTCTCATGTGAATAAAAGTAGTAGTAAATGTTTGTTTAATAGAAACAAGGATATAAACAAATGTCATATCGTGACTTTTTTCAAATGCTTTATTTGCGATCAGCGGGAGTCCATGAGCAAATAACAGGATAAGATGGTCATCTAAATAATTGGATGTGCTTAAAGCTGTGAGGATTGAAAGAGCATGAATTTGGTTGCCGCGACCTTTTTTTGGATATAGACCACAAACCCAATAACCAAGCAAAGAGATGAAATTTTAACCTAGCAAGCAACCCAATGAGTTTAATCGTGTAATATGCTAGAATGGGGATTTCTCAATTCTTCACTTCCTGCATTCGATTGACATAAGGACATTTTCTTTGTTATTAGTTTGACATTTAGTATTAGTTTGAGGGCTGATCCGTGCAATGATTGTAAGCTAACTCAAGCTTATACCTTACTGGAGTAAAATATGATCCTCTAATAATCATGAAAATACATAAATAAATAACAAAGTTTATAATTTCAATTGCAGCTGCATCTGCTCAATAATCACCCTTGATTTGGGGTTTTTGTCGTAGTATCGGGGTTTTGTATTTCTAGGAATGCCACGTGGTAAGGCATGGTTGGCTGATGCGTGTGAATTGTAACCAACTTGCATTTATGTTATATGCTCTGCCATATGGTGTTCTTTCATTATAAAATAACAAGGTGCTGTCGGGATTTTGTTATATGCTTTGCCATATAGTTCGGGCAACCCCAGGCGACTGTTATGTTTGCTGAATATGATTTGAATATATTTAATGAATGACGTAGATTAGTGTGGAGGAAGGAATAAGAGGAGGATATGCTAATTGGATGGTCAGAGATAGTAGTAAAATAAAAAGATGTCGCTTTTGCAATTTGTTTTCAAACGTAGCTCATGCCAGTTTGTTCGTGCTCAGCATCTCATGCAAATTTTGGGTTTGGGACCGGACCAGACAAAGATAAGCAGAATCTGAATGTCATCATATCTTGGGACAACTCTGAAGGGTGTGGCATTCGTCTTCCACAGCTCCAACCTATATCACATGCAAGCTATGAGAATAAGCAATGAGTTTATGCTTAAAGCAATTGTTTGTTAAGAATTTTGAACGTGGAGCAATTATTGACAAATATTAACAAATAATTCTCCATTGAAGCAAATATATATTTTTTTTTGAAAATCACTCCTCCGCCCATAATCATTTTGCGGGAAGGACTGAAACGGTCCCCAGGGTCTGAAAAAAAGCTTCGTCGCCCAAAATTAATTCCGGTGCCAAAATCACGCTTTTGACCGGAAAATGGAGTGTTACCGGCCGCCGGAAAAAAGAGGACACCCACACCCAAAAACATTTTAAATAAGTAGATATATTTTTTTTTGAAGGATATGAGACTCTTTTTATTGACAAGAATAAAGGGCAATACACAATCTGGGAATAAAACCCTAGTGGATAGGCTGACCCAACTAGGCATAAACACCCGTCTATGCATAAGAGAAACACCGTAAATACGTCTGCCAAGTTCTCTTTTTTTTATCATCAGTTAGAGATGAGCAATGATAAGCTTTAGTGATCTTCTGCTGAGCACAATGAAGAAGCTACTGATCAGAGATGTGTGCACCTTGGAAAATACACAAACGTGGCCTCTGTTAGATAGATCACAAAATCCAACTAGAAGCAAGATGAAATGCCCGCTTATGCAAGTTAGGCTAAACAGGGGGATAAAGTGCAAGTAGTGTTGAGAATAGGTAGAGGAGGACAACAAACAAGATCTTTCACCAAACCAAGACATTTTCTCCTTTATTCACATCCAATATATATACAATGAATAAATCTTAATGCACATGCATACTATACAAGTGTTGTGCATGCAATCACATGCGTGCATGCGCATGTGCATGTACATGCATGCAATGTTTATCATATTCTACAAATCCAATATTCAATATTCTAACACTCCCCCTCATGCCAACTCTTGAACTCCCAAAATATGGCGTAATTCTTCAAAACGAGCACGCCGCAATGGTTTGGTAAATATATCTGCAACACGTGTTTCAAAAGATGCATTACAAACTCCAACTTAATCTTTCGCTTCTTTACTACTTGACGTATAAAATGATGTCGTATAGCAATATGCTTTGTTCTATAGTGGTACACAGGATTCTTCGCTATAGCAATACAACTTTGATTGTCGCACAATATTTTTGTTGGTTCTAATTCAAGAACCAACAAATAGTCTACAAGAAATAAGCTCCATAAGTCCTTATTTTTAATTCTCAATGAGTGCCCGAAAAATTTTGAGGACAACTCGTTGAAATTGGAAAAAACTCCCAGTATATATTTCTACAAAGCAAAACATTCCCAGTAGGATCCCACAGTCATTAGGCTCATAAGTGCATTAACTCAAATTTAAGAATCTATAGGCGATGCTGAAGTCATGGGTGAAAAGCTTTTGAAAAAAAGTATAGACGGAAATCTGCCAGAGTTCATTGCACCAAATGTATGTCCAACTCTTTTGTCTGTATTGAATTCTTTGAATTGTACCTCGTGTATTTTAATTTTTTAACAGCAGAAACAGAAAAACAACATAAGACATACCAATGGGATTATTTTAGAAAAATTACTAGATAAGATTATTTATTTATGGACTTCTTTGCATTCTTTAACAAACAATTGAGGATCTACATAAGGTTGGATGCTCATTGGTAGAAGAACAGAGAATCGTCATGAAAATGCGCCTTTCAGATGAATACATGAAGAAGCAAGTTGGGCCTGTGGTGCTTTATCCCTCTTAATGTAGTAAGGTTCCAAGTTTCGAACTCCAGCCAAATGAAAGCAGAATCTTGTTATACAAACAAAATGGCAGAACTTTGACCCAATAGCCACCTAGGCACCAACAAATTTTGATGCATGCCACCTAGGCACCAACATGCCAAGGTGGCTCAAACATGCCACGTGGGCTCCAACATGCCAAGGTGGCTCAAACATGCCACGTGGCTCCCAACATGCCACCTAGGCTCCAACATGCCAAGGTGGCTAAAACATGCCAAGGTGGCTCAAACATTCCACCTAGGCTCAAACATGCCAAGGTGGCTCAAACATACCACTAATTCTTCAATTCTTCACTTCCCTGTTCGATTGACATAAGGACATTTTCTTTGTTATTAGTTTGACATTTAGTATTAGTTTGAGGGCTGATCCGTGCAATGATTGTAAGCTAACTCAAGCTTATACCTTACTGGAGTAAAATATGATCCTCTAATAATCATGAAAATACATAAATAAATAACAAAGTTTATAATTTCAATTGCAGCTGCATCTGCTCAATTGGGGTATTTGTCCCAACTTTAGTAGCCTTACTTGGCGTAATATTGGCTACATTGACAACTAACATTGCTGCGAATGTTGTGGCCTCTGCCAATGCCCTGGTAAGTTGGAAGCCCAAAGTTTTTTCTTACAGAATGGGAGCAATGACTACAGCAGCTTTTGGTCTCCTCTTTCTGCCATGGAGACTTATGCAATCTAGTGAAAGTTTCATTAACACATGGTTTGCAGGGATATTATCACTTGACCGCTAGCTCCTTTGCTGGAATTTTTCTTGTAGACTATTATGCTATAAGGAAGACCTATATCGATTTAAGTAGCTTATATTCCATGAGCAAGTCTGATCCTTATTGGTATACAAATGGAGTTAATGTTCTTGCTATTGTTGCACTTATTGCTGGAATTCTTCCCAACATTCCGTGTTTTATGCATCTGTTGGATTACTTAGCTCGCACCATCGGTGGCATTGGTGATATATGATAACGCATGGTTTCTTTGGTTCTCTAATAGTTGCGGCGTCACTTATCGGTCGCTATCACTAACACAGGGAACAATGTAAGATGCCGTAAACCGACGTCCGTTGTTACTTCAATAGCAACCTATGCATTTATGCTTCTTTCAAACCAGATCGTTCCTTCCTATGTGCCATACATCCTGTCATTCGATAGTATATTCATTATGTTCACACATTCTAATGATAGGACACCTGAATATATACATCGTTTCATGTGAGCTCACCAAAGGCAATAAAGAGAACTATTTGAAAGCAGTGTAATAAAAGTTTGTATGGCACTTGATCTTTCCTTGAGTGAAAGAAATTTCCTTTCCCAATTGTGCGGTGACCTTGAGTTGAGTGTAGGCACAACCCCATTTAAGACAAACAGTTCAGAGATGCGCCTCGAGATTCAGATTCGAGAGATTGATTAAAACAAACAAATTTCAGTAAATGCGATGGTCGTAAGCTGTTATAAACTAAACGGATGTTATGTTTAGAGTTTAGAACAAAGAAAGAAGATAGGGAAATTGGAAAGCATTCCTACAATAGAGCAGGCAAATGATAATGTCCAGAATAGAAGCACCTGTTGCCACAATGGAAGATATGCCACAATTGAAGTTGGTTAAAATAAAAAGTGGCACCTTTAGATGAACCTTTGCAATCTAATTTATCAAGAGCAAGAACAGTCATGGTTTTTACCTGAAAGATCAAGCAATATTAGAGTGTTTGACATGTTTGATGCAATTGCTTCAACAACAGCAACTCTTCAAAGCTCCAAAGCGTTCTCGTTCTAAACAGAAGCCAATATCGAATGGGTGATAAACATAATAAAAAGCAGAAGTTTTTTACTTGTAGAGAGGGAGTATATTCTCATGTGAATAAAAGTAGTAGTAAATGTTTCGCAATAACGAAACAAAGGATACTAAACAAATGTCATATCTGTGACTTTTTCAAATGCTTTATTTGGTCCAACGGGGAGTCCATGAGCAAATACTTAGGATAAGATGGTCATCTAAATAATTGGATGTGCTTAAACTGTGAGGAATTGAAAGACGCAATTGTAGTTGCACAGCCTTTTTTGGATATAGACCACAAACCCAATAACCAAGCAAAGAGATGAAATTTTAACCTAGCAAGCAACCCAATGAGTTTAATGCGTGTAATATGCCCGAATGGGGGATTTCTCCAATTCTTCACTTCCCTGTTCGATTGACATAAGGACATTTTCTTTGTTATTAGTTTGACATTTAGTATTAGTTTGAGGGCTGATCCGTGCAATGATTGTAAGCTAACTCAAGCTTATACCTTACTGGAGTAAAATATGATCCTCTAATAATCATGAAAATACATAAATAAATAACAAAGTTTATAATTTCAATTGC
Organism: Isoetes taiwanensis; assembly: GCA_021234155.1. Taxonomy (NCBI): domain Eukaryota; kingdom Viridiplantae; phylum Streptophyta; class Lycopodiopsida; order Isoetales; family Isoetaceae; genus Isoetes; species Isoetes taiwanensis. The sequence goes on along the minus strand of JAJEKV010000155.1, from coordinate 907,739 downwards.
AGCTGCATCTGGAATTTCAATCTCCTCTAATGCTTTCTTCCTATTTTTGTCATGTTGAGAGATGGTAAGATGGTAAGCTTCGGCCTCTCATAGCTGAGTATTTGTATGCTAGATGTCTTTGTTTGATTAGGCACATGTATGAGCATTAAACAATGCTCATGCATTAGATCATTGCACATCTGTGTCACATGGATTCTTCAGATAAAGGAAGAGTTTGAAACTACATTTTCAACCTTCAGAATGCTGACAGTTTCTATTTGGGTTTAGCTATGGATTTCATGTCTATGAAGAAAATATGGTTGCAAGCTCTGAAAAAGATATGAAGCATCGAAATAGACTGATGTAGAACTAGAACCTCCTCTCTGAAGTTGGATTGTGCACCTCCTTATATCCTGCTCTATTCTTGCAAGTAATTGTGGGCCACTTTTGTTAGTGGAATATGCTGGTGTATCACCGAGGATGCAGGAGTTTGTTCACTTAGTTTATGCTTTGGTCCTTTAGGCAAGCATGGTCCTTCGAATATTTCCTTCTAAAAAGGTACATTTTAAATTTTAAGATGGCACCACGTCTTTTTATTGTACTTATTACCTATAAGATGGCATGCATGTGCAACTGTATGCTAGAGTAAGTTTTATCTATCTCAATTACAGATTTGTGCCTCGGAATTTTGTTATTTCATTTTTCTTTGTGAATATGTGTGTCTTTTAGCTTCGTTATAATCAGACGTCAAGATAATAATGTTCAATCCTTAAAGGACAAAAATAGTTTCTATTGTAGTATTATTGTAGCCATAGCAGGTATTGCATGTATTGCATTCAGATCGGCAGTTGGCCAGCTTAATGGTGGAATCTGATCATGAAAGTCTTGACAGAAGTGCCTCTGTCATTTCTCATCTTGCCCATCTCACATGTACGACTAATTGTGAAATCAGAAGGTCAAGATGATATGCCAAGGATGCTGCTGTGAGCCTAACTACATGTGGAACCAAAATTTTAGTTGCACCACAATTCTAAGATGTTACAATGGCAAATGAGATCCAAAGAATCTGGAGATCACGACAAGTTTAGTTGATCGAGTCATCAGTAGAGTAAGTTCTTATTTTTATGTTTATTACCAACTTTTGAAAATTAAAGAACCTTTAGACCAGATACACTGTATTTCATAATGTTATTCTTCATCTGTTGTTTGCTCTTCATAGCCCTTATATTGTCAAGGTTTTCATCATTAAAGGCATATGGAAAAAGAATACCTTCTAGAATATCTTTGTGCTTATTATTGTTAGCACTACTATTTGGCTTCTACATTTTATGGAACATAAGAGTCAATTATGATCAGGCTCCTTTCACTAAAGTAGGCAGAATTCATTAAATTTGCTAGAATGTGAAGACCAATCTGCTGCTGCTACCCTTAAAATGTTTCGGGATAGGAAACCCATCAATGGATGTGCCTTTGTAATGTTTTTTTTGTAACATTTCAAGGTTTCAATACTGTAACTTCTGGAATTAAAAAGTATTTGCCACGGATTCACCACCTGAAGGTTTGTTCCCATTTGTTCTCCATCAAGGTTTGTTCACTATCGAAGTGTTTTTGATGTTTCTATTTTGATCTATAGCTTGCGTTCTAATCTTATGACTTTTTAGTGTGTTTAGTATCTTAAATGCAAGAGATTCATTGTATGTATTTAAGTGCAAGAATGATTTTCTTATGAGGGCATGTTCTTTAATCTTTTGATTGCTGCAATTATGTGACATAATTGATGCGATGTTGCGCAATGTTCTTGCATGTGAAGTATAATGGCTTCATATTCTAAAGGCCTTGATTGTGCTGCAGGTTAAGGTTTGTTGCCACATTGATAATCAGTGGCCCCATTTTCAGGTATGCAACTAATTCTTGAGTGTGCATGTGGAAAAAACTTAAATATTTGATGTAGTTTGTATGTAGTTCGTAGACATATACCAAAAGTGGTCTCTATGCAGAAGCAACCTTAGCCTTATGAGGAATGCATTGGGTTGAATTTCCATCTAATGTGCGCATCTTTAACTCGCTTATGGAAGCCGACAGAAAGGGCGCCTTTCCTTATCTTCTCTGCTTACAGATTTTCTAACTAAAAAGTTACATGATATTTCGGGAGATTCTTGATGAGAAATCAAACTTGCGGCCTGAACATCTTTTGAACAAAGCTTAAATTATTTGAGTAATATTTTTCCTTAGCATCGCATTTCACTCCTTTGTAGTTCGTCCTAGGTCTGGTTTTGCCATCATTGTTCATAATCTCCCTTGACAAATCATGCTTTTTGATGGTGTATTTCTGTTGCTTAACTAGATTTTCTAAACTTTTTGACAGTCCAATGACAATTGTTAAATTGTTTGATGCCCTCATTATCACTGACCATCCTAATTTACATTTTATAGCAATTTACATAGTACTAATACGACATCTACACATATTTCCATGAGCTATTGTAAAATAAGTAAATTTACGGTGGACACAATTGTGATTTAGAACAAAAAAAAAGTCAATTAGGACAAAGGAATATAACTTTAGAGACTCATGATTTTGTAGCAATACTAAATGAGAAAAAGCAACACCTTAGCAATTGGGATGATCAAACTACAAAACACAAAAAAGAAAAAATAGCTAATCATAAGATTGCAACATTGAGCATTGGCAATGCTGTGATTTTAAAATTTGAATTGCACATTGCAATTTGAGGGATCATTTTGGGTTGCCCCTAGGGGCAAACCCTCGCTTTATGTGGGTATGTGGGCATATCCGTGTATGCTTACATATGCCTAGCATATCTTGGTATTTGCTAAAAACCGGCCGGTGCCCGTAAGTGCTAGGTCATCCAGCCCATTCCTTCACAGGCCTGGCTATGGCTATGGGGCAAACCCTCGTTTATGTGGGTATGTGGGCATATCCAGGTATATGCCCAAGATATGCCTAGCATATCTTGGTATTTGCTAAAAACCGGGCCGGTGCTCGTAAGTGCTAGGGTCATCCGACCCATTCCTTCCCCAATTTTGGCTATGGCTATGGCACACCTTGTTTATTTTTTATGCCCTGTTTTTCTCTAAGTTTTTGCCTGTTCATCCTCTGGTTTTTGCCCGTTCATCGCCATAGCCACTCTTTGGAGCTTCTTTCCGGTAGTATGAAGCAACGACAGCAATTTTCAAATGCAGATCGGCCATTCCTAGGCTCTTACCAACAGTTAGAGTATAGCTGCGCTATGGATTGAGCAAGAAGTTCTACGGCCACTGGAAATGGGATTCTCCCCTATAATCTAGAAATTGTGAACAAAGAAAATGCTATCGTGGCATTCTTCCCGCTTCTTTTTTCATTCCTGTTCCTTGGGAGATCCTTGCACGCAACTCACTAGCATATGCATCCTCAATTCTTTCAACCTTGTACTTATGTTCTGCAAAATCCATTGGATCTGAACTTATTTGTTAAACTCAAATCCAAGTCAAAAGCCGTGATTCGTTGACTCAAATTCTGATCAGAACCACTTTGTAGTCAAAATTGCGCGAACGGATCTATGCAAAAACCTAGCCGCATTGTCGGCTCGGGTTGTTAATGGGGGCTTTACAACGAAGATTTGGCTCGTACCTCGGAGGAGAGAAGCTTTGGAGCATGGGATATGTCGACACTATGGATAGGTATTGTGGTGGGGTTGCCATCTTATTATTTGGCTGGAAGTTTGGTTGAAATAGGCATGTCATGGTGGCAAGGATTAGCACCCGTTGTTGTTGGAAATATTATCACAGCTTTGATCCGTTTCTATGCTTGGTCATGCTGGAACCAAGTATGGCATTCCATTTTCTGTTCTTGCAAGGGCACCTTTTGGGGTATTAGGTGCACATATTCCTGTCATGCTTGGGGCATTGATTGCATGTGGTTGGTTTGGAATTGAGACATGGAATGGTGGTCACGCATAATCTTCACGCTTCTTAATGATTGGTTTGGAGGCTTAACTAACTGGAAACATTATACCTTGGCTTGGCACATCCTGCTGCTGAATTATGTTGCTTCATCTTCTTTTGGATTTTACTGAGGGTTGTAGTGATCCACAATGGCATGGAAAGCATCCGCAAGCTCGAGCAATATTGCGCCCCATTTTAATCATTCTATCTTTGCACTTCTTATTTGGGCATACATTAAGGCACGGTGGATTTGGGCCCATGTTATTCCATCAAGGCCTTCCATATTTGGTCCAGAGGGACAAAATGGAGCCACCTGGGCGAAGCTTTCTTCCCAAAGACTTACCGCTAATGTTGCCTTCCGGGGCGCATTAAGTCTCAATATTGCAGTTAGTTTTCATTTGCCTTATAATTTTATTGTGATTCTAGCTGAGTATTTTACCATTTGAAAAAAGCATTTAAAGTATGATTCTCGAAGTTGCAATCCCTCTTCTACTGATTTCACAAAGTATTCAAGAAAGTCGCTGATCAGATTCTTGGCCATTTAGGACTGCTAATATACATGGGCGCATTTGCTTTTGTTGGATCGGGCAAGAACCTCCTTGGTGAGGTAATATTTGGAAAGTTTACATCCAAATCCGGTAGATGTTCTTGGCAAAATTGGGGTATTTGTCCCAACTTTAGTAGCCTTACTTGGCGTAATATTGGCTACATTGACAACTAACATTGTCGCGAATGTTGTGGCCTCCGCCAATGCCCCGTAAGTTGGAAGCCCAAAGTTTTTCTTACTGAATGGGGAGCAATGACTACAGCAGCCTTTTGGTCTCCTCTTTCGCCATGGAGACTTATGCAATCTAGTGAAAGTTTCATTAACACATGGCTTTGTGGGATATTCTGACCGCTAGCTCCTTTGTGGGAATTTTTTGTAGACTATTATGCTATAAGGAAGACCTATATATCGATTTAAATAGCTTATATTCCATGAGCAAGTCCGATCCTTATTGGTATACAAATGGGTTAATGTTCTTGCTATTGTTGCACTTATTGCCGGAATTCTTCCCAACATTCCGTGTTTTATGCATCCTGTTGGATTACTTAGCTCTGCACCATCAGTGGCATTGGTGATATATGATAACGCATGGTTTGTCGGTTCTCTAATAGTCTGCTTGGCCACTTCATCGGCCGCTATCACTAACACAGGAACAATGTAAGATGCCGTAAAACCCGGACGTCCGGTTGTTACTTCAATAGCAACTGTGACAGCCTATGCTTCTTTCAAACGGGATCGCCCTTCCTATATTGCCATACATCCCGGTCATTCTCGATAGTATATTCATTATGTTCACACATTCTAACAAGGATAGGACACCTCAATATATACATCGTTTCATGTGAGCCCCTATCGAAGGCAATAAAGAGAACTATTTGAAACAGTAATAAAAGTTTGTATGGCACTTGATCTTTCCTTGAGTGAAAGAAATTTCCTTTTCCCAATTGCAAATTGACCTTCAGAGTTGAGTGTAGGCACAACCCCATTTAAGACAAACATTCAGAGATCTTTGTCGAGATTCATTTCAGATTCAGGTTAAAACAAAGCGACCCGAAATCTGGGGTCTGTCAGAGCTGTTATAAACTAAACGGATGTTATGTTTAGAGTTTAGAAAAAAAGAAAGAAGATAGGGAAATTGGAAAGCATTCCTACAATAGAGCAGGCAAATGATAATGTCCAGAATAGAAGCACCTGTTGCCACAATGGAAGATATGCCACAATTGAAGTTGGTTAAAATAAAAAGTGGCACCTTTAGATGAACCTTTGCAATCTAATTTATCAAGAGCAAGAACAGTCATGGTTTTTACCTGAAAGATCAAGCAATATTAGAGTGTTTGACATGTTTGATGCAATTGCTTCAACAACAGCAACTCTTCAAAGCTCCAAAGCGTTCTCGTTCTAAACAGAAGCCAATATCGAATGGGTGATAAACATAATAAAAAGCAGAAGTTTTTTACTTGTAGAGAGGGAGTATATTCTCATGTGAATAAAAGTAGTAGTAAATGTTTCGCAATAACGAAACAAAGGATACTAAACAAATGTCATATCTGTGACTTTTTCAAATGCTTTATTTGCAGTCAACGGGAGTCCATGAGCAAATAACCGGATAAGATGGTCATCTAAATAATTGGATGTGCTTAAACTGTGAGGAATTGAAAGACGCAATTGTAGTTGCACAGCCTTTTTTGGATATAGACCACAAACCCAATAACCAAGCAAAGAGATGAAATTTTAACCTAGCAAGCAACCCAATGAGTTTAATGCGTGTAATATGCCCGAATGGGGGATTTCTCCAATTCTTCACTTCCCTGTTCGATTGACATAAGGACATTTTCTTTGTTATTAGTTTGACATTTAGTATTAGTTTGAGGGCTGATCCGTGCAATGATTGTAAGCTAACTCAAGCTTATACCTTACTGGAGTAAAATATGATCCTCTAATAATCATGAAAATACATAAATAAATAACAAAGTTTATAATTTCAATTGCAGCTTAGAAAAGAATCCAGTCCTTTTGTTTGGATAATGTGAGAATGGCTCTTGGAGTGTGCGTTCAACAAGTGTGGCATCTCTTGTTTATAAGTTTCTTGATTGAACCCATTGAATCACAAGTTATAAAAAATTGCTCTCAAAACTTCAAACTAAACGGATTTTATCTGCAACAAACCAATCAATTTCATTATCAATATGTTGGAAAGGATGATTGATTCAGTTATATCATTCCGGCTGTCAATACTCCTAAATAGAGTTGAAAAAACTCTTCCATGCTCGATGGTAAAGTAAAGTTACTCATATATGTTATTTCAATCCGTGGCTCGATGATGGCCACGTCGGCTCCAAATTAAAATTACATCCCCTAATTGAAAAAAGTTACCTACCTTGATCGAAATCGAAAACGACATCCTGTTTTCAAATAACAGAGACTCGATATGAAACGACAAAGTAGAAACCATGAAGACATGCTTTTGTGCCACAGCAGGGCAACCCCTCGTGCGTAGCACCTTGTTTTTTTTTTTTTTTTTTGAGGAAACGGCAGAAGATGTATTACTGTATAAGAAAATTACATAGTCATACAAAAAACCAAGGGTTGTCCACCCATGGAAAAGAGTGCTGGCAGCTAGCTGCCAACAAGGCCCTACCTAGTGGGCACTTAGAACAGTTCAAAAAGGAAAAACACTTTAAATCAAAAGTTCAGAGTTTTGCAAAACAGAGCTATAGCATCATCTCATAGTATATCCGGGACTCCATCCAGAGTGATGATAGCATAGGCCTCATCAGTATGAACAAACATCAGGTCGTCAAGCTCATTGGGCCCAAAGCCAGTGGAATCCAGCAGGTACATAATCCAGGAATCGCGGGCATCTTCATGGATAATTTCGGGATCATTGGAATGCATCGACTACTAATTATATTATGCACTCTGTTCCATCTACACACGTCATTATATCTACTTCAGAACACCTGTGTCAAGCACTCTTCACCATTAGCATTGCATTCACCTTTATAACATAGTGTCTGCAAAAATTAACCCTAGGCATTCCCTTCCTTTCAGTAATTATACAACAACATTTCTGCATTGAGCACTCATGTTTAAGTATGTGAGATGGGCATTCACCATTGCACATAGTAGGGGAGGTTGTTACAAAGCTTGGGGTGGATGCAATTGAATAAATCGTCCTGTTTCAACATTAGACATGCAAACTACACTTAACATGTTCATATTTTGTTCCATCCATAGACATGGCGAAACATCCATGCCACATGTCCACGACTAATGCCCGGCATCGCCGGGCACACGTTTCTAGTATCATATATTATGTAAAGTAAAGCACTTTGTTAGCCTAATTGTGAAAACAAAGTTTAAAATGAAACGCACTAATTTGCTCCAAACGCACTTTAAAAGGAATCTTTGAAAGATTCCCTAAAATCTCCCCAAAAAATGCCCTTTTCTTGGTATATTTGTGACAAGTGTGACAATTTGAATATTTTAGGCACCATTTTTGGAGGGGAATTTGAACTCAGCTTCCATTCAAATTTTGTTGGTACCATTTTTTGGCCCCCTAGTTTGGTTTGAGAAATAGTAATATTTTTAAGGACAAAACAAAATAGACATTGAAAAAAAAACACGACAAAGCAAGCTTTAAGAGTGCCTAAAAAACGTATTTAGTTCAAAGTTTATGAATTCACTACAAAATTATGAACAAAATTGCCAAAAAATGCAACACATTTTGATATTGCCTCAATGAAGCAAATATTTTCACCTTAAAGTGTGCCTCACACGCGAGTTGAAGTCGAAGATGCTTGTGCTTTGCCTTATACACTTGCTCTTATTTGTTCCTCCGACTTGCTATAGACTCAGATATCCGCGATGGCGTATTTATGTATCCAACTGGACTTTTTTAGACTTTGTAATTTATTTGTCTCAGAGTCCTTAGTTTCTTCCAAATAAATTTCAAGATTGTATAAATTTATACCTCAATAGATAGTAATGTGTGGACATAGTATGCTAGAGAGTTTGACCGCGGTATAAATTTATACCTAAGAGGACTCGAGGTAAGATAGATTTATACAACAAGAGGACTCGAGCTGTGATAAATTTATACAAAGAAGAGGATTCGAGCGTATAGATTTATACCGCAAGTAAGAGGATCTCGAAATGTATAAATTTATCTAAGAGTTTTCTCGGTATAAATTTATACCAAAAGATATATATATGTATATTATATATGTATATTATATATGTATATTATATATATATAACATATATACATACATATATATATCCGAAAAAAAAAAAATTCTGCGGTATAAATCTATACCGCTGAGACTTCTCATGTATAAATTTTTATACCGCTTTTTTTTATATGTACAAATATGTGAACGTGATATATATTAAATATATATATATATTAAGATGTATAAGATGTATATAGATATATATATACATAAAAAATATGTAGTCAAGAGTATAAGTTTATATCGTGCAAAATCTTATGGGGTCTTTCTTGCTCCCAAAGGTTTTGCAACTTAATATCTTATTGAAATAACACACTCAAGGGATAATTTTATGATTTTCTTAGTTTTTAGTTCAAAAGTTCTAAAATAGTTCTAGATTCTCGACATTGTAATGCAATGTTAGAGCATAAATTAGTCTAATCCCGTTGTTATTTTTACTTTTTTTTTCTACACACATGCTAACTTCACTTTAGGCAGCTCAAAAACTGCTACTAAAGGCAAAGGACACCAAAATGTTATGGAGACACATGTGTTCAACGAGAAGGAAACTACATAGTTTGTCCATAGGGGTGCGAGGAGTAGCAACCCTCAAAAGTTTACCTATTTCTTTGCAAAAGCGGAAAAAAAGCAAGATAGACAAATACTTTCTAGGAGAAATGTGCAAAGGACGCCACCGCCACGATGATGGAATTGTGCTGAAGACTCTCAACATTGACAAGGAGCTTGACTATCTTCTCAACAACACTATATTGTGGATTGGTATTGTGCAAGCCCAAAGACATGATGAATACATCTCCGAGAACAACAAAGAAGCCCATGTAATCGCGAGCTTCACTACTTCAACTGCTTCCTCGGATAAATTTATACTAAGATCGTCGGGTTGGAACTTCAACTAACCGCGCATGATTTCGTGGATGTATTACCATTTGTAACACCATATGATGCAAAAACAATAATTTTTCATTCAAGCGGTTTGTTCAACTGTCTCCCAATGTCTTTTAAGGTCAATTAGGATGTTTAGCCAAAATGGTTGTGAAATAACAAATTTTTGTCTTCTATAAATAGACCAATATAAACGTTCTAAGGGATAAGATACAAAAGCCGCCTAATTTTTCATATGAGTTTGCCCCATAATAAATCTTTGGCTTTTCGTAGTGGTCCTTTTCCCCTCTAAAATGACATATTTTTCTTTGTTGTTCTTCTCCTTAATGTTAAGTCTTCCTAAAATGTCTGTTTTCATGAGCAGTTTTATAAATCTTTAGACACAAGATAGTAAAAGAGTCCTTTTTAGGGGTATTTTAGAATTTTGTAAATTTTTAGAAGGAATCTTTCAAACGCACTTCTTAAATAAGTGCGTTTCATTTTAAACCTTGTTTGAAGAGATCCATTTACAAAACAAATATTTATTACATGCACAATTAGAAAAAAAAAACGCATATGATCAGCACAGTCAATCGTGCTACAGTAACCGGGTTAATACCCCAGCTACAGTGTTCAATTTTAACCATTGAAATTGCATTAGAGTTTTCAATTTTAACCACTAAAATAACATTAATCTGACCTTAACCATTGATCTAAATGTTTGAAACTTGAACATTTTGAAGAAATAGTTTTCTTAAGTAAAACTTAAAGTGAGAATTTGGATTGTAATCTAACAATATCATGTCTTATGGACTTGTTTGGATTTGATTCCCAAAAAGCAAATAAATAAGAGAAATAAAAAATTTATCATTAATGAAGAAATAAAACATATTGTTTTGTAAATGTAAAAGAAGAGGCCACATGTGGGTTCTCTTTTTTTTTTTTTTTTTTTTTTTTTTTTTGGGGGGGGGGGGAACAACACTTAAAACAACATCTATTTAAAAACAAAATGACGAGCCTATTTTCTAATAACTACATGTTATATTAGGAAAATAACATTTGAAAACAACAATTGTTTTCTAAACAATACATATGAATTTCTTGAAAATTATCTTTTTTTTTTCAACGTCAACTTCTAAAAACTACAAATAGAGGAAAAAAAAACACAGACAACCGTCTTTTGTAATTTCCCACATGTAATATAGTTTAAACCTACATGTGTTATTTAGAAGACAAACAATGCATGGCTCCTCCAAAAACAACAGTCAAGAAAAAATCACACTTTGACAAAAATTTGCTAAAAATAATAGTGAAAAAAAGGACATGTTGACAAGAAAAAAAAGGGGGCCAAAGAACCACGATGGAATATTATTGTCGAAAGTCATTCCAAATCTACGCGAGGCTAAAGAACTTGCAGAGAAAGAAAGAAAGCAAAATGGAAGCAGACCATGCCAAGGCAGACCATGCCAAGGCAGACAATGCCATTAGAATCCACCAACGCTGAGAAGAGCTAAAATTGGCGTAGAAAGCGAAGGAAGCTGGGTCCTGAGGCAACAATGAAGTGCAAGACCTAAAATTGAAGCCAGAAGGTGATCTGGGGTGGAATTGATATCGAGATAGACCATGTCGGAAGCTCCTAGTTCTGGAGAACGCTTAAAATCCGCCCACCATTTCTTTTTCTTTCTTGCATGGAAAGTTCAAACTTTCCAAGCCTGTTGATCACACCTAAAGAGCCATGGACGGGGTCCACTTCTTGCATATCTGCCTCAAATTTTAGAGATTTCATAGTATCATCTTTGTACATAAGATCTACTTCTTTCAAAAAAAAACTTCACCATATTGCTTATGCCAAATAATCTCTTGCAATTCAAAATACTTGATTCTCTTTTCACGAATTTGCCAGTTGGGGAGAATTGTTTCAGTTGGGTTTGTTTAGATTTGGAAAATTACAGTCAAAATAAAGCGATCCTGAAAATGGAGTCTTTTTGGTTAAATTTATGTTATATATGCTTGTGTTTCTTGCAGATTCGACCGTGATTGGAAAAAGATTGAAGCTTTTGTCGGTTCGAAGACAGTCATTCAGGTGAACATTGTGGCCTTCCTCTTCCTCTTCCTCTTCCTCTTTGTGGTCTCCGTGGACGTTAAAAAAACTATTCTATTCTATTCTATTCTTTCACTGGAAAATAAGGCGCAAGGGGACATTCTTGTGAGCATCTCCGGCGCTGGAATTTACAAGCGATAAATGGCGGATTCCCGCTTGAATTGCTCATATTTACCACCAATTTGTCCCCTGCTTTTTGATAATCTCTATGAAATTTAGCAGAAATAAAAAATGGACAAGTTGAAAGTGAGTTAAAGATAAATTATATAGATATGACATATTTAACAACATATAGACTTATTCAGATCTAATAGATATATTTTAAAGATATCATGATAACTTTATATGTTTTTTGTTTTTACTCTTGTTGATTTCAATAATATTAGCAATTTATCTTTAACTCAAAAGTATGTGGGTTACTAAAGTATGAAATTGCTTTATAGCCTAATTTTCCTTTAATCTATTTAGAATTAATTTTTTATATAAGAAAAAATATATATGATTAAAATGTTAATTCTTTAAAAACTTTAAAGAAAGTTCAAGGTTGCAATTAGTTAAATGATTATGTTTGTATTCTAATAAAACAAAAATTTGAATAGTTTATTATCGATTAATTTTTAATATAATTTTTTTCATTCATAATAAACTATTTAAAAAATTGTTATTAAAACATGAACTTTACTGTTTAATTAATTTCAATCTAAAACCTTTTTTAAATATTTTTAAGGGTTTGTAAATTGCAAAATATTCATAATAATTTGAAATCAATCACTTATTAAACTAATTGCCAAGTTTTGAATCTGTAAAATTACTGAAAATTAAAATTTTATCTTCTTGAGATGTCTAATTCTAAATACATTCAAGTGAAAATTAATTTAGAAAGCAAGTTTTGATAACCATTATACTTTTAATTTAAAGATAAACTTGTATACTAATTATAGAAATTCTTAAAAACAAGAAGAATTAAACAATACATATATATCTTATAATTTAAAGTGCTATCTATTAAATCTGAATAAGTCCAAGTTTTGTTAATTATCATAGATTGTATAAACAAAAAGTTGTGAGAACAGAATAAGAAACCAAAAAATGCAGAAAAAAGGATGCATTTGCGAAGGAAAGAATGGATTTGGCTGTAAAGAGTTTTGCAGGGAAGGATGAGGCAAAGATTTGGATAGAAAATGGAACAAAAGCAAGGTGGAGCTATGGCGCAGGTCGCACGCCAGGAAGAGCAGATGAAGAGAAGACAAGCAAAAAAGGTTGAATAGAATAGAATAGAATAGATTTTTTTAACGTCCACGGAGACCAATAGGTCATGGGACCCATACAATGGGCTAGTACAATCATTACTACTAGGATTAAAAAACCCCTGCCTCGAAAGGTTTTCAAGGGAAAAACCTTTGCAGTAATGATGATACTAGACAAGTTGAGATAATGACTACCGAGGGCTCAAGAATTGCGACGCTTATCTAGAACCTCAAGTATGTATAATGCCAAGTCATGCATGATGGTGCTCGAGAAGTTGTGGAAGCGTGGAATGGCTAAGGTCAAAAAATGATTCCTGACTATCTCAAAAGGTGGCAACTCGTAAGAATATGGCTTTCATCTTCAATAAACTCAGAATCGGGCAATAGGCACATAGTCTCGCTTCGCGGCAATTCGCGCCGCCCCATCTACCTGCCTCAATCCAGACTGTGGGACCCCCGTGCTAATTGATGCAATAGCTACAAGCTTGTTCCCCGACAATGAAGCAAGCAAATAAGCTTGGGGCCCCGTGCCAAGGTGGGATTTATGTGTGCATGATAATGACCAGTTTTCACTTGGGCCAAAGTAATCGCTGGCCCCATATCTTTTGAGAAAAACGACCATTGAGATATTGTTGCAAAAGCTCGTGGATCGTAACTAGCAAGCATCGTGCAAAGGTTTCGCTGTAATGTGACCCCAACCGCAAACCATGTAGTGCAATGCTCTTCCAACATCGCTTCAAACGCCGAGGAGATTCAAAGCCATGGCAAGTGCAAGAACAGATACCTAACATCATCCATGTGGTGCACCTTGGGATATAGTGGAGATGGCGCTTCATGGCGTAATGTTGAAGAGGCCAAAACCCGTCTCTTGTAAAAGAATAGCATAGGGCACCGCTTGTTTTAACTCCGAGGTCGTAAGTGAGAAAAGACTTTGCACCCGCCTCCAAGCTCTCCCAAGCACTAGCACTAATGGCGTGCCCCCACACTTCGTAACCATACAAGAAAACAGCTCTACCAAAGCCCAAAAACAAGTGGGCTTTTCATGGCCAATCATGAATTTCTCAAGGCTTAAAATAATTGTTTTGCATTGCATAGAGTGCTCTCCATCCAAAAAGCCACCCGCTTGGTAATACATCGTTTCCAAAGTGTGTTCTTACGTAATTCCACACCAAGATACTTAGAAGCTATCTACAACTTCAACTTCACGCTATCATAGTGCATAGTGGGAACATTGTGACGAGAAGATTGAACTACCAAAAGCTTGGTTTTTGAGATTAACATGCACTGTGTTCTCACAAAACCGTGGCAGAGCATGTAAATGTTGCCGCATACTAGCAGATAGTATGTGCGAAGTGAAACATCATCAGCATACATAAGTTGCCTAATGATATAGTGTGCCAAATGTGGACCTCCGCCGCCAGGATTATCAAGCCATTCTTCCAATTGATCAATGTACAAGCCAAAGAGTGTAGGAGATAAAGGGCAACCCTGACGAACTCCAATATTGCTAGTGATTTGAAAAAGAAAGTAGAAGCCGCTTCCCTGGCAATTTCTCTTATACAAGACAAGAAGAAGAGTGATGTCTAGGCTCGCTCATTATTGCCCCACTAGGAGAGGTCCAAAAGAATTGTTTACTTAATTATATCAATTAATATTTATCAAATTATTTTAATATTTATTAGTGCATAATTTTTTTATTAATTCATTGGCTTTCTTTTTGGGATCCCCCCTTCCCCCATTCATCGGTGCCCCTTTGCCCCTCCCTAGGAGGATGTTGTGGGGGCCTGCAATGGCTGGCTAATGGGAAGGCAGCTGACCTCGATGGTATGCAGGCCGAGTTACTCAAATGGGCAGGGCAGCCACTGGTGCCGATCCTCACCACACTACCCTGTTCAACAGAGCATTGCAGGAAGGTTTCCACAATGGACCACAAGCTGTGGTTGTTCCCATTCACAAGGCGGCGACCCATGAATCGTCCGCCAATTACCGGACGCATCATGGTCGGGTCAAAGATTTGCCAAACTGCTATCGGGCATTCTCGAAAGCAGTAGCATTCACCGGGCAGAGGCAAAACAGATGTGCGAAAGCCCTCACACAAGCAGGTTTTAGACCCCGCCACCAACGATTGACCATATCTTTACACCGCGTGGCACCGATTGAAGAAATTTAACCATCGGCAGACTTGTATTGCCGCTTTGTGAACTTCGCGGCTTTGATATGGTCCCCCGAAAGTTATGGGCTAGACCGCCAATCGGGGCGCCACGCTCGTGCAAAATGCCATATACGTGTCGTATGAGAGTTGTTTTTTTGGGATGTACCGACGGGCCAAGCATTCACCAAGTCGCATATTTGGTCCGGCAGGCTGCCCCTCTCACCAACACTTTTGGCTCCTCTACATTGATCGGGCTTAGAGCCTTGTCTTCACCGAAAGCATGGGGGATGGCATACGCCTTTTGCACCGTGTCATCCGCCACCATCTATGCGACGATGTTGACCTTTCCGCCCACACCCCGTTATGCGCCTCATCCGATGCCCTAGAAACATTCGCCGCTACGACATGCGCGCTGAACCGCCAAGACCGTGGTGGTTCTCATATCCCTTCACGCCACCCCACTCCCCGCGACTCACATATCTGGGGATAATTGCGGAGGTCACGCCCACCTACAAGTACCTAGGGGTGGAGTTCCCTCCTCGCCGTTGGGAGGCATCCATCCGCTTGCGGGTGACAAAGAAGCCGAAAGCTTTTATGCCATGCGCAACAAATACCGTGCGCAGCTCTATGATTGGGGCCATCAATCACATCTGCTTTCGGGCACGGGTCGAAGCCTCGTCCTTCAGACGGGGTCGAGGTTTGGGACCCGCTGCGCCTTTGGCTTAACTGGAATGACTTGGAGCAAAGTGTATAAGGCATTTTTGGCATGGGCACTTGGGTGAAACCTTCAGGCCCCATCGACTCGGGCTATGTGAAAATCGGATTCTGCCGCCTGGCAGCCCTTGATAGACACATCGCCTATTTTCGTAAAGTGGTTGATATGGATGATGCTCGGCCCCGCGACCTGGCTTACGCCGTGGTAATAGGCCCGCGAACGCTCGTGGCCTGCTGGAGGGGTAAGGAGACTGGTTCGCCAGATGGAACGCGGCAGAGCACAAAAGCGTGTGTGGACACAGAGGCCGATCGTGACAGCCTGCGGGAGTACCTGGACGCTTGCTTCCTTGGCAAGCTCTGGGACCCCGGCGCTCTAGAGCAGGTCAAAACGGCCCATTACAAGGAGCACATCAACCCCGTGAAAGAAGGGCCGGGCTCGGGCAGCCTACTTCCGCTGCTGCCCCCAAAAGCGAAAAGCACTCATTGCCTCCATTCGCATACGTGTGCCCACCATCTTCGCATTGAGACAGGCAGGTGGATTGGGGAGCCCCGCCAGGCTCTGTCAGTGCCAAACGGGTGCCATTGAGGATGAGTCTCACACTTTCCAGAGTTGCCCAAAGATTCGGGCCGATCCGGGCCACATACGCCTCCCTTAGTACAAACTGACTTGCCCCTACATTTGCAAATGGGATGAACACACCACAAGACGCGGCTCGGGGTCGTATATATCGGGAGGTAATCGGATCGCGAAGCTCACCTTTTTGCCCCCGGGGTCGCCTCACCGATCGTGCACTACTTAATGCGGCATGAGTGTATATATTTGTGTGTTTTTGCATTTTGTATATTGGAACAGCTTTTGTCAAGAAGCCATTGCCGCCACGGTTTTTCCTCGAAACCCCTTCTGGCGGGGGTTTTAATCCCGTAGTAATCCGCTTGCTGCGTTTTTGTATTGGGTCCCATAGATCGATTGGTCTCCGTGGACGATAAAAATACCTTCCTTCCTTTTGGCGCTTTGACCCTGCCCCTTTCCCTTTGAAAGAGAAAGATAACGCTTTTTTTTTTTTTTTTTTTTTGCTTTTTACTTTTTAAAAATTTTTTTAAAGACGCTCGATTTAGAGAAAAATACGTTTTAAACAATAAAGAAAAATACGTATTTTGCGAAATTTTTAATTTCGTACGTACGGAACCTATCCCTGGTTTCTATGCTTCTAGATGATCCAGCACCATAGAGCTCTGGTAGTGTTAACCATGTTAGAACCAGCATTCAAGAATTGTCTCAGGCATCCTGGAGCTTCTGTATTAAGTTGTGAGGTCCATGTCCAGAATTCCTTAAGCTAGGGACATTCAAAAACATGATTTGAGGTCTCTTTACTACCACAACACATCTTCTCCCAATTTTACATCATATTTACATCTAATGGAGTTTGTATGTAATCTCTGGCAGATGTATCAATTCTCCAGATGCCAGACCTATACCACTGCATGTATTTCTGTGGGTGCTTGAATGTCAAACATCCAATATCTTCTGAGGCAAAACTGGGATGCCAGAACATATATTGATATCTTTATATCTTGCATTGATCTCTGGAGGTCTATAGCAAAGGGCTACTTCGTTCCAAGCTTCTAACATCCTTCTTATCACATTTGAGGTACACGAACAAGGGAAAAATTGGAAGAAAGAAGAATCAGGTAACTGGTGTCTAAGGGTATGATTGCCTACTGGGCGTAACACCTCCCAATATTGGACAATTTTCAAAGCACAAGAAGGGTTTCTAGAATATATGGCCTTCCAAATCATTTTGGCAGCCAAAGCTTGAGATTGGATGAACATATAATCCATGGATGGACATATTGAGAGCAATTGGGATTCCCAAAATCTTGTGGCTTCCATTTTGCCAATAACTCATACCTTCCAACTAATTTGATCTGTGTCTATAATAATGGTACAATTGGCTTTGTTGAGTAGCACCCCTGATCACCAAACAAAGTTAAAGTTTCCAGAAAGTTTTTTAAACTATCATCCTCTGCTTTAAGAAAAGCAAAGGTGTCATCTGCATATTGCATAAGAACAAAGGGTCCAGCCTCCTTTGGAAGTTTGAGACAATTGATCTTCTTCATGTCATGTAATCTAATGGCCATACCATATCTGCCACCATAAGGAATAGGTAAGGAGCCAAGGGGCATCCTTGTCTTATTCCCCTTTTACATTCAAAAATCTTAGTGGGAGTGCCATTAATTATGAGTGCACAAGAAGCTGTAATGTTCATACTCCATATCTTATTATACCAAATCAGAGAATACCAATTGGCTCATGGCTTTGAAAATTCCAGTTGATGGGGTCATAGACACTATTGAGATCTAGCTTTAGAAGCATGACATGCATCCTTGATTTGACATCTTGTTCCAGTGCAGTCCTTCAATGGCTCCTGGGTTAATAACCTCCTTGAGTACACACTTAATCCTATTGGCTAGGATTTTGGCCACCACTTTATAAGTGGTGTTAGTGAAAGTGATAGGGCGCCAATCCCCTAGCTGTTTAGCATTCCCCACTTCTTCCTTCCTCCCAAACTATCTGTATTATCCTTAACCCTCATAACACCAAAATCCTACTCTTAGCTGCCTTGAAGAAAAAAGTTGAACTGCCCTTATCCATATGGTTCATGTATGTGCATTTACTCCTCACAATCAGGGCCCTTACCTTCTCTTCTTTAATGCCTTTGACCTAGAATTTCCAAATTACTTTCCTTGTCCTGCAACATGGTATTATCTTTGTCTATAAAAGATCTTTCCTAATGGCTTTGATTTCATTATAGATGGTTTGTTTTTCCTTTTTCTTCTTCAAAATCCAGTTCTTTCCCCATTGTTTCATCTTGGTTTTTTTCATCTTATCAAGAAATCCCTTCATGGATTCTGTTTTCCTGAGTAGGCTCTTTTTTTTAATGTAGAACTTCAATCATTTATTCATCCCACACATCTGTTATACAATACTCATATTGCAAGAAGTCTGTCTAGAGCTGCTCCATGTGATTGTATGTTACACATGGCTAATCTCGAACTTGTTACTTCAAGGCCATGGGTTTTAAAGTCCCAATTATTAGACTGATGTGTTGGTCATACTTGAACCCATGACCTCAGGGGTGCTATGGTTTGTTGCTATTGGGTTTCATTATTTTGATTTCTTCATCATTCCAGTGATGTGATTCTACCCTTAATAAAATTGGACAAATAGAAGGACAAATGAAAAGGTATAAATCATCAAGTGGCAAGGTGTAGAAATTTATCCTTTTTATATCTTGTGTACTTGCAAACCCAAGCCCACCTAGCAAAGCAACATTTAAAGAGTCATCATTTTGCAACTTGTTAGGTTATATGGAGATGTATAGACAGATTGAATTGTAACAAGTAACCCTTTTAGCCTTTGGAGGGCAATAAGTTGAATGGCACTTGGATTCATACCCTATCCAAGATTAGCAAATAATCCAATAACTATCTAAACACATATTCAATTATCTTACTCTTGGCACATGTTTCCTTATATTTCTTGAGCAAAAATAGAAGTTGTTACAGAGCTCCTATTTTTGCTACTTCACTTATGCGTGTGAGCAAGGGCTACGGCAACGTCATATGCAAGGCAAGGCAAGCCTATGGCTGCCAACTGGGCCTCGTAGCAAGTTGCTCATACAAAACTGCAGATCCTCAATCTCTAGAGCCTTGGAAGGATATGCAAGCAAGTGTAGATTATAGCTAAGCTGACGCGCCTCATTGAGCAAGTAGCATTTGCACTAGTTATCAAGAAGATAAATGATGAGAAGATCATGCATGCAGCAGCTTGATGATCACTTACAGCTTGCACAGGCTATGTGGCTTCGCATGAACATGTCTGATGTGGCATTTCTAGGGAATAAGTTAAATATGGAAGTCAATAAAGAGGGACATAATAGAGCTTTGAATGTGAGATTTTATATCCCTTATTAGCAGGTGTGTCACTGTTCTCAAAAGGGGACCCACATGTATGTTCTCTCCCTTCCTCTAGCTCTTTGGTCTTAGACCAGGTCCGATTCATGGGGAGCTCAATAAGTGTTTTTTATTTTAGATACTTGTTTTTGTACATATAAGTATCATATGTACTATAATTTAGGTGTGACCATGGAGTATTTGTTATATTTTTAGTGGATACTATTTTTGGTTTAAGTACTTTTCATGTGTACTAAAACGTAGGAGTGACCATGTAGTATTTGTCCTTTTTTGCCTATATTTACATAATATAAGAATAAGAATAAGAATAGATTTTTAGCGTCCACGGAGAGTACATCTTCTAAAAAATTATTCATTTGAGACCTTGTATTTATACTTCCATGTATTCGAATTCATTTTATACAGAAATCTAGGGCCAACCATGCAGTACTTAGTCTCCCCTTTTTGATATTTTGAAATTAATGGCCCAGATTGCTTGATTCTCAGCATATGAAAAATCTTTATGCATGTGCCATGTTTATTTTTGCTTGCTGTATAAAACCAAGAATATATTTTATTTGACTCCTTCCTTTACGTTGTAGAAGCAAGAAGGATCATCGTGGAAATCATAATGTTGCCAAACAAGTAACATCTCAGAATCCTACAAAGAGGAAGTGCACCCCTAAGGGTGTTCCTCAATCTCAGTAAGAGTCTACATTTGCTTCAGCTGAGGATGGCACTTTCTTTTACAAAAATTAGCATTGGCTCATTATTGAGGAGTATTGGTGATGCAACAACAATCCATTATTTGTACCATTTACCTCTAAGCATTGCTGGAAAAAACCTTAGGACCTAGGTGATTCAAAACCTTAGGACCTGGACCTTGATGAACCTGCATCACCAAATTGGAAAAAAAAGGTGGAAAAAAAAAGAAAAAGAAAAACATGTATTGACTCTGATTAATTATTTAAAGCTTAGTCTCTCATCTCTTAGCGATCTGCAAGAGTGTATTTCTATTTACATGAAGAATCTGAAACTGATAAGTCTTCTTCTTATGAGTGCGCATAGAAAATGGTAAGGAACTATTATTTGTATCCTTTGATTTGTTTCTCATATGTGAGTATGGAATTTAATTTGTCTTCTTTTCGAACTTTGATGCAAGCTTCTCGATGACAACCAAATTTTGGTACCAAATCCATCAAATACTTGCCAAACCAGGACCAACCGAGCTCATAGCAGGCAGTAAAGAAGCCAGGAGCTCGTGATTTAAGGTGCCCATTGAAGTGCCAAGATCTCTTGTTAGTGCCAAGCACCAGGAGCTCGCAATGGTTGCCAGGCATCAGAGAAAGAAAAGAAAAAAAATAAGAAGACTCGCATGGCCATCAAGCATCAGGGAAAGACATTCCATTTAAGAACGAAAAAAAATCCCGACTTAACCTCGAAATTAACACTACGTGGGAAGCCATAATACTCCGGTGGAAAATCCAAATTTTAGCAGCAGGCGAAACTAACACATGGTAAAAGAATCAAAATTTACAGTAGGCAGGAACCCCAAAACTAACACTCATCAAAAAACATGAATTAACTATTGTCAGTGGTTTTTTTTTTTTTTTTTTTTTTGAGGGGAGGGGGACCTAACACCGACGGGTCCGAAAATTAACACTAGCGCGAACCTCGAAACTAACACATAGTGGGTTCAAAAACCTTCATGTTAATGGAATCAAGCCATCAAGTTCTTCTATTATTACAAAGTCCTGTTGAAGTTGAAAATGAATTTGAATCTATGGATGTATCCGAGGAAAAGGAAGAGGTAGTGGAGGAGCCAAAAAAAAAAAAAGGCAAATAGGAGCATAAGGCTCCGTCTAAAAAAGGTTTAAATCCAAAGTCAATTAAGAATCTACACAAGCTTATTCTACCTCTTGCTCCAACCACAAAACTTACTAAAGAGAAAGACAAGGCATCTAGGAAGCTCGAAGAAATTAAGTTGAGATGCCATGTTCCTGTTATAGTGCATCTTTTATTTGATTGTGTAAAGCTTTTTTCTACGGATGAACAAGGGGTTAGACAGTTGCAGGTTAGGAAGATAAACTCTGGCCACCTTTTTTTTCCTCAAAACAACAATCAGGAATGGATCTAATGCTCAAATGCTTGTCATATTTATATTGTTGACCCTAATTCAGTACAATTTTCTTGTATAATTCAGTAAAAGTTGAATTGAATTTTATCGTCCACCCCGACCGAAAGGTCTATGAGACCCAATACAAGAAAGGAAGCACAACAATTTCATACTGCCTAGGACCCTGCCACAAAAGAAGATGAAAGCTATACTTACGTTGTTTTAGGGAAAACCCATAGGCAGCTTTACAAAAAAACAAATACTGCTTCTTGCAAAGTTTTCTTTCTATTTATGTTGGAGGTACAGATTCAGACGCTAAGTTGTTAGCTATTCACACTGTAGATAGTGAATATAGAATGAGCATGAACTTTATAGGTAAGATCAAATTTATGGACAAGGAGTATACGTTATTTTGTTCAAAGCACCATAAAGAAAAAGATATAAAGGATGAACAAAATCTACAACTCAAGGGATTAATTCTTTTATCTTACAGCAGGACATGGGCATCATGGTATGGAGGGAAATCCAGAGGTTAAAAAACACAGAAATAATATGTGAGGTATTTTAGAAAGTTGTTAATGTGAAAGTTACTCTAGAAGAAATTCAGATCTTCTTTAGATACGTAATTTGAAATTGAAAGCTAGAAGGATTGTGCACTCTGGCAGCAACATTCGATGTCGCGTCTTAATTGTGGCATCTAGAAGAAAGTAAAAGAGTTGTATTAGACAAGGACATCTGATGAGAAGATAAATCAGTAAGCTTTAGCAACTGAGTAAGTTTTCTTCGTGTGCAAAGTTTTACTCTATTTTATTTTTTCTCATTATGCTGCTACTTGTGATAATATGCATGCACGTGTGTTTTCTTCTTATTGTTGGTCAATGTGTGTGAAGTGCTTAGTTGTTGTACTATGTGCACATGGCACTCATAGTACAACACCTGGGGGGGGGGAGGGAGGAACCTAACACCTGGCAGGTCCAAAAATTAACACTAGCGCGAACCCCAAAACTAACACACAGTGGGTTCAAAAACCTTCATGTTAATGGAATCAAGCCATCAAGTTCTTCTATTAGTGAGCATTAGAAAGTCCTGTTGAAGTTGAAAATGAATCTGAATCTAAGGATGTATCCGAGGAAAAGGAAGAGGTAGTGGAGGAGCCAAAGAAAAAAAAAAAGGCAAATAGGAGAATAAGGCTCCGCCTAAAAAAGATTTAAATCCAAAGTCAGCTAAGAATCTACACAAGCTTATTCTACCTCTTGCTCCAGGCACAAAAGTTACTAAAGAGAAAGACAAGGCATCTAGGAAGCTCGAAGAAATTAAGCTGAGATGCCATGTTCCTGTTATAGTGCATCTTTTATTTGACTGTATTCATAAAGCTTTTTTCTAAGGATGAACAAGGGGTTACACAGTTGCAGGTTAGGAAGATAAACTTTGACCATCTTTTTTTCTTCAAAACAACAATCAGGGATGGATCTAATGCTCAAATGCTTGTCATATTTATATTATTGACCTTAATTCAGTACAATTTTCTTGAATAATTCATTAAAAGTTGAATTGAATTTTATCGTCCACCGCGACCGAAAGGTCTATGGGACCCAATACAAGAAAGGAAGCACAACAATTTCATACTGCCTAGGACTCTGTCCCAAAAGAAGATGAAAGCTATACTTACGTTATTTTAGGGGAAACCATAGGTAGCTTTACAAAACAAATACTGCTTTTTGCAAAGTTTTCTTTCTATTTATGTTGGAGGTACAGATTCAGATGCTAAGTTGTTAGCTATTCATACTGTAGATAGTGAATATAGAATGAGCATGAGCTTCATAGGTAAGATCAAATTTATGGACAAGGAGTATAAGTTATTTTGTTCAAAGCACCACAAAGAAAAAGATATAAAGGACGAACAAAATCTACAGCTCAAGGAATTAATTCTTTTATCTTACAGCAGGACATGGGCATCATGGTATGGAGGGAGAGGTACTTTAGAAAGTTGTTAATGCGGAAGTTATACTCTAGAAGAAATTCAGATAGAATTTAAGCAATAAGTTCCCATTTTTATTCATTTTTACCTTATCTTCTTTCTAGATACGTAATTTGAAATTGAAAGCTAGAAGGATTGTGCACTCTGGCAGCAACATTCGATGTCGCGTCTTAATTGTGGCACCTAGAAGAAAGTAAAAGGTTGTATTAGACAAGGACATCTGATGAGAAGATAAATCAGTAAGCTTTAGCAACTGAGTAAGTTTCCTTCGTGTGCAAAGTTTTACTCTATTTTATTTTTTCTCATTATGCTGCTACTTGTGATAATATGCGTGCACGTGTGTTTTCTTCTTATTGTTGGTCAATGTGTGCGAAGTGCTTAGTTGTTGTACTATGTGCGCATGGCACTCGAACAATTGCTTTGCTTTTAGAAAGTTCTTACTTTAGTATGGTCTCCAGGCCTAGTAGCATCTTTTTAGAGCATAGTCGTTTAATTGGACATTTTGTTGTGGATATAAAAAAAAGAAGGGTCCAATACCACTAGAATTTTTAAATCGGTCAGGCTTGTTAAAGAAGAGTGCAGCAAGTTTAAGAAGAAGAAAGAAGCTAACAAGAGCTTCGTGCCTTCTGAATTTGGGGATTTCTATTTTGTCCAAAATTGTCTTCACCAAGTTTTTTAGGACAATGTTGTACAAACTAGCATGCGTTTGAAAGTTGGTGATTATTTTTTGTGTATAGGCAACATACCTTATGCTTCAAGTTGTCTGATAGCCAAGGTGATGACACCCATTTACCTACCTTTTAAAGGCATCTCTTAGCAAATAAACACTACACGGTTGTGGAGTATAGTTGTGTTTCATTCAAGCAGTCTGGTTTGGTTCAAGTGGTCATGAAGAAGCAATGTGAAGCTGGCTCTAGGACTGCTTGAGCATTCAGTGGAAAGGTCTAAGAAACTGCTTTCACATGCACCACTCCACGTGACAAATAAATAAGTGAAGAAATCATAGTGATTTGAGTGCAGCCTTCCTACCCCCCACGCTTCGTGTTATCCAATCTAGGCCATCCCCTTTGATCTTAATGGTCTTAAAAAAACAGACAACTCACGGTAGAGGGCGACCCTACCATAGTAAATTTTAAAAAAGGAACACTTGGTTTCCCACAAAGACTACTAGTATAATGTGTTTGGTGAGCCCGAGGTCAATTTAGAGATGCGGGTGGATGGTATTACAGAATATAATCTAAGTTTATAATGGGCAATAATGTGCTCTTAGAAAACCATCTATAAAACCATGGTTTAGTTTCTAGTTGGTTCAAATCCAGATCTATTAATAGGCAATAATGTCCTAACCATCTAAAAACCATGGTTTTTTACGGAATTTCTAGTTGGTTTTGTACAAGAAACTTAACTTTTCCTGAGAAATCTGTCTGGAACCATTGATTTAAAGACGTTAACTATCTATTGTTGACGTCTCACATTTGAATTGGAAGGGCAAACAGCAGTGTTGAAAAAGGGCACTTGGATGAACAATTGTTCTAGAATGACGAATTCAATTCAGCTGTCAGTCTCATTTCAATGATTGGTATCTTATGACTCAATGCGAGGCTATTCATTCACTTGAATCTCACATGATTAAAATCTTGGAAGTAAGTCCTTGCAAGGTACTTCTCTATTTCGATTATAAGAATTGAAAGATATCGATGGTCTGGTGGAGGATTGGCACATTTTCAATCTCACATGATTAGATTCTTGGAAGCAAGCTCCCCAGTTTTGACCAAAGTCTATATGCCGTTTCCCTTTCCTGCATATTAGGAAGAACATCAATGTTCCTAAGTATGCTCCTGCAATCAAACATAAATTTATGGTGAGCTGAAGCAAACCGGATCATTTTCTCGGATCTGCATAAGATGTGTTATGCTTTCTTCAACCCTCTGTTTGATAGTAGCTGTAGTGTAGAAACCAGCATCATCATCATAGGCTCTAAAAATCTTTGTTGGCAGAAAAATTCCTGCTTACCATATAGAGCGTTGTACTGCCAAATCATTAAGGAAAACACAACTCAGGTTCAGCAGCAATGTTAAAAAAAGCTGAAAGGCAACATCCACCATACCTTGCCACGATCTCTCAAGTCTTGACAAAATTGCAATGTGTCAACTGGCTCAGCAAAGTGAATATATATGCGTTCAATTGTTGATGGAACTGGGATTAAGCTGCATTGGATAAAACTACCCTTCAGCAAGGAACGTACAACTTTTGAACTCATAACATGGTAAGGAGAACAGAAAATTGAGAAAACTATTTCTAGATTTTTTCTGTGGGTTTCTTTTTGATGGTTCGAAATAAATGCGAACCATCAAATTAGTAAAAATTAGTCTTCTCATTATGAGAATATGCAGAAACTAGCAAACCTTGGTATATTACTGAATGGAAGGGTGCTGATAGGCATAACACAATCCTCCATAGAAAGACCCAGTGCAAAGATCATATATTCCACTAGAGGGCCAAAAGGAGAACCCAGAATTTCATTTGAGTCCCACATGATTCGGTACCTGCAAGGATGCTTCATTCATTCAAAATAAATGCTTTCTACATAGAATCTACATTTAATGGTAATATCTTGAAGGAACAGGAGGTTAAAAAACCCACGCATCATCACCCCCAATAACCCCAAAGGGGACTATTATAGCACCAAAGCGTGAAGCCATACGAACAAAATCAGTCGTGGGCTTCCACATTAGCTTATACTTCTCATCCTACATAGCCGAAACGATGCTTGAATATTAATAAATTGATCAATGAAAATGGCCCAAACTCCAGCTTACTTTTCGTTTGCATACTTCTCTTGCACCTCCAGGGAAAAGTAACAAGTTCTCACCTTCCTATACAACTCAAAGCATTATGTCATGAGGCAAGAAAAAAAGTACCAAGCACAAAAAAAAGTACAAGCACATCGCACAACGTCTAAGCACCTCCAAGAGTTTGTAGGTTGAAAACTTGTTGACCTTCACACTTCCATATCTACTCAAACAAGAACATGCAAATCAGCATAGTAAGAAGAAACATCATATGGAACAAAGATACTAGAATCTTTCGTTTCACAAAATCATTTTTTTTAATTATTTACCTTTCCCAAACAGAACCAAGCGGTGTGATCCAGTGCCCATGATGAGCAATTGTCCGGCAAGGAAAACCTCGAAGAAAGAGCTATAAGGAGTCAGACTATTGGCCAAGAAAGTATTTGATTCAAATACTGATAACGAGAGACAACCTCATAAAATATCAAAAATGTATCATACATTCCAAATATACTGTGATTGCCAACAAACAGAACTGGTCTTCTACCCTGAGGCAAG
Organism: Isoetes taiwanensis; assembly: GCA_021234155.1. NCBI lineage: Eukaryota > Viridiplantae > Streptophyta > Lycopodiopsida > Isoetales > Isoetaceae > Isoetes > Isoetes taiwanensis. Next base: position 880,560 of record JAJEKV010000155.1, on the reverse strand, counting down.
GAAACAATTCTGTTAAGGAGATAAACTGACCACTACAACTTACCACCAACAGGGGTATGCTTGTGAAATTTCTGATAGAAATGATGAATAAAGCATGACAATTAAACCTTCATTATAGGATCAGGTAGATTTTCAACTCCATTGACAAAAGGTGATGTTAAGGCCTGAGATTCAAAATGATTTTAAGTGCATTATCAGTTTATAAAGTAAGTCCATACTCTATAAGTGAGTGCATCTTCTTACCCACCCGCCATGGTCCAAAGATCTGCCCAACTTCATCCATCACACTGTCTGGTACAATATGATTTTGCCATGAAGGAGCATCATTTGAGTCAGAACTAAAACCATAGGACTTCATTATGCACCCCAAGTCTACCGATTTCTCCATAAGAGGAATATGCCCACTAAAACACCAATCAACAGCATAAGCATTTAAAATGTATAATCTCGCAGTAGTTCTCTCAAATTAACGTGCTATAGATGAGAACCTGTATGGTAAAACAACTCTTTTGCTCTTTGGAAGTAGGCTTTGCAATCTAGCACCCTCCATCATAGAGTTCAACAATTTATCCTTAGCTGAAGCTATCTGCATTTATACATGTTTGATTATTGGGCAAAGCCATACGTAACTTGGGAATTTAGATTGCAAATAGAGGATTAAACACCTTACAATCAAGGTTGGCACGTGAATTTTCTGGAGTTCTTTATCCGTGATGTTAGAATTGTCATTGAGTAGTGCAAGGCGCCATGCAGCACATTGTGCAGAAATATGATTTAGACAAGACAGTAAACTCTTATTTCCACAAAGCCAGAACATATATTGATATCTTTATATCTTGCATTGATCTCTGGAGGTCTATAGCAAAGGGCTACTTCGTTCCAATCTTCTAACATCCTTCTTATCACATTTGAGGTACACGAACAAGGGAAAAATTGGAAGAAAGAAGAATCCAGTGCTTCGGTGTCTAAAGGGTATGATTGCCCTCTTGGTATACCTCTCCCAATATTGGACAATTTTCAAAGCAAAGAAGGGTTTCTAGAATATATGGCCTTCCAAATCATTTTGGCAGCCAAAGCTTGAGATGGATGAACATATAATCCATGGATGGACATATTGAGAGCAGTGGGATTCCCAAAATCTTGTGGCTTCATTTGCCAATAACTCATACCTTCCAACTAATTTGACTTGTGTCTATAATAATGGTACAATTGGCTGTTGGGCGCACCCACGATCACCAAACAAAGTTAAAGTTTCAGTTTTAAACTATCATCCTCTTGCTTTAAGAAAAGCAAAGGTGTCATGCATATTGCATGAACAAAGGGTCCAGCCTCCTTTGGAAGTTTGAGACAATTAGATCTTCTTCATGTCATGTAATCTAATGGCCATACCATATACGCCACCATAAGGAATAGGTAAGGAGCCAAAGGCATCACCATCTTATTCCTTTACATTCAAAAAATCTTAGTGGGAGTGCCATTATTGAGTGCGAGAAGCTGTAAGCCATACTCCATATCTTATTATACCGTCGAGAGAATACCAATTGGCTCATGGCTTTGAAAATTCGATTGATGGGGTCATAGACACTATTGAGATCTAACTTTAGAAGCATGACATGCATCCTTGATTTGACATCTTGTTCGATGCGGTCCTTCAATGGCTCACGGGTTAATAACCTCCTTGAGTACATAATCCTATTGGCTAGGATTTTGGCCACCACTTTATAAAGTGGTGTTAGTGAAAGTGATGATGGCAATCCCTAGTTGTTTTGCATTCCCCACTTCTTCCTTCCTCCCCAAACTATCTGTATTATCCCTTAACCCTCAACACCAAAATCCTACTCTTGTTGCCTTGAAGAAAAGTTGTTGCCCTTATCCATATGGTTCATGTATGTGCATTTACTCCCTCCTGATAGGGCCCCTTACCTTCTCTTCTTTAATACCTTTGACCTAGAATTTCCAAATTACTTTCCTTGTCACGCAACATGGTATTATCTTTATCTATAAAGATCTTTCTAATAAGCTTTGATTTCATTATAGATGGTTTGTTTTCCTTTTCTTCTTCAAAATCAGTTCTTTTCCCATTGTTTTCATCTTGGTTTTTTCATCTTATCAAGAAATCCCTTCATGGATTACATTTTTCCTGGTAGGCTCTTTTTTTTAATGTAGAACTTCAATCATTTATTCATCACACACATCTGTTATACAATACTCATATTATTAAAATACGTCTGTTGCTCCATGTGATTGTATATTACACATAGTAATCTCGAACTTGTTACTTCAAGGCCATGGGTTTTAAAGTCCCAATTATTGGACTGATGTGTTGGTCATACTTGAACCCATGACCTCAGGGGGTGCTGGTTTTGTTGCTATTAGGTTTCATTATTTTGATTTCTTCATCATTCCGGTGATGTGATTCTACCCTTAATAAAATTGGACAAATGAAGGACAAATATAGAAAATTATAAATCATCAAGTGGCAAGATTGTGAGAATTTATCCTTTTTATATCTTGTGTACTTGCAAACTGACCCACCTAGCAAGCAACATTTAAAGTCATCATTTTGCAACTTGTTGGGTTATGGAATGTATGAGCCAGTTAGTTGTAACAGTAACCCTTTTAGCCTTTGGAGGCAATAAGTTGAATGGCACTTGGTTCATACCTATCAAGATTAGCAAATAATCCAGCGCTATCTAAACACATATTCAATTATCTTACTCTTGGCATGTTTCCTTATTTCTTGAGCAAAAATAGAAGTTGTTCACAGGCTCCTATTTTTTGCTACACTTATGCGTGTGAGCAAGGGCTATGGCAACGTCATATACAGGCAAAGAGCAAGCCTATGGCCGCTAAGCGGGCCTGTGGCAAGTTGCTCATACAAAGCTGCGGGTCCTCAATCTCTAGAGGCCTTGGAAGGATAGCAAGCAGAACATGAATTATAGCTAATTTGTGGCGCCTCATTGAGCGGCCTTGTTGCACTGATTATCAGAAGATAAATGATGAGAAGATCATGCATGCGGCGACGATGATCACTTACGGCTTGCAGGCTATGTGGCTTGGCGTGAACATGTCGATGTGGCATTTCTAGGGAATAAGTTAAATATGGAAGTCAATAAAGAGGGACATAATAGAGCTTTGAATGTGATTTTATATCCCTTATTAACAGGTGTCACTGTTCTCAAAGGGACCCACATGTGTTCTCTCCTTCCTCTAGCTCTTTGGTCTTAGACTAGGTCCATTCATGGGGAGCTCAATAAGTGTTTTTTATTTTAGATACTTGTTTTTGTACATATAAGTATCATATGTTCCTAAGGCGCTCCTGTCATTTATTCTTATATTAAATTGAACACTTCGATTCTGATGTGTAAAGTTAAGTTATACAGTGACCATTCTGAGATGCCCATATATCTAACTACTAGTAAAATGCCCACCGTTGGTGGGCTTTTGTTAAATACAAAAGACCAGTTCATCAATTCAAAAGTACCAATTACTATGACAAAAAGATGTTCCAAATTGTAACATTGATGCAGTTGAACCTTTTATAACATTGATGCAGTTGAACCTTTTAAAAAAAGTATAAAAAGATAGAAAATTCCCACCTTCACTGGGCATTCCATGTATTTGTACACATGAAGAGTGTGTGTCCATTCAATGTATTTGTACACATGAAGATTGTGTGTCCATGAGTGTTGTTGGCGTAAGGCTTTTGGTGTGCCGTGTTACTGCTTATGGGTTGAGAGTGTATATCAAACTTAGTCATATGTTGACATTGTATAATAATAATAGTGCTTGACATTGTTGGGCATATGTTGTAATATAGGTGATGGGGGCGGCCAATGTTGTGATATAAGGTCAATGAAATTTATGCACTCGGTCAAATCCTCCCCACCACTATGTCATCACGAGATCCTAAAGCTCGGCGTTATGCGGCATATAAATTACCATTCATTATAGCAACCAGACTTGTAGACAAATGTAAATTGTTGCATGTTTGGTTTCATATATGAAAGTGAGTAGGTATTAGTCTCTGCAGAATGTTACATGGTGGTTAGCTAAATGTATGCATAAACCAATGGTTGCATTAGGTATAACTTTGAACTATACACATATTTTGTATTTAAAAGTTGATCTCAACATCAATAATGTTGTGTTGTACTCAAGTTCATTAATGTTGTGTTGTACTCAAGTTCAAATTTGTTAATGTTGAGTTGCTAGTGGGCATTTTCTCTTATTGTGGTTGATCCAATTGTTAGTAATTTTGTATTTGTTTACCGTCGGAAGAAGAGTACGACATTGAATGCAAGATGATTCATTTAGCCACATTATTGCTCTGAAGTTTTCTCCTCCCATTCCGACAATCACCATGCTCAAAGATAAATGATCAATTTATGGATCAACTATGTTCATCAATATTTATGCTGAAACGTGAATTGCCACATGTATTGCAAAAGGATTTCAGATACAAACCTATGTAATAAAAAGTGCATTATAGCACCCCAAGTGCTTTTGTTGCTAGCAATTTCATTGTCATTTTTTATATCAGAAAGGAAATATCCTTGCTAGATAAGGACATTCAAGTCTGCTAAATCGGATAGCAGACCAAACACACTGAAGGGTCAAGTTTCCTTCAGCAACTAACATCTATTTAAGCAAATACTTGAAGCATTGGTACAAAATAATAATTAGATGTCCCTATCTTTGAAGTGAGCTTGCTCTCTTTTTGTTTCAAGAGCGCCTTTTGTAAGCATTAAGGATACGACCAATTTCTCCTCTGGCCTTTGATTATATGGGATCTTCGTCCTAAAACAATCTTCAAAAATAAATGAAAATGCCAATTCAACAAGCGCCAAGTTGCTTATCTCGGATGGAACCACATAGTTTGTTCCCTTGAGCAATGTTATAGCTAAAAATTGGGGATGGCGCTACTTAATCTAAACATAAGCGGAGTGAAAAAACTAAACATAAGGATACGACATCTCTTGTTGTAAGCATAAGGAATGATAAATGCTAGAAGATATGCTCGATCAATGAAGAGGAACATACAAACTTAGCTTCTTGGGGATGGTAGGAGAAATGGATAGTTTTCAAAACCTCACTTGATATCTAAAAGCAAGGAAAAAATATGTAAAAAGCAAATGCGAATATCACGGTTCGGTGGGGCCGCCTCCACATCCTAAAGCCACATATGGGCTAAACTCCAAAGCTGCAATATTAAACATAATTTTCTCAAGTTGGTATTGGGAAGCGATTAAGTTATCTTTGTTATAAGAAAATATACTTGAAATAGGATCACTTTTTCTATATTATATAACCAACTAAGAATGCTATAGCACAGCGAGGGCTATATGTCTAGCTTCAAATCTTGGTGTTGGTGGTATAAGAATAAATCTATTGTTTCTATTCTTTGATTCACAGAAGATCCACTTTCAGCACTTACAAAATTTATTCCTTTGGAACCCATGTTGTTTCAACGATTGTGGGAGGAGAAACAAAATGGCTACGAAAATGATCTGCTCCGTCGTATTCACCGAGGCCAACCCACAGCATACTTTTGCCATTCAAAGAGCCTTGCTTTTGTAAGCATTAAGAATACAACCAATTTCTCTCAGGCGCAGTTATATAATGCTTGAAAATAAATGAAAATACGATTCAATAAATGCCGAGTTGCTTATATCAGCTGGAACCCTATAGTTGTGCCCTTGAGCAATGTTATAGCTAAAAATTGGGGATAGTGCTAGCAATCTAAACATAGCGGTGAAAAAAAACTAAACATAAAGATGTTATCTGCGGTATGCATAAGGAATGATAAATGCTAAGAAGATATATGCTTTCAATCGATGCACGAGGATATGCAAACTTAGCTTAATGATCGATAAGCGGAAAGACAGTTCCAAAACCTCACGATATAAAACAGAAAAATATGTATGAAAAGCAGAAATAGGAATGTCACGGTTTCAATGAGAGGCCCACCTCCACGTCCTAAAAAGCCACATGTAGGCTCTTCTATTGCTGATTACAGAAGATCCACTTTCAACACTTCAATTGTTCGCCAGCGAACCCATATTGTTTCACTTGTTGCGGGAGGAGAAACAAAGTAGTTACATGGTAATCATTTCAAATCCTTAAGCTTGCAAAGGGAAAATAAAGCGAGATATAGAAGAAACTATTCATATCAAATGCTTATGAGGTTAATTTCCACAAACCAAGCAGGAGTTGCCACAATGTCATATTATTCTTCCATTGATTTCTTGATTGACTGCACATTCACGAGAAATGAAGAAACATAGAACATTGATTGTTTGTGTGATCCATACAACATGAGCTGGAACTTGATAGAAAGCGATTTGTATACCTATCTTTAGTCATGTAGTTCTTTGGTACCCTAGCTACTTGGCAAGATAACAGTTTTGCTAAGCGGAGATCTTTGTCTAACATGCAGAATCATTTGGATCTTTGTAAATGTCAAGCTTCACAATAGCTATGGACAATGACATAGACAACTCATGGAATACCTTGGCTTCGTGAAAAACTTTGTATCTTGGCTTCGTGTCACCAAGTTCGCCGACGGAAATCAGAGTAGCATTCAAGGATCAATCTTCGGTATTTAAGCAAATCGGCCTCCTCCAGGTCTCACATCCAGGTCGGATCTTGGATTAAAACCGGCCTCCTGCAGGTCTCTTTTGTGACCGCATTAGATGGATGACTAAAGCCCAATGCTCTGTAGCAGTAAACCTAGCATATGTCGATGGTATCCAAAACCATTGCCTTGTAGTCATCTCCGATCTATTGTCCACAAAAACGGTTCCATCATCGCTTTCGACCCATCTTTGGATGGCAGGTTGCGTGGTTGCCGAGTATGAGTTTGTTGGGCTATGAGTGATGGGCGGGCGGCACTGCGAGGAGAGGTGGATGAAATTCAGCCTATTCAATTGGTACCACGGCGGGTGGATCTGTTGCAATCTAAACCGCTTTGACGATCTGAAATTTGGATCGTATCCGAAATTCTGATATAACATTATAATATAGGATATATAAAAGATTACTAGGGAAAAAAAGATTTGGAATTATCTATTGGTTTTGGAATGCTTTTTCCGTCGACAATTTCTTTTTCTGGCTTAAAGACCCTATGCCATTTTCCCTTCATCTGAGCTCCAACTGCGGACTTAGTTGTCTCGCGTTTGCCTTTATAGCTTCTATTTTATGTAGCTTGGGTCCGGTTGCATGGTGGTTGCATGCAAGAACAACTTCTTAACAACTTGGCCCTCAAGTTTTAGAGGATGAGATCAGATCTCAGCCATTGGTTGCAAGAGTGTTACCCACCAGTAACACATTAAAAACTGCATAAACACCTAGTTTGTTATGCCAAATGGCTATAAACACCTAACTTGTTATGGAAATCAGCATAAAACCACCACAAAAACACTATAAAACTCTCGTGCCCAGGTTGTTAAGGATAACACCTGGAGCAGAAGTCTGCTCACCCTACTAGTTGTTACAAGCGGGCATATACCCTCGTTCAGTCTCCTTCTCGGTTGCTTTCATTTCGTTGGTTATGGCGATGCGATTGGTTATGATGAAAGCGAAATAATGAGCGGTATGATGTACGTGATTGCTCTGCCTTTGCGGCTAATAAATGGGATGATTATTTAGGTTATTTGGCAGAGGAAAGTGAGCTGAATTTGTTGAACAAGGAAAATTAGAAAGAAATATTTAAAGAGCAAAGAAAGGATACAAAGAACAGAGGGATCCATATCTCTAGAATGGAGTAATATGTTGACTGTATCCATCAAGCAAAATGGAGGTACGCAATAGTTTCTTTTTTTGAGGCCAATTTGTTATGTGTTTTTTTTGAAATCCTTCAACATGTCGAGTCATGGCTACTCTGCTTTTTGTTTCTGGCTATGGCGATGAATATAATCTCGAAAATGCCCTTCCGGCTCCCAGTTCCAGCCAAGAAAGGGCTTATACATTTCTGCAAACTTGGAAGAAAAATATTACCCTTGATCCTTTCAATTATACTGGTTCTTGGATCGGCTATGATGTTTGCAGCTACAAAGGGTGTTTTGTTTCAATGGGACAAACAATACAAATTTTGACAGAATTGTTAACGTAATTGACCATGCATATATTTCAGGAACAATACCAGAAGAAATTGCTATGATAAAAAAATTGATTGTGATTCATCTAAGCAATAACTTTTTTAGAAGTCCTCTGCCCAACGGAAATGGCGTTTTCCTTCGTTTCAACGAATAGAAGGAAAACGAAGTTCTAGAACTACGGAGTTAGTTAGCATTTCAGTTAACTTTGTCTTTTCCTCCCCATTCCATATTTAGTTCTTTCTAATTCCTTTTCTTCCCATCAGCTTTCCGTGCATATCCTTTCCTTTCCTGGTGTTGAACGGTGTTGGAGCATTCTCCTTATTTCAGGTGTTCGATTTGGTCTACTTTGATTCTAGTCTGCCAAAGTTTAGTGGCTTTTGTAGCCCTGCAAATCTGTTTCGTGCCTTGCTGCAGACCAAATCTTCTCTTTTCTTTACAACAATCCCTGCCTTCCGGGTTGCCTTCGTTTTCAATATTCTCAAGTGAGAACTTGCTTTGCTTCCGCCTCTTCCTTCTCCTTTGTTGGCCAGTTGCCCCTCTTCATAGTGTTGGACGCTTGGCTATCTTATTTTCTTTTCCAGTTTGGTGGTAGCCTACGTGTCCAACATTGCATTTTCATTTCCCACAGATTCCTTTGTTGCCTCTATAGCCCCAAACTGACTGTAAATCAAGCCTGGAAAGAGAGCATTTTTAGTGGCTTCAAAATCTCTGGAGTCTTTGGAGTTGTAAAGGCAGCAACATTGCAAGGCTCAGCATAATAAGCATTGGGTCTTCAATTGGAGAATAATAATTTGCAGTTGCAATCTCTTTTGAGCCAGCAGCAAGCTATCATCGATAAAGGTAAATTGTTGATTTAATCTTGAAGTCAGAGACAGAGGGTCAAAGTTGCGGAGTTCTATGATAAGGACTTTGCCACTACAATTGGCATGCCTGGAATTTGGTAATAATAGCTGGCCATGCTCTATGGAATAGCTCTGGCATGAGCAAGTTTGTTAAGGTATGTTCTCAGTTTAGACTAAAAGGACAGAAATCCTTATTTTCCTACTGGTTTAGGTGTAAGTTCGGTCCTTTGCAGCCTTAGCATTAATAAATTAATATTATTATGTGTGTTGCTTGTTCCCTGATGTCGGATGCCCTTGATTAAGCAATGAACAGAGCTGCATTCTTTCAATAGATGCCAAAATAGTGAACACCACAACAACGTACCTTCTCCTGTTTGTTGAACCCAAAGTCACTGAATATTTGCACAGAAGACTCTAAATTCCTAGAAGGCACTTCAGGCCTTGCAAGAAACGCAAAGAAATAGCTGTGTGCAAAATGAGTTTTATATTTTTCTGTCCATTTCTTTAGATGCCTGTATGTTCGTTTTTCCGTTGCCTAATCTACTCCAACTATGATGAAATCACCAGACTTGATCTGAGAGGACAACAGTTTCAATGCGGTCCTTCAATTAAAATCATCAGGCTGGTGGCAATCCTATCCTTGAGCTACAGAAATTGTTACCTGTGTTAGTCACCTGTTACTTGTCGGTTACCTCGGCAACAAGAAGAAGCCTGTTGATTATAGACCTGGGTTTTCTTGACAAGTTTCCATGAAACCCTTGCCTGTCTGTCTGTCCTTTGTAATCTGTGTAACTGCCTGTAATTCAAAATCCTTAGTCGGATTGCTTTGCAGCGAAATAGAAGAGCAAATGCACCTAGCCCAACTGAAGGCATGATAATATTACAAATTTTAGCGGGCTAGTAAGAATCCATCGATTTGGTTCTTCCCGATCTGCTTAGCGCATGTCAAGTAGCCCTACTACTCTGTTTTCGACCTGAAGCCAAGATCAGGAGCCAGCGTAAATGGTTGTGATATCAGGACTAAAGCTAAATCATAGATCTATAGTCTGTTATATGGCATCACAGCCCGAAAATTTTCTTTTAACTATATTTGTTGCGAATAGACTTAACCTAATGTTTCTGTTTTTGCTCTTATCTTGCTTTATTTAGTCTTAAGATATATCAAGCTTTCTCTAGGGCATACCGGGTGCATGTCGGCCTAGGGTTGAGTTTTTCCCATCACAACATTTATTTGATTGGGTTAATGTGAACCGGACAAAGCCATTGTAGTTTTGAGTGGTTGCTATATGTGAGTACGACGTTATTGGCTCGCATATAAGGTCCTAACATCTAGATAACAAAGTTAATAAGCAAATTGTTTTCTCTAACAGCCCTTAATACCTTCACCATTGAGTCCCTCCCCTTCCGTATCAAGACATCTTCGTATTTCTTGTATATCTACTTGCCTTTGGATTTGAGTTTGCTAGTGCGTGGCCTTTTATTTTTATCTCGATAGGTCTTTTCAAATGATCAACTTGCAATTTTTCTTTTTGTCTTTACTTAGCTGACTGCCTTGCATCTCTCTGCCTCTTTTTGACATTCTTGTCTGGCATGTAGTAGTTCTAGAAATGGCGTTCTCCTTAGTTCAGCAGAATAGAAGGAAAAGCGAGATTCTGAAACCTCTGAGTTAGATGCTGTTCGATTAACTGTCTTTCCTCCCATTTCTGTTTGATTCTTTCTAGTTCCTTTTCTTCCTCCTTGACTACGTGCATCCTCCTTTCACAGTGTTGAACCCACCCCACCCCTTTTGCCCATTAGTGAACTTTAGTTGTGTGTAAGCTAACATTTCTTAGAGGGCCTTGTGCTGGTGGAAACTTTCATATCAGTTTGAGGCCCTTGTGCTTGGTTGGAGGACTTTGTATCACGGATGCAGGCCCTCGTGCACAGTTTGGGCCTAGTACTGGTTGAGCCTAAGTGGCTTTTAGATTTGAGCCCTAGTGGCTTTTGGTTCATTTTTTTTTGTGCGGGTGGCGTGTGGGCGTACTTTTTGGCATTTTGGACGAGATGTGGTTTTGAGGGCCTGCGAAATAAAGATTGTTTATTCAAATATGAGTCCATAAGAGCTACTTTGCTAAATGTATTGAAGATTGTTTATTCAAATATGGGTCCATAGAGCTACTTCTTGCTAAATGTGAACTTGCCCAACAAGGCTTGTAGGCATGGGGTATAGAGTCGTGTGTTTTGACCCTAGCATGGATTAGTGATACCATTGTTGTAGGGCTATGGCATCGTAGTAGTTCTATAGAATAAAGTTTGGTTTGTCTAATTTGTATGAATTGGACCCGAGAACAGCAGTAGATTCCCGGGAACATTTCCAAATGTACTACTTGATCTGCCTAATTTGGTCTACTTAGATATCAGATACAATCTACATAGGATGCAGTGTTCTAAAGAGTTGTTTGATAAGAAGCTGGATGCAATTTTTATGAATAATTTTGGGAATCACCTTGCTTCTGAGATAGTTTTAGCAAGACATGCTTGAGGGTAAATGTTTTACCCTTGCGTGTGGCGATGACAAGCAGCATGCTGGTAACTTATTGAAAGTGTGGAGTGCTAGCTCACTGATGCCCATAGCAACATCTTGCCAACCTAGAACAAACAAAGGGTTAATTACAACTTGGGAATTTGACCATAGGTTACGGTTTAACTGTGAAAAATGTAAAATCAAGCACTAGGCTGATCTGTTAAATTATTGAAAACGAGTTTGTCTTAGATATTGAACATCATCACTAATAATGCTCTAGATGTTTAAATCATAAGTCTGCTATAAAAAAGGCTTTTTTGAAACTGAAGTACTGCAAATTTTCTTAATTCCTTGAACTATTATCTTTTGGTTTACTCATGCATGCTTTAATTGTCTGGTCTGAGCATTGAAGTAGCCTAGGCATAAATTTTTTGATTGATTTCAATAAAGAACACCATTTCTCTACTTCTATATCATCATTGATGCACTACTATAAACAAGTGCGATTTTAAATTTTTGAAACTCGAATATGTACAACTACAGGTTTAACAGGTGTAAGCTTGAACAAGAGTTTGCCTAGGGGTAGGGTGTTCTACAATGTTCTGACGCCCCATAAATAAGCACCTCCATATATCCATATATGCAAGGACCTGTATTCACCCAAACAAAATTAGATCCATATATCCATAATGTTTATTTATCGCACTCCATTAAACTGGATTTTTTGCCACTGTGATTCAAAATTCTTACAGGATGGAGGTCGTCTATACCGGGAAATGAACTCATACGTATTTGACATCTAGAGTAAGTAAGCGTGCCATTCTTCTTGCAGTTTGTTTTCTCGAGACACTCACTTATTAGAGCTACATATTTCATCATTTTGCTGTATTCAAAAGAATGAGAGGAAGCTTATTGATATTATTGTGCACGGATATTTTGTATAATCTCACATGGTCTTGACATCTAAGGGAAATCCAATGCTTATGAATGCCATGGTTCTCTTCTTATATAGAGAACCATCGTCTGAGGAAAGGACATCTGTTTTGGCGTCAAGCCATTTTGGTATCGAGATCTATCTATGGCTGAGCCCCTTCTGTAAACATGAGTTTTGTTTGGATCTGTTTACTATATATCCATCTTTGCTGCTAGCATTCCTCATCGGCATTCCTACGAGCTGAATTACTGTTGGTTCTAGAGTTTTCTCTTGCTTATTCTTTCGTTGATTCTAGTCTGGTTTTTCTTGGATGGATTGGGCTCGGAAGTTACCAATTCTTACGGATCATATACGTCTGCGATCCGATCTACGCAATCCAAGCTGGAATTGCTGCTTTCGTTCCTTGGCTTATTCTCTCTGCGGTTTTGCGTGTTCTTGTTTGTTCTTCATTCCCGGCCCCATTCGACTCGATTCTTCTCTTGGGCTCTTGGATTTATAAGACTCTTTGCCCTTTTTTGCTTTTTGATCCTCCTCGGCCATGAGATTGGGTCCTTAAGATTTTTCGTGCCATTCTTGTTTGTTTTCTCGATTTCAGCGCCATACCCTTCGGTCGTACATTCTTTATCTTGGTTTTGCTCCAGACTGTTACTTTTGCCTTTCTTGATTATCTTCTGGGTCTTCGCTTGGATCTTACCTGTTTCCTCTCCTAAGCGGGCTCTTGCATTTTAGAATCGAGCGGCCTCTAGCGGATTCACTAGGTTGGGCGGTCCAGCCTCGGTCGTGGCCGGTTGTCTTAGAACCCGGACCCTTTGTGTTTTTCCCCCTTTTTTTTATGGGAGATGCTGATCACAGTGTCCAACAGGTCGAATTGGTCGGAGTTCAGGGGCCCGATATCTTGTCGCCCCTTTTTTATTATTTCCTATAGATAGGTTTTTAATTTGGAAATGTGGGTCCATTTTTATTGTTTTCGATGTACTATGAATTGTTTTGGGGTTTTAGGTTGTGTGACTTGCTCTTAGACATCTTGTTGGTCTGTGGGGATCGTGTACGCCATTTTGCCGGTTTATATTTGCCATCTTACTTAGTCCTCGTTTTCATTTGTTGGTGGTTTGGGGGTTTGTTGTAGTCATAATTGTGCTTGGCTTAGATAAGGTCATTATTTTTTAGGGTTTTCGGGATGTTGCGACTAGGTTACCATTTTTGTGTCGATAAGTGCATACGGATTGGTATAGGAGTTTTGTTTAGTGCATGGATCTTATTGACCTCTTTGTCTAATTGCTTCGTCTTACTCGGTTTCGTTTTTGTTTATAGTTTGTTTACATTTCATGTGCGGTCGGTTTTGGGGGCTTCTGATGGGTTTTGTGGTGTGCTTTATGTTTGTGTTGTTCTAGATCATATTATGGTGGTCCTTATAGGTTGTGCTTGGGGCTTGATTTGGATGCACTTGGAGTCTTATTTGTATAGTTAGAATAATTTATGTGTTGAGTTTGGTCGATCTAGTTCTTGCCTCATCTTTCCCTTTGTTAGTTAGCGCATGCATGATCGTTTACACCCAATCACGATGTTATAAACATTAAACCTCGTGTTATAAACATTATAACAAAGATCCTTATTATAATTTATTAAACATTAATCACCAAAAGGTCCTTGTACATAGGTGATTCTTATGCATGATTATATTTTTATTTGAGTCCGATCTGATCCTTGCCTCATCTTTCCCTTGTTGTTTCAACTTCGCCGCCGATCGTTTTGTGCTCCCCTTATATTACGAACATTAAACCTCGTGTTACAAACATTATAACAAAGGGTCCTTGAATTGCATAATTTATTGAACAAGGTTTCTTATTTGCTTGTGTTCTTTTTCTTGGTTACGTTCTTGTATGTTGGTATTCCTTTAGTAGTCCTTATGCTTGCACTATCCCCAGTTACAACACTTGGCTCATTTTGTTGGTTACCTCATTATTGCATTGTTTCCGATTTCTTTTTTCTTTTTATAGTGGCCTCTTGACCCCGTTACTCTAGAAACCCATTCTATTCTATTCTCCGTGGACGTTAAAAAAACTATTCTATTCTATTCCTATTCTATTCTATTCTATTCTATTCTATTCTATTCTATTATTCTATTCTATTCTATTCTATTATTGAAACTTGCATGTATTTCCGAGGGGATTAGTCGAGTCGATGAGACGGAATCGAGTTCCAACTTAACGCTGCAGTTCAGTAGTGGGTGGCGTCTTTTGTGGTGGTTTCTTAAGGCGAGATCCTTGTGGCTTCATGGTTTGAATATGTTTTTTTTTTTGGATCCATCACATCACTTTGGTGTTTTTACGAGGTTAGTCATGTTTGCGAGATTGCGGTTTCATGGATGCCCTTCTTTTGTTTGACCAACTGCACCTTTTATATGTTTGGGACAATTGTCTTGGCACAGTTCTATAGAATTATGCCGCTTATTAGATTGAATTTTGTCGGTTCCATGTGGTTTGTATTCTGGCGTCAGGCCTTTGCACATAAACTTTTGTCACCATCCCGATAAAATATTCTTCATTCTCTCTCCTTGAACTTTTCTTTAGTTACATTTCATTATCGATGGGTGATTAGGTGTTAGTGTGTATATGTCTTTATCTAAACTTCCGAATCCAAGTATCTTTATTATTTCTGACATAATGGTAGGCCATTACATTTGGCCATTACATCTCTCTCCTACAATTAGTCCTTTTCAATAAGCTTTGCTTGCTTAGGTAGTCATTTTGCTTAGGATCTCAGATTTCTCATTGTTTGGTCTATTTGGTACCATTTGTGTGGTGATACATTAATATTTGGTCATTTTACGGAGGTTTTACCTTGGTGGTATTTTTGGAAAACCATTTGCCCAAGTTTACATAACTGCAGGGGCCATATCTCAAGTTTGCATTCGCATGTATTGTAAGCTTGATCATCATTAGGGTTTTGAGATTAAAGGGCCTTCACAACATACCAACTAAGCCAAATTAAGATAAATGAACTACGATGGAAATCGAGCACAGCGGGTCAGTCGGCAAAGCCCCATTATAACTAACTCGGATCACATTTTCTAGTATAACTATTGATAGAAAAGTCCAATGAGCTCTCGTTTAGTGCAATAGATAGATCTCGTTGAGATCTTACCAACCTTAGGTGCTTTGCATATTTTAACCACTTATGATTGTCGAAACTCCAAAAAATATGGTTTTTACCTTTTACTATCCTCTGGGGCTAAAGATACCAAACCACCCAAGATTGGAAAGATCTCAATGAGATCTATCTAACCATCAAACAAACTCATTTAGTTTCTATCTTTACTATCTTTAAATGTGATCGATAATTAATTCTCTTATTTTCTTATTGGACTCTGGTCCCCATTTTACGATTGGTAGTTCATATGGCTTAGTCGTGAGTTCTTGACCCTTTATGATCTCAAAAATCCTAATGTGGTCCTAGATTAGTGTCTATATTGTATTCCTTATGGCTTGTTTCATGTCATTATTCGACCAACCAACCATATGCCCCTCAAATTTTGTCATTTCTTTCCATTGCTCTTAGTGTTCTTATCTCATGATATTCTTAGTTGTAGTTTGTTCATTACCCAATGCACGATCGGTTCCTGCGGCCCTTGCTTTTCTCGTGGCATTCTCTGTTCTAGTTTGTTTGGTGCTTCCCCGTCTGTTCCTCTCACCCTTGATTTCGGGGTTGGTTTCTATTGCCTTGGGTCATATTCATCCCACCTCACTCCATCTTGCTCTATACTTGGTAGGTTTCTTTAGTTTATGGATGTGTTTCCTTCTTATCATTTCTTCTATGGGTTAAAAGCATGGAGTGGGGACACTTTTTGTGTGTTGATACATGGTGTAGTGGGTGCTTTTTAGGTCATTTAGAAGCATTAACATGGCCTTCAAATACAAAATTTCAGCCTTGATGATTGCAAAAAAGATAAAAATAAATAATTTTCGGGAATTTGGGTGTAGGGGTGCTTGAGTCTGGCTTTGTCCATGCTTTCACCCCATCTGGTTTTTGGCGGCGGCATCTATAAGTTCCTTGGATCAATTCGTACATTAGTACCTTCTTGAGAATGTTGTTTAGTGTCTTAGCCTTCTTGTTTTGACCATCTCTGTCGATCTCCACATTCTTTACCAAGCTTCCATAAGTTGTTCATTTCTCGCCTAGTTGATTCTTGTGACCATTGGAATTTTTAGCGTAGCTTTTCTATCCTGAGTGTTGGCTATAGATTGTACCTTTTTTTGAGGATGGGTGTTCAACTTAGACTTGGCTTCCATTGGTGTCGTTGGCTCTTTCAATATTGTTGTTTTCCCGTTGTCATCACGGTGCTATTGCTCTAGTCTTTTCACTTGAACGATGTCGTTCATTCGTTGTTCTCTTGGGTGCTAGCCCCTCATCCTATTTTAGAGCTATGTCATATTGTTCGGTTTATTTTTTTATTTTTTATTTTTTAAATCTCTGTGTTCTGCCTTGCTTTCTGCTTCAAGCATCTTTGTTCCTTCAGTTGCCCTTTATAGCATATTACACCACTCTTCTCGTTGGAATTGTCCCGTCTGTCTGGTTGCTTTCTTGGTGTTCTTTGCTAATGAGATTCTTATGTTGTTCTTTCGTCCAATTGCGAGTTTGTTCCTCTTGCCCCTCCGGGTTCGGCAGCAAGATTCTATGCCCCTCTCTTCCTCAATTCATTTCTTATGTATGTTCTATCTAGTTCTGTCTAGTCGTTCACTCGGTTTGGGGTGTGTGCCAAGTTGTAGTCCCTTGATATCATCTTCCATATGTGCCAAATAATTCTATTTCACTTCTTGGGATTCGTTGTTCTAGTCCCTATAGTTATGTCTAGTCCTCTATATTGCTTCATTAGTCTCAAGGATGTCTGGAATTATGTTGCTATGCTTGAGAGTTCGCTTGGGACCATTATACATAATGATTTACATTGGAATTTAGTCTTTATTTTTAGTGTTTCGTCATTATGGTTTTCGCTCTAGTTTGTTGTTACATTGATTCTTATGTTTTGTTGTTTATATGCTCTTTCTGGTAGTTATAATTTGTTGTGTGTTCGATGCTCATGTCTGTTTGTCTTTTACGCATTCCATTTCTCCCCTCCTACTATTCCTTGCTAGGTTTTGCATTCGATGGCTAGTTTTCATCTTCTTTATCCTGGCTGTCTACCTCGGCTCCCTTAGGTTCGCCAATCTCATTCGGTGTTGTTTCTTTGAGTACCCTTAGTATTAGTTGCTCCTCGTATGTTTTTGTCCTTTGTTTCTTAGTCATTCCCTATCAGTCCTCGGTTCCAAGTCATTTCTTCCCTGAGACAATTTCATAAGTTTTATAGTTGTTTCCCACAGTGGCTCTTTACGCATTTATCACGATTAAAATCGCCTATACCCTCTCGGTGATCTGTCTTGCTCTTGTCTCCTTTTAGTGCTATTGCTCTAGTCATTTCTCTCCGATTAGTGTTGTTCATCATATTTATTGTTCTCTTGAGGTGCTAGCAAATACATGTCTATTCCCAGGCTAGACCATATTGTTTATATTATCTCTATCTCACGCATTACGCTTTCATTTACGCTAATCGTCTGGTTGCCACTTCTATAGCTTATTGCACCATTCTGCTCATCTGGATTGCTCCATTATGGCATTCTTTCCTTTATAGGATTATTAGTTTGTTCATTTGTCCAGTGTACAAGGTCTCGATGTCTTGTCATATATGTTATTCTTATTCTTGAAAGTTCGTTTGAGTCCGTATGCATGGATGATATGTTGGAATTTAGTCTTTGATTTTCACAGTGTTTTCATATAGTTTTCCCGTTGTCATTGTTGATGCATTGATCATCAATTTGCTTTCATGTGCACGTTGTTGTAGTCGTAGTTTGTGGTTTGTGTTTGGTTTTTTGGGCCTTGTTGTTTACGCATTCCATTTGCCCCATATTTTGGCTTTCTTCTTTGTTAATCGTGGTTGGCTCGCATCATCTTTATGAAGTTTGTATCCTGTTTGTCTCCGTCTGCTCCCACCATTCCTTGTTAGGTTTTGCATAATATTCTCACCTTTTGTCTTGCCTCGGTTCCTTTAGGTTCACCAACTTCATTCGTGATTGTTTCTTTTGCTTGCGCTCATGAGTGTAGGTTGCTCCTCGTATATTATTCTTTGTCGTTCTCTACCGGGTCTCCAGTTCCAAGTCGATTCTTGATCACATAAAGGTCTTAGTTTCATAGTTGTTTCTCATGATGTTTCTTTTACGCATCTCTTGGCACTAAGATTGCAACCCCTCTCGATCTTTCTTGTTTTGCTACATTAGTCTCGTGATGCATGATTGAGAGTGGGTTCCTCTTTGTGGCAGGATGTTATTGCTTTGAAAACTCCTCTGTTGCTCCTCCTCTGCTGCTCCTCACGCTGCTCCTGCTCCTCAGTCGGACCCAGGTGGCCAAAGGTGGCCAGTCTCGTCAGTCACATGTCTCATGAGGGCTGCTCACCCGGACCTCCTCCTCCTCGGGCGTGGTAGAGTGTCGTCGGTCGGAGCAAACTGACTCCTCCCTCCCTCCACGGAGCTTAAGGTGCTCCGGGATCTTCTTGCCGGTCCTGCTAGCTGCTTTGTGCATTTGGTCGCGCCATATCTTCTGATCGGGGAAAAGCGATTAGAGTTGGGCGAGTATCAAAGTAGAGGGGTTTAGGGAAGATAAGGGAGAAATGGGTGGCAGAAAGATATTTAAAGGAAGGATGCTGTGAGGAATATTCTCCTACTAATAATGGCCTAATAATTATAGCATGATGTCGTAATAAATTTGGATGGAAGTGTTAAAGCATATGAAACTCACTTCAAATACTTATAAATTCATTTCCACCTCCATGTTTTAATACAGTGAAGTGAGAGGAAGCCCTTGGTGGTGGGAGGATGAAACAAAAAGCACCTTAGCCTTGGCCAAGTTTACCCTGCATGCTAGACAATATCCAAATGACACTGCATGTCATCTGGGATGTAGGCTAAGAGGTCCGCATTGTTGGCGCATATCCAACTGATCAATATACATGCCAAACAGCATTGGAGAGAATAGGCATCCTTGGCGGACTCCAGTACTATGGACAACAAGCTGGCATGATGGTGTCGATTGCATGAGCATACACTCATGCCTTGGTATATTACGCCAGCGGTTCTCGAGAGGCCCTAGTTTCCTCAATCTATCTACGGCTAGTCCGAAGGCGATGTCGGTTTTGCCGATGATTTCTGCTATCCTCAATCAAGGTCTGCAGAGAAAATATGATCAATAAAATGCGGTGGCGTAGCATAATCTCACGCATGAGCCCACACTTATAACGTCGATACCTTAACTATTCACCCCAACCAACCAAGCAAAAAAGTATAGATATTGAGATTTGACGCTCTACATGTGATAATTAGGTGCCGCCTTCCCAAGATTTACTCAAGTGGTCCCCATCGGCTCTCAAACCATATCAATTCCTCCCCTTCTCGAAATGCTCACCCTTGAACATATAAGACTTACGTCATTCACCCATGAGGATTTGAACTTGGATCTTTTGCAAATGGTAAGGACTTACATCATTTGCCTTACCCCACCAATTGGGATGCTCCCTTTGAGACTTGAACTCAAGACTCAGCTCTGATGCCATTTGCTATGACACCTTAACTATTATGCCATAACCAACTAGGCAAAGCGTCTAGATATTGAGGTTTGACTCTCTATTATAATTAGTTGCCGCCTCCTAAGATCTACTCGCCTGGTCCCCATGGGCCCAAAATATATCAACTCCTCTCCCTTTTGAAATGCTTGCCCTCAAGCATGTGATCCCTCAAACCACGAGAGAAAACATGCATTCCTACTATCCCGGATAAAACAGGAAAGGTTGAGGTCCATTAGATAACAATTTCCATGAAGGATCCACCCTTTTGACGTAGTGGTTATCACTAGAGGTGCTAGTGCATAACACTTGGTATCAGAGCTAAGTCTCAAGTTCAAGTCTCTATGAGAGCATCCCAAATAAAAAGTTGCTTCATGGGTGAAAGATGTAAGTCCCACATACTCGAGAGCAAGCATTTCGAGAATGGGAGAAATTGATATGGTTTAGAGGCCATGGGAACCACTCGAGTAGATATTTGAAAGGCGGCACATATTTATCACATGTGGTCAAACCTCCAATGTCTAGATGTGGCTGCTCCCTACTAATTATCACGGCTCCGGTAGTACCTCCATAGGAAATCCCCATACGGTCCTCCAGAAGTAGCACGGAGCCCTCCCGTCTATCCAGCACTCTGGTTCAGCGTAGTGCAGGAAGAAACAATCTCGTGAAACTTGGGAACCTGAGCCAAAGCTACGGATGTGCTAACTTCATTTTATTTAGGCTGGTAAAATTTAAAAAACACAGTGGCGGTAGTGTTGGCAGTTTACATAAGGCCAGTATTGCAGACTTCTATCTCAATTGTGAGAGTACAAGAACATAATCAACACATGTGGATAAGGATGAATATATGAGATAAGGTGGTTCACATGGCTTTATGTTACTATGCACCATTAAACATGAGTCTATACTAGCAGCAGGATCTAGACAGGAGGAGTCCATTGCATGCATTCTGCAAAGACATCATAGAATTCACTGAATTGGGAGAAGTACTAATCGTTGGAGACTTTAACGCACGGACCAAAGGGACTCAATCTATCATATTTGAGTAGCCAGGAGATGTTCGCTTGTCCGAATATGTAGATCCAGACTCTCTCAGAACTTCAAACGATGCGGTTAAGAATCTAATGGGGGATTATTTGCTTGAATAGGGTATGGTATGTGGTCTCTCCATCATGAATGGGTTCAGCAGGTTCCTAAACTCGGAAGGCTCTACTTGTTTTACTCCGTTGGAGGAAAGTACAGTAGACCATGCAATGTCCCTCAGGACAGGACTCTCACCTAGTCACAGATTTTGAAATGTAGAAAGTCAGGTACATTCATGAACATTAATGAGATATGTTGTATCTCCTTGACCATCAACCCAAGGCATCCTGGTGAAGGATACTAAACAAGCCTCTACAGTCTGCAGGGAATATCACTTTAGAACAATGGATACAATTCTTGCAGTAGCTTTATAATCCACTTGGGATTCAAGCAGCAATACCCACATAGATGGGCACCACTGGTCATTACAGAGCTATAGGTCACCAAGGGCTTACATCATCTTCGTAATGGCAAGACGACATATTTGGATGGCATGCAAGCAGAGCTACTCAAATAGGTAGGGCCTTTGAGAGTACCCATCCTAACGGCATTGTTCAACAGGGCCTTGCAGGAAGGCTTTCCTCCACAATGGACCACTAGCAGGGTTGTTCCCCTATACAAAGCGGGCAACCGCCATTCCAACTATCATACCATCATGATCAGTTCGCTCTTTACCATTTGTTGGCGGTCTTGAGTATGATTGACAATGTGGCGGAAAGCGGATATTAAGGACTACCCTCAATGTGATAATTACGTGCCGCCCCCCTAAGATCTACTCTAGTGGTACCCATGGGCCTCTAAACCATCGTCCTTCTCGGCATGATTGCCCTCGAGCATATGAGACTTTACATCATTCGCCATGAGGCAATTTTTTATTTGGGATGCTCCCATGGAGACCCAAACTCGAGCAGCAGTACCATTTGATATGACATCTTAACTATCATGTCCCAACCAACTTTGCAAAAACATCTAGACAGTGAGATTTAACCCTCTATATGTAATAATTAGATTTACCCACCTCCCAAGATCTATAATGATCCCCCATGGGCCTGCAGACCATATCAATCTTGTTTAATGCCCTAATTGGAAAAAGCATTTTAGTGTGGCGTTCGATGGAATATCGCCATAAATCGTATATTCCACGGACCGAAATCATATACTGAAATCTACACATGTAGCCTTGTATACCTTAAGTGGCAAAGGGCACATATCCTAGAAGTTAATTGTTTAACTTAGATAACCTTAGGATAAGGCCATTCTATATTGTATCCTGTTGAACAACAGCCACACGGCCCCATCCTGAGTGGTGCCACATGGCATCCCGTGTGGACCCTCACCTATATTGAAACCAAACCTAACCCTAGACCCTTTTTCACGACTCTAGCACACGAACACTCATCACTTTCGAAACCCCGTTTCGAGCATGAATTCGTCGTGCTTATAACTGGTCACGACAGCCCGAAGTGTGCATGATCGTGGAGGCCACGGCCGACCACGATCGAGGAGCAATGGAACACTAGGGATGGGAGGAAGTGCGTCTGGAGCAGGTAGGTGGGTAGAAGTTCGCAGGTGGTTCATGCGGAAGTTAGTACTCCGGATGGAGTGCCGTATGTTGTATCCTAAGTAGAGCCATCCTAGGGCCTTTGTTGAACATCTTGAACCCTAATCAAGGAACCCTAGCACATAGAGACAGATGATATGTATGATTAGGTTAAGATGTTGCCGTATTACCATGATGCGATGTGATGCTGATGATGGTTGATCATCTTGCTCCTCATTGGGAAGGGGGTAGAGACCTAGTAGCCTTACATGATAATGCTCTCGTTTAGACCCTTAGTTCCTATTATTATGGCTGTAGAACTATCCAGACTGTGAGGCTATGGCGTGACTCGGCACTGCGGCGGGGCTAGGCGATGCGGAGGAGGATCCTGGTGGGGGCTACGGGGGATCCCATAGTAGGCTGAGCTTGTAGTCGTCACTTCTTGTCAGGCCGAGCATGGGTCGGAAACACCTCCACAGAGCAATGGTGTCGCCACCTTCTCAAGAGTTGCAAGTGTCGGCTTGGTGTTAGTCTGTGCCTCACAGTACGGGGACTATTCATACATCTGACGGACGGTGAAACAAGGATCCTGATCGTGACCACCCCGGGTCAGCCGCCAAGGCTCGGCCCGAAGACCCAGCGGCGGAACCCACGCGGTCAAAGCCTGCGTCGAATCCCTGAAGGCGCCGCTCGGACAAGTGGCGGCCGTCAGCGCGTCGTCGAAGATTAGGCACTTCGAAGCCTGGCAATATTCCTGCAATGGGCCGGAGTCGGCGCGAGATGGTCAAAATGTCTATATTGGGCCAAAGGCCATTGTATATATGAGTAGAGCTAGCACATGAGTTTTAGATGATTTGAGTCTTGTCTCTCGGTCCTCTCTCGATTACGAACTCATGTATATTCATCATTGATATCGAGGAAACACATCGTTTCCTCTCGGCTGTTTCTCTTTGGTCTGTTTTCTTTTCGCATTCTTTCTTGCAAATCCGCGTGACATAGTCCCGGTTACCTCTGGTAGATCCGATTCCTCACGGAGGCTGTCTTGCGGAGTTCGAACCCGAACCCTAAACACGCCAGCAGCTGCCCGGGTGCGATTCGATTTTCCATTCATACATCGCCATGTGCATCGCGCTTCACGCGGAAGAACTCCCGCCTCCCGAATAATCGCGGGCGCCATCATCGGCGGGAAAGTTTGACCGTGACATGTATGGATGCCGCGCGGCGACAGGGGAGGCCACATTGTTCGAGATCGTCGGTATACCCACCTCGTGTCATGTCTGTGTTAATTCCGCCTCGTGCAAACATTGCTCCGGTACCGGTCTCCTCATCCTTCTCCAATTTCAAACTCCACTGCTCCTTATACTTTCATACCCCAGAACATGCCTTCATCCATCACTCTGCTATACTTCTCTGCCTTCACAACCATCATCTCCTATGGGTGGAGCGAGGATATCCCATATCTCACATATAAAGGAATTTCCTTCCTACCTTTCCACAGCTCTCACATTTACAATCTGGGACCTCAAACCCCAATGATCAGGCACCTCAGGTACCTCCACCTCATTGCACCATGAGGTCTTTTCAAGCTATACCACCTCCAACTCCATCTCAATATCCTCAACTATCGTATTTCTGTCCATTGACCTTTTTACCTCCCCTTTCAGACCCTTAGTAGCTTATCCCACCTTACGAAAGGCAAACCCTTAGACCAAAGTGCTCAAGGCTACTTGGAGAATTTGAAATGTAATCTCTTTGAATGGTCATCACGCCAACCTCCATTTGAGAAATTTCATCTTTTCCACAGCGACTGCGTGGTTCCCCTCATCAATGGCTCATGTCCATAGTAACAGGAAACAAGATTGAGTCGGGAAATAGGAAGCGCTTTTCTTTCTCACTATGGGACCACGGATGATGATCGGCTTCATCAAAGCAATAATGACCTTCCAACAAGAATTGCAATTCTGCCGAGGATTTTGCGGATCGCCTTCACATTGCCAGCCAAACTCAAAGGTACCCGCGAGGGCCGAGATCTTGATACGAACTCTTCCAGAACTTCCTCCAGCTACTCAGACTCATGAATACACTGCAGCAGACTTTGGGCGGGCTATGATCGTCAATGCTGGTCAATGTTTCCTCGTGCAAAGCGTGGCTCTTGGGGAGCTCACTTTATTCACTTCGTCTGGTTCCCCAGGGCTAACTTTGTTCAACCTCAACACACCAATCATGATGGATCCAAAGTGCCTGAATATCAAGACCCTTGGCCGAATAAGGTAGCTCACAGTAGCAGCCTCATTGTAAGATGCAACATGTGCAATCATGCGAATGTGCTACGCCTTTCTCCACCACACCATAACAAAATGGTTTATCAAGTGCAAATACACCTCGGCACCAATGCAATATGTTGACCACTGCTACTGGCGCAACCCAATCAACTCTAACCTCGGCCATAGGGGCATGGCAGAGACCCTTTTCCGTCTCCTTTTGATCCTTGGCTTCGATGTTATCTTTGTCCAGAATGGGGTCAGCATACCACCACAGGCGTGTCCTCAACTTCCACAAGTTTGAGTCTGGCTTCCTGCTTCGTGGGACCACAGCATCAGTCAGCCTCACGGCTTACCAACTCTGGATTGCTAATGGCAAACAAGGCGCGTCTGTTCTTGAGCCACCTGGCAAATCACGCTATCCTTGGCTCCTGCAATCTTCGGATGGATCAACAAGCACGGGAAAGGTACACAGGCCATCCTCGGGTCAAAATGGGTGGGTTGGTTTTGGTTCCACGCCCGAACCGAGGCGTCGTCGCCACCCATTATTCCTAATAGCGCGCAACGCACCGCCTTTGCGATCGACACCATTCCTCATCGAACAAAAGTCCGCTTGCACTGACTTGGCGAAACTCCATCTTGAATATACATGCACAAGGATGGCAAAGCATTACGAACCTCATGCAAGGCTGCTGAGGCATACGTTGGCTAATGTTCATACCACCCTTTAGAGCTCAACAAAGACAAGGCGCTTCCTTCCATGCGA